>CM068314.1:42585807-42755807 GCA_034766995.1 Acanthacorydalis orientalis
AAAAAAACTTTCCTGCATAAAATGAGCTACTTTAGATACTAGCACTATTTTTAAATATGAGAGAATAAAAAGGATATATTATCGTAGAAATTACTGTCATGTGTACAGAGAGTTCTACTTCCTTTGATCACGTTTTGTTTCAATTATCTTTGAAAACATTTTTACTCTTTATGATTCAATGTTTCTTTCTTTACTTTTTATTTTTATTTAACTTATATTAAATGTACTTATATATATATATATATATATATATATATATATATATATATACATAATTCTGATGCAATCTCTGTAAAAAGAAGTTAAACGTCTAATAAGGATACTTTTTTTATGTAAATTTAATAAAGTATTTGACCTCATTAGTTAATATATTAATTTTTCCTTAATTAGTAATTAGAATTAACTTTACTTGTATTACTTTTAACTTAGCATGTTGATTAGTTAAGAATTTATTTTTTTAAATTAATTTTTCGTTTCCTACAAAGCGAAAAAAAATGTCTTATCTCTTAAAACTTTCTCGTGGGTTTTTTAATCATTTCTCTCTTTCTCTCCTCTCTCTCTCTATATATATACATACACATCCGCTAAATTTTCACCTGGAGCACCCCAGTCCAGTAGCTTTTCTCCACATGAACCAATCGAGAGTCCCAAGGATTACTTCGACAGTATGTCGACTGATTGAATCATGAGTCACAGGTACTATGTGCCAGGCACTTGGAAATGAAAGTGCTGCTACCGCAAGGTAGCAGTCCTTTGGTTACTTCATCCAGCTTAATTTACATCGGCATTTTTAATAAAAGAGTATATAATTAAGAAAATAAGCAAATATTAAGTTGTATTGTTTAGAGATTAATTAGCGTATCACTTTTTGATAAAATTCTGTTTAAAAAAAAGAAGTATAATTAATTTCACAGATGTTAAAATGAAAAAATGGTTAATAAATGGATTTCATAATAAACATAACTTAAAAACCCAACCGTTATAAAAAAATGCATTTATAATTTTTAAAAAATCTTTAATGTTATTATTAAATGTTTGTAATTTCTGAGCTATTGACTTATATGTTCAATTATATGTATATGTTTGTCAGATGTATATAAAAAATTAACATTTCATGTTTAAATTTGTTGATTTATTAAAAATAAAATAAGTATATGGGAGGCAGTTGAAAGTTTTGCACAGGAGTTCATTCTTTTTGAATGTTTAAGATATTGGTATGAAAAAAAAGAAATAAAACTCTGAATATTCTCTTTTAAATTGTGTATTTATTTTTTTGAATAATCGCAATTATTGGCAAATCATGTTTATAAAATTGTAACAAGGTTTTTCGTTTCCACTTTAGTGTTAAAATTATATATTCTGATTTCAACTTAAATGAGTATAAATAGCAGAAAATCTTTTAGCTTTAATTTTTTACTGTTGTAAATTTTCTCTACAAATTTCAAACTGTTTCATGTTCATTTTTTTGGATCAAGATTTATGGAACCAACAAGTACAAATATTACAAAGAGATATGTTAAGAAAACACATTTTTTCAAATGTATTAAACGAGTGTATAAGTTCAATAATGAATGATATTAATAATAACCTAATTAACTTTATTACTTATGCGATGAAAGAATGAAAATCTGAAATTTAACCTGCACTGACTTAATCAGTTCACTGATATATTTTGCTGTGTTCATACTCTTTAGAGTTTAGATTTTCCAGAAGGCATTTTGTTAGTCATAATATAAACAATAATATGTAGTAAGATAAATGAATTTATTGGTATTCAATTAATTGTAATATAAATAACCTTTGTATAATTACTTTTACTTTATCAATATTTAAAATGCATTTGAGAATTAAAAACAATTACAGTTAATTGAAAGCAAATAATAAGAGGAAAAATTGGATAAAGAGAATTTAAAATATAATGTATAAAAAAATATTACATTTTAAAATAAGTTTGTAAATTTGATATTTTGTAATCATAGTGTCAAACCACGAAACACTATTCTTATGAAATCAAACAACCTGCAAAATATGAAAGCAGTTTTCAAAAAACTTGCTGCTATACTCAGTTATCTAAATATTATGTTTGGGGTTTTAAAAGTGAAGTCATTATTAACAAAAATATATCCAATTGGTAAAATACTGTGTAGTTTTTATTAAGAAAATGTGCTGTTGGGTTGGTAGAAAAGTAATTGCGGTTTATGACCTTCAAGTTCATATACATTTTTCTCTTCTTTGATTTTCCTAGCTGTTTTAAGGGGTCCAGAACTGCTGCATGACTAACACATAACTTTTGTGCAAGCTTTCGAATTTTTGTGCGTGGTTCTGATTCAACTAATTCTCTTCAATTGGTCGTTATGAACTAAAGAAGGACGCCTGCGACCTTCTTCATCTTCAAGGCTCTCGTCCTTAGCATGTAATATTTCGAACCACCAATGTACCGTGCGTTCCTTAACAGTACCCACATCAAAAATATCGTTTAGTTTATAAGCAGTTTCTATTATCTTACCATCCGTTTTGAACTCATACAAAAAAATTGCTCTTATTTGCTTCTTTTCCATCTTTACTTGAATAGTTCAATTTGAAGTAAAATTAATAATAAAACTAAAGTCGATTCTACCAAAATCCGGACTGAAAAATACATTTTAAAATGATATTACATAAACACGATGAAATGATACTTTCATTGAAAAAATTAAGTTTCGAATTCAGAAAATAAAAACTACAATTATTTCTTACTAACTTAATATTTATGATGTTAATTTATTTTTAAGATCATCCTATATAGGTTCATTAATGCTTGCAAATGTCAAAATTTAAAATATTTTCAAGAGACATTATATAACAATATAGATTTGATACTGTAGCTAAATTCACTTTCACAAATGATTTTTTTATTGACATCACAAAAAAAAAATTTTTTCTTATCAAAAATGTTCAATAATTGTTTTTGATACTTTTTGATTTTTTGCATTTCGGTGGTTATACTATCATTCAGAACATCAAGTTACAGAAAAATCTAGAACAGATTTTTATGTACCTTAGTGCCTTTTATTTGTTATAATATTTACGACTTTCCTTGGTATATTTAACAATAAATATACGTTTAATTAAAACTAGATTTTGACAGTTTTTGAGTTTTAAATCATTTAAAATAAATGTTATTTTACAACAACGATACGTATGAAATATATTATTTTTTTTATGATTTCTTATTACTATTATTTACACCAGTTTAGTATTATGTACTAGTAGAAGTAGAATAATTTACGAATCTATTTACTTTATAGCAGTAAAAATAGTGACATGCACATAAAATAATAAATTATGCTATAATAAAACTAACAAATTATACAAAGTATACTTTTAATAGTTTGTTTTTATGTATTCGTGTTTGAAAGTTACAGTGAAATGTAAATCAATTTAGTATTTAAATATTTATTATGTGAAAACGGTATGCCAATAAATAGATTTAAAGGTGACTTGAAATTATATTGTCTAACAATTACTATTCGGTTATATTAAATGTATTTGTAAATAATAGTGTACCGTCTATTTAACAAATGGATATTTAAAAATAATGCAAAATGTGTATTATATGTAGAATTATTTTTGAATGAATTGTACATAAATATAAATAACTTTTAATCTCTATAAGTGTATGGATTGAGTTCTAGTTTATTCAGAATATCCACAGAAGTATAAATTTGAGTAGAAATAAGGGTATAATAACGGTCACGCTAAATGATTGTATGGTTATGAAAATGAAAGTATTTGTTGGATAGCATAATAGTAAAATTTATATATAGGAAGTTTAACGCAACGTTAGAAATGTGAAATGTTGAGTTCAGGTACCGTTTAGTTGAAATCAGACAATGTTCATTTCAATATTGTAATAAAAGGGATGAACTCATTTTGAAAAGGGTTAATACGTTTCTAGATGTTTATCGGAGAGTAAAATAGAAAATGAAAATAGTTTATTTCAGACTTTCTGTTTGAAGATAGATTCAATGATGTTGTAAACCAGAGCAGCGTTTTCATGTTTGGTATTGAAATTTAATATCATAAAGTGCTTTACATAAAATGCATTTGGAATTCTGAAAATATTAAATGGATTTTTAATGAACAATAAGACTAGTATTTTGATTACGACGTAAATAATATATAATAATAAAACCTATATTCTGAATGTTCAAGTGTAGAGTTAATTTTAATTAATTAAAAATATATATTTTGAAGAAAAGTTAAGTAAAACTACTCTTTTTAAAAGAACCTATTGGATATATATATTTTTATTCAAAATTTAAATTAACGCAATATTTTTCAATTATAAATATGTCTATACTGAAAATATAAAGTAAAAAAAGTTTATAGTGATAATGAAGAAGCAATGACAAAAACTGATTGTAATAGAACGTTGTATTATCTGGATATCGATATTTTCATATTATATGAAAGGATTACTGTGAAAATGTAAAAAAGAAGCTCTTTGATCCATTTATGTTTCATTTTTCTGATAAATATTTGTTTTTCATGTTTTAATTAATATTATTCTTTTTTTTCTTTTTCTTCTGTTGAAGCAAACAATTCAGTATGAATAAAACAATTATAAATTGTATCTCGAGACGATTTCATTCACTTGTATCGTTTTAGTTACTTCAAGCAAGGATGATTTATATTGTTTATTTACTTCTCCATTATGAAACATTTTCAAAACTATTTTTTTAGTAGTAACATTTAATGATTCTTATAACAATTTATGTTAAATGAGGAAATACGGCCATAGTATACTAGGTAGTAAGAAGAGGAATGCAAAGGGTCCTATTTGTGAATGTAAAAAACTGTTGTTGATAAATCATATCAATTTTTAGGCAATAGTTTTATGTTTTTAAAACATCAAGATTTGGCTTAGGTTTTAATATACATATTAAATTTATATTATAATTATATATTTAAAGGTTTCTATATACAAAAATCATTTGCGAGATAACCCATTTTCATCTACAAAATGCGTTTACTTAATAAACACTCTAAATGTTTATAATTATCATATGTATACACACTAGACGGTTTTAATTTACAAGCTTTTCGGTCTTCACAAGGTAAAATGGCATCACATACAGCGTACAATATCATGCTTTTATCTTGTTGCGATGTAATGAGCTTTCTGGGTAAGTAAAGAACTGTACTATCTTATGTACACAAGATGACGGCTACTATGATGTTCGTGGTGCAGGTGTTTACTTTTATGGCGGTCTCTGTACACGTAAAACAATAGGCTTAGAGATTCAGGCACGATAGTTTTCCTGTGAAAACTGTTTTAAATTTACACGCGACGGTGACATTCCGTACAAAGCTCAACACACTGTATGATTTAGTTTTATTGTCACGATTTGCACGTGTTTCAATACGTTTTATACATGAAAGAATGACACGCGCATGGAAATAATTTTACACGTTTTATGTAGGTTGAATGTAACACCGGGTCTAGTGTTATTAATTATTTATTATTATATGCATACATACGTTTAAACGTTTTTAAAAAATCTATAAAACATTATCCTTTATTTCGCAATTACTCGAAGGAAGTATTTATATAACAATATTTAATCATATTTATACACTGTTCTCTTTTTAATAGAATTTTCAGTAATGTAGTACATAGTGGTTAAATTGGTTATTTGAGGTTTTAAGAAAATATCTACATCTAAGGTCAGTAGACCCCATGTAGTACTCAAAATTTATTCAAATTCCATTATATTTATTTTTTTTAAATTATTTTTATATCAATTAATTATTGACTATAATTAACCTTTTGCACTCACAAGGCCAGCTGTACTTTTACACTGTTTTTGTACTGTACTGTACTGTTACAGCCAGTGTCACTGCCCACATTTTACCATTTACAGATAAAAGCTTTGATAAGCGTTTGTCCATCAATGTCATCGGATCTTTATACTTTTTTATGTCATTGCGTAACTCAGAAATATAAAAAAAAACACCTAAGAGTTAACTACAAACTCCTAATTATTTGGTGTGCAAAAATTTAACAGTTACCTTTTTCCAATTACTTACATGAAAACAGTATATTGTATTTTTTGATTATAATTATACAATATTCCTGTCTTTTTATTTATACCTATTATTCGTTAAATTGTTGATTAAGTTATGAAAATACTATTTAAGGATGAATAGTTTTGAAAATGGTTTTAAACAATATAAAATAAAAAAAGACATAAAAAAGAATCAATAAGATATATATTTTGAATTTTGATAAAAAGATTAGATTTTAAATACTATAATAAGTCAATTACATCTTAAATGTTTAGCCTACTTTTCGAGTTATATAATAAAAGTAAATAATAGTAACGGTGAATAATAAAGTGTTTGTTATTAGTTCTAATTTTACATATCAACCCAATTGCTTATTTTTAATTAAGCAGAGTTGAATTAAATTTCTTGTTAGATTTGTTAGCATATTATTATTTCAATTATTGATTATGCTTGTTTTTGAACCCTTTTAAAATTTTTGATTTCGTATGTGTGTCATATGCTAGGCACTTCTTATAATAGACTATGGCCTAGAAAGAATATTTTTTCTTTCGAATCATAAGGTACCAACCGTGTTCTAAATTATTTCAATATTGAACTGCAAAATATTCTAAGAAATCATTCATTTCCTCTTTTATACATTTTACTGAGAAATCATTCATTTCTTGTGGTGCACGCACACAACTTAATTTCACCTTATAAGATATTTAGCAACGTTAGAAAATGTTTTTCCATTATTCGAAATGGTAAATTTCGAAAACTTATCTTTCTACCTCCAAGTAGTATTACACAAGGCAGGTTTTTCCCAAGATATCTTTTATAAAATAGGAATTATTTTTTTAATGGTTTCAAAGGATGATTTATTAACTTTCTGAATAATCGAAATTGATATGAAGAAATAAACAGAATAATTAATGTGTAAAGTATTAGACATACAAGCCAAATAAACATTTATATTATGTTGGTAGAAAAATAATTGCAGTTTTTGATCTTTAAATTCATATACATTTTTTAATTTGTGGTTTTAAGTGGTTCAGAACTGTTGGATAATTAACACTTAACTTATGTGCAAGCACTCTAATTGTTGTGCGGGGTTATGATTCAACTAACGCCTTCAGTTGGTCGTTATGAACTGAAAAAGGACACCTGACCTTTTTCATTTGCAAGGCTCTCGACATAAGCACGAAATTTTTGGAACCACAGTTGCATCATACGTTCTTGTAACAGTACCCACTCCAGAAGCATTGTTTAGTTTATGAATAGTTTCTACTGTTTTACTCCACCAGTTTTGAACTCACAAAAATACAAAATATTCCCTTATTGGCTTCTTTTTTTCTTTAATTCAGTAGTCCAATTTGAAGCAAAATTAATAATAAAACCATAGTTGATGCTACCAAAATACAGACCGGAAACAAAAACTGCAATTATTTTTCTATCAACCTAATAGTATATTAATTTGGACTTCGTAGTTCATAGTGCATGGTGAATAATTTGTAACTTAATATAAGAGTTTACAGGGATGAAAACATTAAAGATTACTTACTATATAACTTACTATCAAAATATACGTTAATTAACAGTCAAAACATATTTTCCAAAGTTTAATATTTAATAAAAATATCTTTGTTTCACTATTATTAATTTAAATATGTGTTAAGTTCGAAATGAAACTAAAGATATGTCAGATTTTATTAACTTCATGTTAGATTTCCATTATCTACTATGAGTTATTTAAGTATTTATATAATATTGAATTAATTACAGTGTTTATTTCTTATTTTTATCCATTATTTAAATATTAAGAATCACCTAGAGTGTCATATTGCTTATAATATGGTTATTAATAATTTTGGTATGACTTCTCAGAATATTAACAATTTTGTCTAACTCATGTTTTTTCATTAAGTGATTAATCTTTCTAATATGACTGAGACGATTTAAATATCTTATTATTTAACTTTAATTTAATATCATTTATTAAATAATATAAAAATTATTATATATATATATATAATGTATAAAGTATATGCAATGGGATTAATTTTTACATAAAAATATTTTTATATAATACTTAATACGGTACGAATAATTCAATTTATCAACGTTTATACTCTATTTAATAGTAAATAAAATATAAAGCCTAAAAAAACATTTTAAATAAACCGATTAAATATATTGGATTTTAATACGAAAATATTTAATATACTTTGTATCATTTTAATATTTTATGAAAGTAAAAGAAATACGTCAGGTAAATAAAATATTAGTTTTATTTTAACTATATATTAACTTTTGAAAGAAAATTTATAATATTGTTAAATTAGACATAAAAGAGACTTGAACGTTTTATGCGAATGCTTCTTATTTAAAGATTTCCACATAGTGAAAGCTTATATGTACTGCGTTTGACATCCTTTCGCCTAGTAGACAGCTAATCTTCTTGCGTCCGTTGCACAAGTTTATGAGAAAAGTCAACGAAGTCAACGCTAGACTACAAAGTAGCAATAGGATACAATATATCCGTGTATTGTTTGAATAAATCGATTTTTCCGGTTTAATGTCTTATATATGACTTTTATTAATATATATTTTAAATCAATATATATTTTACCTTATATATATATATATAGGTTTATTTCTGTAATTCATCTATTAATTACACGAATTAATTATACCGTTATCGAAAACGCATTCTTTTATAGAATATTTCTTGATGTAATTGTAAATAATCTTATTTAATAAAATATTCTCTTATTTCAAATGAGTTCGTTCTTCAGTGAAATCACATTCTCAGGCACAATTGTTTTCACCGAACACGAACGGCCATCGTGACATTGAACGAGCTCATTTATCAAAGTCCTCCTATCTGTGTAGACAATACGATGAGAAACAAGAAGATTGCGAAAACAAGAAGATATGTAAGAGGTTACATTTGCGAAAACATGTACTGAAGTGATCAACTGAAACGTTGGAAGTACAGACACTAAGACAATTGAACTAGTAGAGGCTTTGTTGTTGAAAAAAGTGTACCTGTGTATTTATGTATGTTTTCAATTTCATTTAGTCGTTTTTGTATATGTTTCTATATATTTTGAACCTTATTATTTTAATTGATTTATTATTCATATACTTACTTTTATATGTTATACGTATCATCGCTAATGAAACATTGTAAGAGCTATTTTAGAATGGTTTTTATTTCAGAAATAATATTTAAAATGATTTTTTCCAAATTGTATTTTAATTATGATTTTTTCATTACAATACTCAGTATTCAATTATTATTAAGCACTCGAGGGTAATTTTATTTTTAATTTTGTTCAATTAGCATATTAATGTTTATATAGTTTAATATACAGAATGATTCAAGAATTGAATTCTTTCATAAATTTATTACTCATTGACAAGGTTACACATGAAAATGCAACAAAATTAATTTGTGAAGAAATATCGTAGATATATCTATAATATTACATTATTTCCACAAAAAGAAGTCGTATGGTTTAATTACTGGACATTTGATTAGCCATTATTTCAGAGGAAGACCAGTGTTTTAAATAAGAATTATACTTCAGTACTGTTGATATATATAAGGATGCTGCTGATTTCTAAAATAATACAGAGTCAGTGAAAATAAGATAAAGTGCAATTTCTATTAGAAAAGAATTTTCCGAAAAATGAAAACCTCAATCCAAGAGATCATCCAGGAATTTTTGTTGCGCAAGCCACAAGCTTCAGTGTTCACAAGTTGTTCTGCAAGGAGGATCAAGAGTCAAATAATTATATAATGTAGTACTTATTACTAAATTGTCAACCAAATGGATGGATTGAAAATTTGTGAGTCTATGGCACAAAAAACATTAACTTCTGTCTAACTTCAGTTATGTTCATTTGCGACTCGTTGATTTTTAGCATTCTACATGTAGTTATTATGGTCATTAACTTTTCCAATTAAATGAAATGCAGAATCGTAACTAAAGTAAACTGCACAGTCATCTTTCACTTCTTTGTGACTTTGGAAATTGCAGAAGTCTTATGTTTTGATTTATCCGTCTTTGTTAAAACATGTAGCAGATGAAGGGAGACTAGATTTTATCTTTAGACAGTTATGGAGAATGCGTACTAGATCGTAGAGTTGTACTAGGGATGCCTAGATAATGAATAACAGTCCTTGCTGATTTACTGAGACTTCACTGAATGTAACATAAACACGATTCGTGGTTTTCTTAGATACATGTCTTCCCTTGTGCATTGGCGCATTATAATTAGGGGATGGAGCATATACAGTGTTGTATTACAATAATAAATTTATAAAAGATTGGTTTAAGCCTCTCCCTGTTAGTAGGCCCTCCAGGCAATTACCTTTTTTCCCATAAGATAATGCGCCACTGCTCTTGTGCTTTATTACTTGAATTTCTACAGTATCTGATGTATCTGTTTCTGTCAGTAATAAATGTTGTCATGATTTATTGAAAGATCATTGTATTTTATCTAAAATTTTATTTGAATTACAATCGTAGAACGTACTTTAAAAAATCGGTCACACGAAATTCTTTCTTCTGTTGTATCATCATATTTATTGGGATATTCCAATATATAGATATAAAACTTCTGGATCCTAAAAAAAATTGAAAAATGTAAGGGTAAAAAATTGTTTCGTACTATATAATTATATATAAACCTATTTACTGACTAATAAAATTCGATTAGTGTTAAATTTCGACTTATATTATCGAAAATTTATTTTTGTAAAAATTGTAACTTAATATATTATGTAATTTTTTTACTTTTACAGGTAGGCATGAAAAATTAGTTCCTATTTCGTTTTCACGTTATGTTCAATTAAAAATATTATATTAATATAATTTTAAAAAATACTTGAAATTGTATCTATTAAAGGAATCTAATTATATTTAATAAATTATTTTTTGAGTTATAATTAATTAAACACGTTTTTAAGGGCTTCCTTTATGCAGTAAATTATTATTTTCACAATTGAATTTTTTATTCATTCCACAAACTACAAAACTTTTTTTGATTCAAAATATTTAATAATTCATCATTAACAATTTTATTGTCCCCTATGTGCATTTAGATGAAAATATTATTATCTTTAAAGCTCTAAAGTGGAGAGGAATTTAATTCAATTATTTTTGTACCTTATAAATTAGATTATTCTGTACCTTATCACTCAGGTAGGATGAAATTGCCATTAAAATACGCATAAGTAATAATCAACAATATGAATGATAAAAAGATAAACAATCAACATGACTCATATTTACTTACTGAACATTTTAGATTAGAAAAAAGTGTAGTTAGTAATGAGAATTCATTTGTGTATTGTGAGTAAATTATTACACTTATAATTTAAAATTTATATCTTCTTTAAGTAAATTATCCTTAAATAATAAATGTTACTTACAAACTCTTATTTATCTTCATTTAATACTTGAGTTATTTGTTCATCTTTCATTTTCATAAAAGATAGTTAATAACTTTAATGGTTAATATTTTTCATATCGTGACATAACAATATAAAATTTTCGCAAGTTTTTGTTATTAATAGACGTATAAAATGGAAAAGTATTAATGACAACTAGCGTTGTTTACTATATAAAGCGAAATAGAATAAAAAGCTAAAGTTTTTCACTCACGAATAAAAGAAAAGGTATTACTGAAAACAGTGAAAGTTTATTTTAGTTTTAAACTTTTGTTGTGCGTGCGACAATTTAGAAAACTTGGAACTGATTCTCACAGAAGTTGAAAGAAGTTGTCACATTCCAATTCTATTTAAGTAATGTCCCATTATAAAACACGTTTTAATAATAGCCAATCTAAAGGAAATTGTACAGAAATATACATAAAAATTTATGAATTCAATTGTATACATATATATATATATATATATATATATATATATATATATATATATATATATATATATATCAATGATTAGATAGATATGTGTGTGTTATTGATATTTTATAATTAGAGTTTTAGTGTTGAAATCTATATATTCTATATTAACATTTTGGAAGTATTAACTGGTTAAATTACACACACACACACACACACACACACATATATATATATATATATATATATATATATATATATATATATATATATATATATATATATATATATATAAAGTAATGACACTGAATTAGTACAATTTTTATTCTTGGTAAATGAAAGAATAATGAGTTATTTTCAATGTATACTATGAAATATTAATGAATATTGATATTATTTTTTATAATATTCATATCGTTTTATGACATTTCATTAAATTTTATTAATATTGTACAATTTCATGCATATATTTATATATGTAGGTATGTTATAGTAGGTTTATTTCATGCACATCTTTTTTTTAAATAAATATAAATATCATTTTTTATACAAAATATTTTTCATTTATCCAATTATTTTCTTTAGATTTTAAAATATATTGATAATTATGTTCAAATATTATTTAAATACCCCATTTTGAATTCATCTACATGTTAACTTAATCGTTGTATAAAAAAATTGAATTTCTTTCTTCGACTTCTTTTATTTCAGAGCTTCTTCCATATACTTTATAGATCAAAGAGATGAAAATTGTTTGTCGTGAATTAAGACTACAGACCTCTTATAACTATAATGTTCTCTAAGCAATTTCTTTTATGGGCTTTTAACACGATTTAAAATTCTTTACAACAAATACTTACTATAAGTAGAGAATATATATTGGTTTGAATGAAATGGATGATAAATTATTTTGAAAAAAATGAACAATTCCTTACTTTAACATATAAAATGTTATTGTTTTTTTTTGAATTTAAGAATTAAGTAATAATATTTTTTTTAAATTCTTTTAATAATAATCTATAAAACTTCTATTTAATTATGTCTGTACGGATTTAAAATAAAATAAAATTTATTCAGGCAGAAGAAATTGAATCAAAATATTACAGTAAACAAAAGTTATGAATTATTTCTTACAATCTGAAAATACAATTTGCTTCTTTAAGAAATAATTGGAATAAATTGTTTATTATTCAAACAAAATGAATGATATTGAATAATGAATTTTATTGATATAATGAATATCGATAAAAAGTATCGAAACAAATCTGTGTTTGTAAAAAAAGATCATTGTGTAAATTGCTGCTATCAAATCTTGGTTACAATGTCACACAATAATAAAACATCAGTTCATCCGTTTCGTTACATTGATAACTCGAAAATGATTACCTTCATCCAATGCCCTGTTTATATAGGTACGCCTCAAAAATACTATCATAACAGTAAAGAAAATTAAAGCCAAATTTTAGATAACGTTCGTTGCTTGTACGCATTTCAATGGATCGTTTTATGTTGCTCGAACAAAAACTTCTAACAATACACTATAATGGCGTATCTCCTTCTACTGCAATCGAATTTGTTTCATGTTGTTTGTTTTTATGTTTCCCCCTTACAAGGCATTGATTTTACATTGTGCGCAGCCTTCCAAGTATGGTGTCTTCTCACGGATTCGTTTCTTTCGATATTGTTCTTAGAATTTATTGTTCAAATATGCGACAAAATTCAGTTTAAGTTGTTGTAATATCAAGGTATTCAATTTCAGTTGCCTGGAAAGAAATATAATATAGGTTTTTATAGTTTCAGTTAAAAAGAAATGTAGTGAAATTGTATCTTTTCAGGTTTAAAAAGTTTGAACCATCTACACCCACCCATGCACACACACACATTTATATATTATATATATATATATATATATATATACTTACAATGTTCAATTTATAATTAAAATACAAAAAATATCAATTAAGTAAATATTTAAAAACTTGTATAATTTCAAAACATACGAATGAAAACTTATAATAGAAAAAATACAATTAATTTTGTGTATATAAATATATAAAAAAATATTTGTACTTTAAATTACAATATTATAATATGAGCTATTAAAAGGAACGTTTAAAACTAATAAATTCAAAGTAATTATATATGTATATATATATATATATATATATATATATATATATAATATGTATGTAAATTAATAATTGGATTTTAGTTTATAACACATAAATAATATTTTAAATTTTTACTCGTTTATCTTTTGAATCTGTTTTTAAAATAACAGGGAAAAATTAAAATTAAATTTATTTTTTCTTATTATCAACTTTATAATAATTAATATTAGATAAAGTTATTTAAAAATTGGTAATTATGTACTTCTCATTATAAAACTAGAATATTAAAGATTTATTAACCCTTAACGGTCGAGAGTTTTTTTTTTTGTTATACTCGCCCATAAGACGACAGAAAATTAGGTGATAACATTTTTACACGTATTACAAAGAGATCTTTCAAATAATACCTTTGCACTTATTTTATTATTTGCATACTCGTTTGTATCTTTTATTATATTGTTTATTAGGTCACTGGTAAAAAATAACTGGAAAAATTGTAATGGTTCTGTTACATCTTGGGGAATGTGTGGGGCCGGTATCTTAGGAAATGTTGTGAAAGGTATTTTAGTTATATCAGGGTCATTTTCTGTAACATCCTTCCAATCGTCATCATTCTCAGGGGGGGGATTCATTGGAACTGTTGTTGCTTCCTTCGCTTCTACTTGAAAGGAGTCGAACTTTTTTCTGTTTAGATTGCACCACATCACTATCAGAACTGCTGTTATTATCGGAGTTATATTCACTGTAGAAATATTCAACAAAAACATTTTTTATATCTATGTTTTGTAATTCGAACATCCACTCATCTTCACTACTGTTAATTTCATAATCAATGACATTATGTATTTCTTCCATGATTTATAATTTGAAAATTTGATTGTGTATTTATTTTTTAAAAATAAACTAACACTTGTAATATTGCAAATACTCGAATTTTGCAAATCACAAATACATAATATTTACACGTTGTTACCATCTAAATAACAAAACTATACTGAATATTATTGCGGCGAAACTGTTGTGCAAATGCCATAATATTCACGTTTTAAAACGTTATATAACTGTAAATATTTCTTATCAGTGCATGATCAACTAACTATCTAATGTAATAAGTTGCAATATTTGAAAAAAAAACTACAGCAATGATAAGTAAATGAAATGAAAACTAAATTCTTTACATGTCTCCGTATTGGGGCCTTTAGTTTTTTATGGCATAAGTGTGATGTCCCCGTAGCGGAGCGTTTCGACCGTTAAGAGTTAAATTCTCTATTTTCATACTATTGAAATTTTAGTATTTAAAAATTATTATAAATTGCTTTAAGAACTAAATTTTACAAAACCAGAGAAAGTGTTTGTCATAAAGCGACATTTTTTTTTAATTTATTATATAATACTATATATAAATAATACTTTTTAACAATTTAATATGAGATAACTATGCAGGTCGAATTTGTAAATATTTTTAATTATCTTTATTTACGTTAATGAACAATTGTATTAAAATAAAATATATTTTTTCAGTTTTTAATACAAAAATTTTAAAACTTACAAATACACATTTTTTCGACAGTTCTGTTGAAAGGGGATAAATGTAGCTTAGAAAGGATATTTCATCAATTTCACTAAAAACGAACATTTATTCTAACTTGGTTGCTTTATTTTTTAGTTGATTTTTATACATTTATTTCTTTTATTTTTTCTTGAACCCATTATAAATAGTTCGAATATAATTTATGGTTATAACTTCTTTAGAATACTTTTCTTTTTTCATTTAATATTGCATTTTTTAAATTTTTAAAATTATTTATACACGTAATCATAGCGTTTTTATGGGTTGTAATAATTGATTGATTCTATAACGTAAGCGAAAATATACTAATAGAATCCCGAGGTACGACTTCTAATTAAGAAAAGAAATAGAAAGAGATTAAATGTAATGTTCTATACATCTTTGAGTTTGTAAGGAATTAATTGTCTTGGTGATTTTGCTTCTTATGAATTATATTTCTTTTTAAATTCTACAACTTGGCGTCTTTATCATCTTTAGATAGCTGTAGATTAATCCTAGAGTTATCTATAGTTATCTAAAGACAGTAATAGAGATGAAACTAATAGTAGAAGATAATAATTCGCGGAACTCATAAGAAGCAATCCTTCGAAAATAAACTATCAACGAGACGATAGGTATAAAAATAAATAATTATAATTGTAATTGATTATTGATTGATTTCATGAAAAAGAAGTAGCCTTCAATGATTTGATTAAAAAGAATAATAAAAGTTTAACTGTACGTTTTTATACGTTTAATTCCGTTGATGCGTTGTTCTGATGGTATTTGTTTTTTAAGTTAATTATTGGAGTTCCTATTTTTACTACTAATTTCAGTACAGTATCATCTTTAAGTACATTTTAAATAACTCTAAAATCCATCTGTTGATGATACATGTGACGAAATTAGTAGTGGAAAACAGAGATTCAATTGATCAAAAAAAAAAACGAAAATTACTAGAATAAGAGAGATAATATTATTTAATGAATATTCTATAAAATAGTAGCATTAACTGTTTCATTTCTTCAATTAGTTATTTTTCCGCAAGTATTTTTGGATATTTTATATAAATTTTAATAAAGTACACGTAGATGAATGTTTTTAAACCATGCTTGGTAAAATGAAGTTAGCTATTTGTGATTTTAGCACGCTTAGACAGCTAAGAACATTAGCGCCCGAAATAAAATGAATATTTATTAAAATTTTTAACATTAATGTAAGTAATTCACAATTAAAAAAAAACAATTATAACACTTAATGAGTACTTCTTTACTTATATTTCATATAAGTGTACTTATTCACTATATTTCTAACATTTAGCAACGTTCTAAAATAATTTGGATGACAATTAAGAAATTGTTTTTTTATTTAATTTTCTTTTTGTTTGTCAGTTTTGTAACTATGTATTAAAACATGATTTTCGTCTTAATTGAATTAATAAATAGAGTATATTATTTGTTGAAATTAGAAACTAGTTGTTTTATTTTAAAGTAAATATTTTAAAATTTCCCGTTTAAATATTATAGTTTGAAAAAACCTAGTTTGAAAGTATATGAAAAAGTCTGGTTTAAAGGAAAATGAATGTAAATAAGTAATGAATGTTAGCTATATAAAAAGGAAATTAAACATAGTTTTTCATAATATAATTATAAATAATCTTAGAAATATGACATTAACTTAAAATTGTTATTATAAATAAATCACCCTTAATAATCTAATAATGTCAAGGTTTATAATTTATTGCTATCCTTTTCTCTCTCTCTCTCTTTCTGTATATATATATATATATATATATATATATATATATATATATATATATGTATAAAGTATTAAGTAAACATAAATGAAACAATTAAACCATTCAATGTGTATTGAGTCGAGTCAGTAAATTAATGAAACAAAATAGTGAACAGTAAACATTATGTTCAAAATGGACAATATAAATAAACGAGCTTTGCTACAGTATACTTTTTATATTTGCATACTTTCATACGTTGAATGTATTATTTCGCAAATGTTTAACGATTTCTATAAATGTTCCCTTTTTATGCACGAGTGCACAAATAAAGAACATTAGAAGTAAATAACCGCAGGATCGAATAAAATTGTGCCAACGTAATATTGTTGAAAGACAGTTCAAAACCGCCACAATATAACCACAATCCTGTGGAAGATATTTACACCAGCACAACCCAGATAGAGAATTGCGGTCAGCGTGTTACCCCTCTTTCGTTCGTCGAATGAACTGATGGTACCACACTTTGACACAGACGTGTCATTCGAACGAAATGTAAATTATTGTTGATGTTAGTAAATTCATTGTGTTAAAGCTTTTGCTGTATAAAATTTAATATGTATGTTCAACTTCTCTCTCCGTATGTTTAAATTGCTATGTCATCAGTAAAAAGTTATAGGGATGCGATTTCAAAAATGAGACGTTCCATTTAGCTCTCTTAATTTTAAACTTTTCACATTTAATATTTTTGACTGAAATAATATTAACATTTCATTTTATTATTTAGATAAATTTCAAAAGAATATAAAATATAAATAAATGTATTTGTATATATATATATATATTATATATATATTATATATATATATATGAAATATATTCCATTGTTATTTCTTTTCTAATAAAAATATACTTATAATGAGTAAAAAAAATAACTTTGTAACTATCTTCGTTTCCAAAAATAAATTCAAACTTGAAGTAATAAAAATATAATATTTAATAATAAAAATATATAAGTATTTATTTTTGTAACATATTTTTCTATCTATATTTTATTAGAAATACATCATGTCTATTTATTCATTATTTTTTGTTTGATGCTGAAGGTAATGTTATTGCAGACATGTGAAATAACGAAATATTTTTATTGAAATATTACAATGTATATATATATATATATATATGTATATATATATAGAGAGAGAGAGAGAGAGTACCACAAACTATTTCTTAATTCTTTTAGAAATTTAATGGTTACACACTAGAAAAAGGACTGAAATATTGATATGCATTGGTGTTCTTCAGTATGATTAAAATCGTGTTAAATTTTATATTTTAGAAACAAAAGCCATGCTGATAATTAACTGATATATATATATATATATATATATATATATATATATATATTCTGTATTTATTTAATGAAGAATTATTTTTTTAGAGAAAACAATAAAACAACTTAATGAAAAATGGAATTCATTTACTTGAAAGGAAAGTAGTAATTATGCCAGCTACTCGCTTAATATATTGAAATATGCTGAATTATCATAATTGTAATACGAGGGTCGTTTGATATGTCTGGTAAATTTCTATGTAGCACCACCATTCATTTGGTAACGTCACGGGTATCAAATGTCACTTTTCAAACTAATATAGGCGAAATTTCTGTCAGAAGAGACTAGTTGTTCATATTCAATTTTGCCCTAAAAACTGAAAAAAAAACGAGCAGGCTTTTTGCGTCGATTCGTAATCATGAATGAAACATGGATTCATCACTACACATCTGAGTCGAAGCAGCAGTGAAAGCAGTGGACAACGACTGTAGAAATTGCGCCGAAGAAGGCGAACCGTTTTGTCGGTTTGGAAACATGATAGATATTGTTTTTTTAGATTGCCAAGGTATCATTCTGATTGGCTACTTAATGAAGGGAAAAATGATAACAGGAGTCTATTATGCAACATTATTGGACAATTTGAAATAAGAGCTGAAACAAAAGCGGTCAAGATTGGTGCACAAAAAAAGCTCTTTCACCAGGACAACATGCCGTCCGACAAATCAAACGTCGTAATGGCAAAATTGCACGAATTAGACTTCGAATTAATTCCTCATCCACGATATTCTCTGGACTTGGTGTTGTCCCACTTCTTTCTCTTCTCAAACTTGAAAATTTGTTTCGGTAGGAAGAAATTCTTGTCGAATGAGGATGGCATCGCCGTCGCCAGTACATTATTTTGCAGACTCGTTGGAGCAAGTATATAACTCTCAATGGAGATTATGTTGAGAAAAAATCGTTTTTTTCCAAAAAACTGTCTTTAACTTGCTTTTTTACCATCTCATCAAACGACCCTCGAATATAAATATTTTTGATATTAAACAAAACGAATATTTAAAAAATATTATTTAGTTTTGTTTGTATTTGTGTTCCAGAAATAGTAAAACAAAAATATGTTTATTCATTGTTACGAAGGCATAAAACTTTACTTTTATTGTAATAATATCCTTTTTACTTAAAAACTTGACGCATTGAATTGCGCGAATTTTATTTTCGTTTACTGTTCCTGCGAATGCAATTTTATTTTGCAAAAGATATTTTCTAAATTATTGTAAATGCATATTACGATATTGAGTGAATATATGCGATACGAGCGGAGGTTGAGCCCCTCGGGGGTTAGTAAGCGTAGCGAGTAGGAGGCAGAGCCCCATAGTATTATAAAAATATATTATTACCAAAAGTATACATGAGAATATAAATGTGAGCAACGGCTATTTTTTTAACCTAAGGCTATAACTTTTTAAAATTTGTATATTTTATATGCAATACTGTTATTTGGGTGTTAATAATTATAATATTATTATTATTTATATAATTTAATAAACACATTTGTCAGGCCTTTACTATATTTTTTAGTCTGTAGATTGTTTAATATCTACATCATGTAACCGGTGGAATCAATCCTCCTCCTTAGTGGATTACTGGGGTTGGACTCTAACTGACTGGGGTATAGATCGAGTGTATAGTTGATCTCGTGGATCGGAGTTTTCATTTGTCTCCTCGACAGAGCAAAATTTTGCAATTTAGTCAGCAAATCTTCAAAGTTCTCATGAAAAAATCCTTATGCAGACTTTATCTAATTAAAATAACCTCATTGGAATTATATAGGCACATGCACTAACTGTCCCTGCGCGCAGTTTCGATATTTCCATGGACTTTACTATCATTCACTAAACTACTGGTAAACTAAATATTTTAGTGCACACATTATTTAAAATCAATATTTATAATTAGAAAATAAAGTACATAAAATATATAGTTATTTGCAATCGATTGTTTATAATTTTAATTTAAAACAAAGATAAATTACAAAATAGAAAAATGATGTCATAAAGAAGGTTACACTGACAGGATAAAAAGGGAATATGGTGATTATATAAGAGAATTAATCACAATAATATTTTTTAACTATAGTGACGTATTGAAATTCATCGTATTCACATATTGAGTTAAATGTTAAATAAAAATAATTTTAATCATGAGAGGTAAATCAAATATTTGTATTGTTTTAAAATAAGCTCTCGGTAACATAATATGTAATATACGAGTACAACATTTTGGTGCCTGTTTTATTTCTGGACCTCGTATTTATATTTATGGAACAATTTTTGTGGAATAATATATATATATATATAACAGGGGGATTCGCACCCAGCTCGCTGTGCTTATCAACCCCCGGGTTCGCTACGCTCGTCCACTTGTCAATTATAAGCATGTTCATATAATCGAATGAAACAATAAACACATATTTGGTATCATAGAAGACCACGTCTCCAATAAATAAGTCGACGTCATGGATTTATATATATATATATATATATATATATATATATATAATATATATCTTAGATTGTCTATGTAAACGTTCTTGCTGATAGGTTATTTTTTATAACGTGCTATTTTATAAAGTTTCTTGTGGATAATTTTGATTATTTATATATATATATATATATAATATATGTTAGATTGTCTATATAAACATTCTTGCAGATAGGTTTTTTTTTTATAACGTGCTATGTTATAAAGTTTTTGTGGATAATTTTGATTATATATATATATATATATATATATATATATATATATATATATAATATATTATAAATGCGTATTTAAGTCTGTCAAAACGTATTATGAAATTGATTGAAGATTAATATATTTTTTATTGAAGGTTCTATAGTGATTTTACTGCTATCTAGTGTATTAAATGGAATACTGTAAAAAAAGTATTGTATAAAATAATATACCTTAGTTGAAATACAATAATATATAATTGTAATAGTAACAACAACTGATTGTATAATTTTCATATTAATGTTATATATAAGTCAAGTCGTAGAACACATTTTGTAGCTAATAATCAATTATGTTTATAGTGAGTATATTAATGAAAATTATTTTTATAATAAAAAATATGTTATCATATATTTATAAAAATTACATATATGAAAATATAGGAAGTTTTTAAACACTTTCAATACAATTTGAAATAAAAACATTGTAACAGTTTATATTGGATACAGATTCAAAGTGATTACACAACTTCGATCATAATTAACACATAATTTTTATTTTGTTGTACATATATATATATATATATATATATATATATAATTAATTTTGTGTACATGTTAATAGTATCGTGTAAACTGATTAGATGAGTTTTCGCAACATATTTCTTTTTTATAAAAACACAATCATGTATTTTCTGTAAACGAGTTCAATAAGCAGAGGCTTGTTACTGAAATCCTCTAAAATTCCGTCTCTATTAGATTACACAAATCCTACAGCTTGGAAGCTGTACTAGAACATGTTCGGCCCTGACCCAAAAAGTATACGACTACAACTGGACATGTTCCAATATATCTCCTACCATCCTACATTCTATGACCACTAACTGTTGTTACCACACTCAACCATATATTTACCATTTATATACACACACCTACGTTTCCATAGACACGTATATATATATATATATATAAACATACGTATGCGTGTTTTGTGGTGGTGGTTCATCTGCTATAGTTATTTTTGCCACGTCAACCAATTTTTTAGGTGGTATTTCATTTTATGTATATATAATAATAATAAATTAGTAAAAAGAAAATTTAGAATTTTTTTCAGTATATAATTTTGAAAAATAATAGTTATTAAGTATATAAAATATTCGTTCACTCATTTTATAGATTGATTTTTCGTCTTCACTTCCTCCAAAAGTGTCTCTAATGAAAATATTTAATAATTGTGAATTTATCTTATTATGATTATGAATAATTTACATTATCTTCAAGATTTCTATATTTTTTTGAAGATGTTTACATTTTTAATTCGATAAAGAAATGTTTATATATATATATATATATATATATAATAATAATAATAATAATTTTAAAGATGTGTATGTGTGCAAGTGAAATTAGCCGCAGTGCTACACTACAATTGATAACTTATTTCAACCAGTATTCCAGACCGTGTTAAAGAAGAACGTAGCGTTACTTAGGGCGAATACTGCAAAGCTTAGTAGTCAAGCTTGATAATAAAGATCATGGTTATGATGAGTTTACGGCTATAGCAAATAAATTTTACATGGATTTTGGTCTATGCATATTTTCATACAAATATTGACCTTCATAATGAACTTTTTTTTGGTACATCGAGTTAGGTGTTCATAAAAAAGCGTTATTATTTATTCAATTGTCGATAGTACCATTGTTAGGACAGGTAGATCAAAATGTAGTTCTGCCATTTTAATTTTATACAATTTCGTAAATAAAGTGTTCACTAGCCCTATATACCACAATTTTTTTTCTAATGAAAAATTTTTCATAATTGATTATTCATCATTTTTGAGTATTTTTTATCCTTATTTTGATTGCGATACTCTATCTTTCTCAAAGTTCTAAAGAGATATAAAATGTTTTCTTATGTTCCTGAATATTTGAGGTTGATGGCATTACCATAGAAAGAATTATTATTAATCATTCATTAGTCATACAGGATGTAAATATAAGTTGATAAAATTTTAGATTTTATTCAAAAATTGTAATTATGATAATATATAACTATATAACGTATAATTGTAAATTATAATATATTTTCATTGTATATATTTATGTAATTATTTTTTAAAATATAGTAGATTGCATGTTTGATAAATGTTTAAATTTAATTTTATTTTTTAGAGTGAAAAATTAATAAAAGTTGGCGTACACACTGAGTTTATTACAGAAAATCCAAGTTAATCGTCAGAACTGTAAGTTAAAAATACTTTCAATAAAATTTCAATACTTTTATATATTTAAACATTACTTATTTCAATTTATATTATTATATTAGTACCTAGAAAAATTATCTTAGTAATGAGTAATGCTTTTTTGAAAATATTTTAATTAATCTAATGAAAAAGAAGCGAAAATAAGAAAAAATAATTTAAAAATATTTTGCGTATGAAATAACTTCAATTATTTTATTTTATTTATCTTTCATTAAGATATTAATATTTTATTTAATTTTTACGAGTATGAACCATCTTTAATTAAAAGTATAAACATTTTTTTTTTATTTTTATACTGAAGTATATTTGATTAAAAGAATATTAATGTATTGAAGTAAACCATACATAATTAATTGCATTGAAATTCATCAATTATAAATGGTATATACATATGTAAATCTAAAACAGAAAATTTTAAAAATATTACATAAATTATTAATTGTTTAATATTTAAAAAGTCGTAATATTCAATATTTTCTTGAAAATTTTTAATAATTTTTAAATTTTTATACTTCTGAAATGAATAATTTGTAGTAAATAAAAAGTATAAAAGATTCATTGATAGACAATAGAATAGAGTTATGTTTATATGTGTTTCAATAAGTATATACAATTTTATTTTGTTTGAGTAAACAATTTCGTATTTGATCATTTTCATGTAAAAATATTGAAAATCAATCGAGTCTATTTAATTTTATTATCTGAACTTAGTTTTTTCGTAAGAGTCAACGATTATCAGAATATAAATATTTTATAAAATTCTATATCGGATGTCTTGCTGTAATGTTATGAAAACACAAGCTATGTTTGTAATTTGCATATATGAGAACCTTTTTGTTTTTCCACTTGCCGCTTAATTTCGTTCGGTGAGCAAACGATTGAAAATATCTCTTGCATGAAATATTTAAGTTAATACTATATAAACAGAGCCACCGGATTCGAATATCGTAATATTTCTAACGAACATAAATACACAATCAATACATCTATCTAACTAGCAAGCAGGGTCGATCGTTTCTGACACTCCCTGACCAAACATAATGTTCATTTTGGTTGAAAGCCATCGACCAGCGTCGGTTGTTGTTGGAATATGAACCTCATAAATCTGTCTAGGCGTTCGTGTTGAATACTACGAATAACGTATCGGTGTTTCGGATGGAAATGTTATTTTATGTTTGACCCATCGTTTACGTTGAGTCTCGACGGACAGTTTGGTCGTATTATGTGGCGCTGCGTTGAGTCTGATCCCCTGACGTATATTTGCATTTTTATATGTTTTATAACCGCGTTCTACACGTTGTATTTGCATATTTCATATTCTCGCGATAGATGAAAAACGTTTCCATTTTACGAAATGAGAACCAACAGTCTTTTAAAATGGACGATATAATTCAAGTTTCGGAATGTCATGTTTATCATATAGATTAATTTATGCTTTTTTTCGCGTTCCTTCTCTCTGGCACATTCATACACAAATCATATACGTACGAATACACACACTCACAAATATACAGATTATATATATATATATATATATATATATATATATATATATAAACGAAAACTGAATAAACTGTCTGCAATATAAATATATCAGAAAATATAATAAAATGTTGTTTGGTCTCTTGTGGATCTTTAATGTACGTTATCAAAGCATTACTTATTTTTTTAAAAAATTGTTTTTTAAAATGTATTATATTTAAACGTATGCTTTATTCTAATAGAACTAGTGGTATTAATATTGTCAACACTTTAGTTCCCATTTTTAATGTTGTTTCTGTATTTGTACATTTTTTACATGAGATATAAAGAACTAATTTTTATTCATTAAACAAGTACATATATATATATATATATATATTAATACTAGAACTACCGACGTTTAATATATACCTAGTTTTACCACACCCGTCAAATTGACGAATTTCTGATCATGTCATTGTACTTTTTGGCTTAGTTTATGTAAATAAAAGAATATAATTTAAGAAAAAACAATTTTTAATGCAATAATACATTATTTTTCAATAAAAAAAACAGTTTCTATTTGCATTTTAAGTAATAACATTAGATATATACATATGTATGAATGTAACTGTGAGGCACATATTTTACAAATACATGTTATCTTAGATGAACACGCCATAAACATATTTGTTGCATTCATTACAGGTATAATTCGCTCTATTTTTGTTGCATAATCGAATTTGGCAAAATTTACGTTCACAAGACCTTTTCTTGGAGTTTTCTGGAGTACAATCCATTGCTTTCCGTTCGAGTTTTTTTGGGTTAAAATGGCTATAAAAGTACATAATTCTTCAATAGTAAATTCCCAGTCCTGCTGTAAAATGTTACTGGTCTCTAGCTCAGTGTAAGATTTTATGTCACTCATCACTAAATTATCAATTAGAAGTTGAAATGCACTACTAACATTACCAAGCATAATGTTTCGCTTCGCATAAGCAATTGGGCTCGAAGAGTCCTTGAATATGGCATATGATGGCAATCTACCAATACGACGATCCACTAATTTTTTCCGTTCAGTACCGTTGGCAGCAATGTTCACCTGCTGGCTTTTTTCGATTTCGCTATCCAATTCAGTATCTGAACAAATACGAAATCGCTTTCTGCATTTGTGGCTCTTTTGTGGAATTTCATCTTCACTTTCTGAATCTTCATTTTCGTCTTCTTCATCTTCATTTTGTTCAATATTTCATACTTCAATTTTATCGTTATTTTCCACAATCAGTTTTATTTTCCACGTAAGATGTCTAAATCATTATTACTTGAATTAGTGTCCGAACAGTTTTCATATATACTAGTTAATTTTTTTAATTCTTAAAATAATTTTTTGCTTCATGGAAATCGTTTCATAATTGCCTAGTATATACCAAAAATAAATTTCAATTCGTTGTAAAAATATTTTTATACGTTTTTCACAGAATACACTTTTCATCAAGAACTTCATCACATAAGAAATACAACTGATAATGACTGCGTCTTGATTACATTTACTAGTTGGAGCTATTAGTTCTAAATTGAAATGAAATAATCGGAACAAAATAAATCCACTTATAACGGTTGGAAGGGGGAATTGTCGTTGTCATATGAAGGTTGTAGTTTATTCAATATAGTCTTAAATGACAAATGTTCTTTAAATTTTCAGGAAATGTCTGAAAGCGATGTATAAATGAATGTAAATACGTATTGATGTCCATCCTCTCATAGATGGTCCATAAATTATTAAAAATTTTGAAATTGCTAAGCTCGTCATTTTGACGGGTTTTGGTATAATTAGGTATAGGTCAGACAGATTATTAAGTTAAAATGGCTGAGTGGAAATTGAATAGGAATATGTAACTGTTCTTATATTTTATTAAAAGTCGTCATAAATTTCTACAACAATAAATACCTTATATTAATATTTTTAAAGCATGAAACATGAAAACCGTCAAAATGACAGGCTTGGTAGTTCTAATGTTAAAACAGATACTAGTTAATTTTAAAACTAATGTTATGAAGCATTAAAAAAATTATAATGTATATTTTTCATTCTCAATATATATATATATATATATATATATATATATATATATATATATATGTATATATGTAGTCAACTCTCCTATACAATAGTTAATTCGTTTCGCGTTGTATAGAAACCGTGTTAAATGAAACTTAAAAATAATACAAATCATGGGAATGGTTTCCGTGTTATATCGAAACTATGTTCTTGAGTGTGTCTGAATTTATGATCAAGAAATTATATACTGAATTAGTTTTCAGTAAGAACAGCGACGCACAGACTTCATATTATTAATATACAAGGGGAATTTCCTGTTTATGTCAATCAGAACAGTGCGATGGAAAAATTCTTGTTATATGAGGGTTGTTCAAGTATATTAAATTGTGATATATGGAAACCGTTTTAATTTTTTTTTAAGCAAAATTTGCAAAAACAAACTAAGCTCTCTGATAGTAATAAAGAGTTTGAGTGACGTTCGTTCGAAAATCTGACTATATTTAAAATTTTGAGGAAAAATATGGCAATTCAATGTAACAATAACAATTTTTCAACAAACACTTAGGACTTTTTATATTTTATGAGAATCTTAAGATTATTAAATTAATATAATGAGATCTGATGTGTATTTAGATTAAAAAAAAACATTAACTACCTTCCCTGCTCGCTGCGCTCGCCAACTCCCGAGCTTGCTGCACTTGCCCACTTTTCAATTATAAGCATGAACATGTAACCGAATGAAGCAATAATTATATTTTTTTATTTTATATTTATAGATTTTATATTTTTACATTTATGTTTATATAATTATTCTCGCAAATATATTGTAACGTAATTGTTATATATACTAGTATGTCTATATAATCATTATCGCAGATAGATTGCAATGTAATTATTTTATATATGAGATAAACATATTTGGATCTATGGAAATTTTGTCCCAAATAAATAAGTTGATGTCATGGAGTTTTTATTTTTAGTGGATAATTTCGATTATATATATACAGAGAAATATACCGAGAATTTATTTTCTTGTTATTTCATGCTAATTCTATAAAAAGATTACATGTAAAGAAAATATTTTTATTTGTTTTTTTTTTTTTTATATATTTGGAACATATTCTGAAATATAAATATTAGAGCGAAAAAGAAATATGTCAATCATAAATACTAGTTTCAAGTTTGAAATTGGTTATTTGGTTATAAATTTATTTTTTTTAAGAAAAACTGAATAAAAAAATATAGTTTACATATCGTATGACTACACATTATTCTAATCAAAAGTTCACTAAATACACTTTTAAATGTAACACTTTTCCAAACAAAAGTTATAATTTTATGATCTTGAAAACTAAATTTCAAATTTGATTTTCCTACATCACAAATAAATTTGAAGTTACACCCACGGCTTTGTAAGAATCTGTAGGTTCTAATAATACATTTTCAGACAGCATAGATGAATGAATAAAGTTTCTGACGCATAAAGCGAATAAATGTTCGCTGTGTGGTATTCAACTTCGTATAATTTATTTTTACTATCTTGAGATATTAATCGATTGCAAAATATTTTTAGAACATAAATATTTCATATATATATAATATATATATATATATATATATATATATATATATATATATATATGTCAGTACGTATATAATATACATGTATTATTATTTTTATATAAAAACAAGTTGTAATATCGTTCAAAACAATTTTTTTTTTGATAAATTATGATTTTATTTTTCATCAATAAAATAGTATTAAAAGAGAATTTAAAGGTCATATATCATATATTTTTCTTACACCTATATTGAAATATATTAACAATGAGACATTCGTTCATAGTTCTTATGATTTTATTTTATATATTTCTTGTATATATTTCTATATATTTCTTTTTATATATTTCTTGTTTGGGTATTTGTATATTGTTTCTGTAAACTGTACAAAAAAAATAATTTTGAGATGCGAGAGGTTTTTTATTGAAAGTATACTGTTTTGTTGAGAGATCTGGTATCTTTAAATCATAATTATTATACTTTTCTCTAATGTGTATTTTTTTGAAAAAAATTGCAGGAGTAATTCTTATTTTTTAAAATTATAATTAAGAGTTTCTTT
The DNA here is from genome assembly GCA_034766995.1 of Acanthacorydalis orientalis. Taxonomy (NCBI): domain Eukaryota; kingdom Metazoa; phylum Arthropoda; class Insecta; order Megaloptera; family Corydalidae; genus Acanthacorydalis; species Acanthacorydalis orientalis. Next base: position 42,615,076 of record CM068314.1, read on the forward strand.
GATATATATATATATATATATATATATATATATATATATAACTATTATATGATACTCGTTATATTCTATGTTCGTAGAAATTATTATAGATAAATTTTATAGATATGAACAAAAAATAAAAATATATAAAAAATATACATAAATAAAATCTGTTCATTCATTATTTTAGTTTATATTTTTTTGAAAAAGGGCAGATAAAAATAATCTGTGGAGAACAATTACAAAAATGATAGTTTTAATGAGAATACAAATATGTATCTATATATATATTTTGAAACATAAAATAATTAGGTTATCATTATGAGATATAATAAAGACAAAACAGACCATATTATATATGTATATATATACACTTATTTTTAATGGACAAAAAATGTAAAAGAAGTGGTGTACCAGTTTGAGAATGATGCTGATTTGGTTGCCTCCAGTGTATAATAAGCGCAGCAATATATTCAAATAATGTGTGATTTTTCGAGTCGAGAAATTTATGAATATTTATCGTAAAACATTAATGAAATTCTATATCTGGTAAATTAACTATATATGTATATAGTCAAGTTCATTTTTATGTGATAGATACGTTTCACAGAAGATCTCATTTAAAAAAATGGCACAAAAATACATAATTTACGTGAGATAAAATACACCTAAAATCGCATATTTATTTATAAAAATTCAAGAAAATAAGAATGTTTAAAAAAATCCTTAGAAAACCTGTTAGAAATTGATATAAAACTTGAATTAAGTTTGTTTTAAAATATTATTCATTTAATTGTATTGAAAAATAGCAATTCTTTTAAATTTTTCCATCAGAATTATCGTCAATATCTGACAATGTTCAGCACCATTTGCGAAATGGTTCTAAATTACTTTCATCACTAGAAGAGATAGTCAGTGCATCAGATCTGCATGGTAAGGACTATGGTTTTTCACAAACAGAATTAGTGTCAGTTTTACCCTCGTTCTGTGTTGATTTTTTTCCTCTTACAATGTAATCAGTGGTTAAACTTTGCAATGATGATTTTATTAACTTCTTATGCAGTTCGCGATATCCAGGCATACAATTCTTCAGCTCACGTTGGAATTTGAAGACTCGTTCAGAATTTGTGTCATGAACAACAAAATGAGTTTACAATTTATTTCAAAGTTGACCTTCTCGAATTTTATTTGCAAGGAGGGAGATAGGTTTTTCTTCCGCTTCACTATTATTTTCAGGATCTTCGACAGTATCTAAAGTTATACCAATAATATCATCGCCACTTAAGGCATCATCCACAAGTAATTCGTCATCAGTATGGCTAAAGGTATCAAAACCTTCTCCACCAATTTCATGTACCAAAGTAATGATTATAGCTGACAATGTTAATATTTGAATGGTTGCACTGTTTGCAACACTTTCAGGCCAAGCTGCTTTCCAGCAGGAATTTAAAGTTTGTGCTCCTATTTCAGCGATAGCAAATGCAACATGATTTAAGCAAATCAAAAAAGAAAATTTTAAATTCAAAAATTTAAATTCAAAAAAATATAATAATTTAAATTTAAAATTTTTTAAACAACGTGTTGCTTATACGAGTTACGTTGCTTACTCGTATATGTATATACAATAAGAAAACTCCGAATTTGCATAAAATATGCACCGTATAACTTCAAAATCGTATTAAAAAGATATACAAAAAGCGGACTCAACTATATATATATATATAAAGAATAAAAATAATTCAAGAAATATTTTGTTGTAAGAAAAATATAATATAGAAAGACATTTATAACAAAAAAATACTTCTAAATGTTTCAGAATCTATTAAAGTATTAAATGGGAAATTTGTTACTTATATGTATGGTAATGATGATGTGTTATAAGGTTAATGGTTTTGCTATTGAAATGTACATAAGCAACATTCAAAAATGATTCGTAATCTATATTAGGATTTAGAACATTTTTTATCAGAAAATATTTTTGTTCTTTGTGTCGTGAGTACAAATTTTATATGTAAAAGTGAAAGATATTCTGTTTTATATTATATGAGTTTGTAAAAACTTATATGCCAGTGAAATAAACGGCAAGATAAATATATAGACATAAGTACAAAGATATTAAACAATCCATATAGTGGTATTTTTTCATTATATTAACCATTAATAATAAAAAAGTATATACTAGCAAAGTAACGCTCGAATATACACGTGCTAACGTACTCTTATTCGTTGTCATCTCTACATAAATTTTATATGGAGTGTACAAAATGCCTTGTATTGGATTGTCTTACCTTCTGCACTGCAATAAAGCGTATAACGATAGGTCTCCGTTGGGAATTCATTCAGTCCTGTTTGTTGCCAGGAATGTTCAGTTGACTTTCAGAAAACAGAAACACGTATATTTGTTTGACGTTCTGTCAACTGTATGCGTTTCGCTTCAGTGAGAATGTTTTAAAAAAGTATGCTTGTTCTCGCATTACAGCCTAGTGTGAAAATGCCGCGAGTTTCAATATAACGGTGAGTATTATGTGAAAATTGAACTCTCTATTCGATATTTGAGTGAGTTGATACTCTACGTGCGTGATTTATTCGTGATATTGAAACTTTTTTCCACCAAAGTGTTGAAAATAAATAAGTTTTTCAATATAGTTTCGACGTTGGCGGGGACTGAAAAATATTATAATATTCTGAATCGGATGTCTGAATATTTTCAATAATTTTTATATAATATTGAAATTAAAAAAAAAATGACACAGATTTGATATCAGTTTGAAACACTAACTCATTTTTTTCATATACAGTCATTAATTTATACATACATATATATATATATATATATATATATACACATACATACATACGTATACATATGGATAGATAATATAGAAACCAATTGGTGTAAGCCGGTTGACGATCAAATTCTCTTATGAATAAATACTTTGACAGTTGTTAAAAATATAACCATTACTGAAAAAATTCCTAGCAGATGAGACAAAAATTCACAAACAACATAAAATGTATATTTATGATGTTTATAAAATTTTTAGATTTTTTATATTACATTTTAATAACTTACTTTTATATATATATATATATATATATATATATATATATATATGTTGATTAAATAATATATTTTTTCGATTATTGTTACTAAGAGAAATAAAAAAATCTTCTTTGTTGAAGGATCGGATGTTATATTAAAATTAGATGAAAATATAAATTGACAAAATTCTAATTAATGTAAAAATTATTATACAAAGAATTGAAACAGAAATTAAAAATTTATTATTTAATATTCTACAGACAGAAAACATAAAGTAATTAAAATATTTTTAAGTATTTCAATATTAACGAAGTAGCTTATATTTTAAGGGTTTAAATTTTTGATTGTTTTATTTATAATTGCGATAATTTAATACAAAAAAAGATTTTTGTGTAATAAAATTAACAATTAGGTAAATATTATAAAATGTTTATTTATTTATAAGAATTCTAATATTTACTAGTAAATGATTCAAACTTTATTCGTAGATTTCTAAACTGATATTATTTATAAGTGTATTATTCGTGAAATTGGTTACAAATTCCTTGGTGATTACATTTCCTTTCATTCGCTTATTAAAAAGATAATAAAATTAAATAAAAAAAATAATTACTTTGTGCTCTTTTCTTATATATAGGTGATTTCAATTCTTTTATTATATTTTAATTCAGATAATTATTTAATTGAATATTATTTGTACATAGTTTAAAATTCATTATAACTTCTTTGTATTATATTTGAAAGTGCAATTAAGCTATATTAAGACACTTTTTCTTGTATTTTAGGTCATTATTTTCATTTTTTCCACTACCTACGTTTTCGGACATTTTTTGCATCTTCAGGTGGAGATAAACGAGACTAGTAGTGGAAGAAAAAATTCAAAAAATGACCTCAAGTAAAAGAAGTTTCAAAAACAGATACATTTATATAAAAAGAAAATATAATTATTTTAACACCCACCTACACACACACACACACACACACACATATATATATATATATATATATATATATATATATGTATATTAATGTAGAAATAATAAATATTTACTGTTTTACTTTATTGTTAAGAATAAATAATTTTTATCCTCATAAAAGTCGAAATTAAAACATTTGATTGTTTAATAATTAATAATCGATTCAAAAGTTATTTTGTTTACATTCAGTCTATTAGCTACACTGTCATATGATATAGCTTTGATTTTTTTTGTAAGCAAGCTTCTGTATACTTTTTAAATTGATTGGTTTATTTGTATTTCTTTTTATGAAAATTGGTATTTTTATTTACATATCTTGTGTGTGTATATTTTTATGTAATTATCAATTTTTTAAAAAAATATGGTTTCCATTCTTCAATTTTATTCAATATTTTGTACGAAATTCTACTTTATAATTTTAATGAAAATGAAAGAGTACTCGAAGAAAAAAATTAGAAATAGAATTATATATAGTTATTCATATGCAATATATACCTGGCAGTAAACTATTTTTTAATTATGTATGCACTAATCCTCTGCCTTGTAATAAAAAGACAGCATGTGTAGATTTAAATACAGTACAGTTAGAAGTTTATTATACATTATATACAGTTTATTTCGTTTTTATTTTATATCAACAATTTTGAATTTCATCGCAGTATTTTATTGTAATAAGTGGAATATTTTTTGATATTAATTGAAAAGATGCTTTTTTTCGCTTTGATAAGGTATATGATATAGAATGTTATGTGTTAATTTCAAGCCTCCTAAATGTATAATAGTAATTGAAACAAATTCCAGTTTTTTTTCAGAAACTAGCTTATCAAACTGATAATCATGCACTGACTCTGTATAATATATATATATATATATATATATATAATATTTTACACTATTTTTGTTTTATTTTTACACTTTTTATTTCAATTGTCTTAAAATTAGTTTGTCTTTTTTGAGACTAAAGATTTGATTGGAACCATCTGCAAGATATAATGATTTATTTTATTGCATATTCAAAGAAGACACAAACAAAAAATTAAAAAAAATATTATGACACATTGCTACCGTAGAAATCTATATGTAAAATTAAACATATTCTTCAGTTAGTTGGTCCGATTTCCACAAATTCTAAATTTGAAATACTTAGTTATGAAATATTTTATGTAATCAATATTAAGTCAATTTTTTATGTAATTTTAATGTTCATGTAACCAAAAATTCTTATATTGTTAATGACAGACTATTCATGTAATATATTAGACTATTCATATAACATTATATTGAAGGAATTTTCAGTTCGAATAGATTATAGTTTTCATACGTTCAATTAGCTCTCCTTCTCTCTCTCTCTCCCTATATATATATATATATATATATATATATATATACAAATCTATAGACATACAATATATGCTTGGACATTTATATTATATACAAATAACATCAACGAATAATAAAATAAAATTCCTGGTAAGCGTAATAAATTATATAAATTAAATCATAATATCTCTGTATACAACACTGGAAAATTATTATAACCTAATGTGACAGCTTCTTGAAGAAAAGTAAGCACACGACACTTTTTGGTTATGCAGTACCGTTGTTGTTAAGTATTTCAGTGATGTACAAAGAACGAATATGCAACGATTCAACAAGGTCTCGCGACGGAAATAATATAGGAGTCAATTTCCTGTACAATCGCGTACTTGCTGTTGTGGTCTTTTGTGTGAACACGATTTATGTGAAGCACAATCCTCCTCTCAAGCACATTTTTGTGATTCCTTTGTGGTGGGACATTTACAAAAGCGAATAGAGGTTGAATTAATATTTTAAAATGAGATTCTGTTGCGATACGTTGCAAACACGGATAATAAGATATGCTTTGAGCCTTTTCAAGAATTAGAATATTTTATGGATATATATATATATATATATATATATAAACACTCTTTTAAAATAAAAAAAATTATACTTAAGTTTAAATTAATGTATTTTAAATACCTTGTTTACACAATTGGCTTATAAAAATATTAAATGGCTGAAATTGAAGTAAGATATTAAAAACTTTACTTCAGAATCGAATATAATTGTCCAAGTATTATCCATGTAATGAATAAGGATTTAGGTTTACTTTGAATTTGTTAATATTTTATTTTAATATTTATCAATTATCTTTTAAAACTGATATGGAAAGTTTTATTTTTTTACTTTAAAATGGTTCACTTTTGAAGTAATCATCTAATTTGATTAAATGTTTTTAATTTAATTAAATAATAACTCGATTTAATTTGACTTTTATTTACTATATAATTTATTCAGTAGTTTTAATGTTAGTCAATATATTATTCATGAAGAAAAATTATAGGGAGTACTTTTTTAAATAGGTGTATATGGTCGAAAAGATACCATGTATCAAATATTTCAATTTAGAAGTGATATAATGCGAACTTTCATTTACTTTATTGAAATATATTTTTTAAGAATTTAAAATGTTAAAAATAAGTAACTAACAATACTTTTTGAAATGTTGTAATAGTCTAAATATTGATATATGCTTTTTAACCATACGAAATATGTGATATCTATAGCATTTTGTTACAAAATTTTTATCAATTTTCTCAAAAAATAAATAATATTTCTCTGCTTAAAAGACTGTCAACAAAGTATAATGTATCTGGTCAATCTTATTTACTAAAATCAATAGTATTTATTTCCCAATAGCTTTGAAATACATTTTAATACATTGTTTTTACCACAGGCGCAGAATCAGTTTAATAATTAATTTTTGTAAGTATATCTATTTAGAAAAGAATCGATATTCTAAAAAGAAAGAAAGAATTTACTTTTTACTAATTTATTTCTTAAATATATCTTTGCAAGATCTCACCGATGAAGGCAGTTTACTTAATAATCAGTGAATGAATTTATTGAAACTTTTGTAGAAGATTGGGTCGGATTAATTTTTATTCTTTCGTAGGAAATTAGGTAGTCGTCAGCAAAAGATAATATTTTCATTTAGTTATATTTGAAAGGTTGTTTACCTTAAGAACAAATAGGAAATTCAATATACTATCCTTGTAACATTTATATCTTATCCTGATTTTATAGAATTTAAATTTAATTATTTCTTCAGTATGTTCATTTCTTTTTTATTTAAGTACTACTGATGGTGTAAACGAAATCATTATGGTATACGTGTTTGGTTTCAGAACATATTATCAGTATATTAGTAAATAATAACAATTTGGTACTACATCGCAGTCCATTTTTTCGAAGAAATTATGAGCTTTCATTCTCTTTATTAATAACTCTCATAAGTTGTTTAGAAGTTCTATATTGTCATTAAGTTATAATACCCATTAAATGACAATAAATGTAACTATTTGATATGTACTTTTATGTTCATAATGTTTGTAGAATAGCTATTGTGAAAAAAAACAAATTTGTTTAGAATAGAATACAAAAATGTACCTCAAAAAATAATATTTCATGAGTGATTGCGATGCTCAGTTTCAAGAGAAAGATGAATTTTATGAATTTTCTTTCGTGCAAGAACATCAGTTATTCAGTGAATATGTTTTCTAGCAAAATATGAATCTTTATATTTATAAATAATCATAAATAGTTTATCAAAATAGCATGATACTGTTACTATGGTCTTATGATGTTAATTAAATAGTAAATAATATTAATGCTACATGTAATGTAAATATAAGGAATGTTGCCAAACTTAAAATATATTAAAATTAGTCTTTTTAATTTATAGTAGCATTATTTTTTAATAAATCAAGTTGAATATATATTAATGTGTAAATTAAACATAATTATATATGGTAATTAATTTTATATTTGTTGAAAAAATGTTTCTTTCTAAGTGTCGCTTAATACAATCTTTTTTCCTATATTCTAAAGCATTATGGTTTCTTTTTATTGGTTTTGTATATTTCTTCAACTTAGCACATACGAGTAATTTTATAGAAAATTACTTATCGTAAATTTAAACATAATTCCAAATTTTTATTCTGCATTGTATCTCAATCAATGTCAATATTGTCATATCGTTATTAATATCTTTATATTTCTTCTATTTACAAACATCTTTAAAAATTTAATTTGAATCTGAATGAATTTTACTGATCAATATCTACAGAATGTTATTGATTTCTACTTGATGACCTACATTCTCATTAATTCTTTTTTATTCTCTAGAATTTTATTAGTCAGGATTTTCCATTACGAGAGTTAAAAAATTGAGAAATAATGGACTTCTTCCACAAAGAATTTAATTATTTTATTTTAGAAAGATTATTGTTGGGACACAAAGGGAGTAATGTTTTATTTCTAATGGTTACTAAAACTTATTACATAATAAACTTCTTATATTTAAAGAAACTAATGTTAGTAATTAGTTGTGTTTTGAGGAAACAGATTATTACTTTATAATTCTTTTTATATAAATAGAATATCCGTCAATGTCAGTTGTAGTTAACATGGATAAAATGATTCTCTGTTATAACAAATAAATGTTCATATGGATTTCATATGGATTAAATTTAAAAATTTGGTTCGGTTGGAAGAAATTCTCGTCAAATGAAGATGTCATCGCCACCGTTAATTATGTTGAGAAATAAAATCTATTTTTTTCCAAAAAACGATGATTAACTTGATTTTACCATACTTATCAAACGACCCTCGAATTTATCTTGTTTTCAAGAATTCATAAATAAGTTTTTTTTATTTATGCATTACTTGTAAATATAATTTGTGGTCATATTATTGTAAATTATATTGGAAAAACATATAAGTGGAATTTACCTTTAACTTATATAACTAGTAACATTTATAATGAGAAAACATATCTACCCTCATAGTGCTCTGTAATAATCCAGTTCAAGGCTGTATCATATCTCCAAATTTTGTTTAATTCAGAAGATTCTCTTCAATATTTCAGATAATAAATATTGAAATAAATAATAATAATATTTTAGCGAAAAACTCTAAAATTTTATATTTTTATAGTATTGAAATAATTTCAAATATATTACTCAGAGAGTAATTTTATTATTTAACATCGTAACAGATGGAAAATTGATAAAAAATATAACTATATTTATATCAATATTTAAAATAATATCCATTGATATTTGAAAAAGAAACTTATTTCGATTATTATTAATTAATTTATTTCGATTAGTTTTGTACTGAATCTATTTACAATCCACATTGATTTCTATTCTCATAAATAATAATATGAAACTATTTGTTTGATATTTTACAATGTTTGTAGTTTTTGAATCAATATCAAATTATTGATATTGGATGCATTTAATTTCTACACTTGTTACTATTATGTTATCATTTACAATCAAATAACACTGTAATGTGTGTTCAACTTATACATAAATATTTATTTAATAATTGATATATATATATATATATATATATATATATGTATATAAAATTCAAATTAATTTATATGTTAATTCTAAATAGTTTGCATACGGTAGAAAAAATATTCAAGTTAAATTATAAAGTTTGACTGTGACATTTTTAAAGTTTGGGAAACAAAAATAAACGTAGATATGCTGACAGTTTGTTGATTGTTTGTTTGAAACACAGTGACAGAACTTTTTATAAATGAATATAATTTCTTTCTTTGCGTGCGAAGTTTCATATTTCTTGCTAAAATAAATATTGTATGTGTAATTTTTTCTTAGATGCTTAAAAAATCAATATTTTTTCGAACATGTGATAATAAATTCAGTCGATATATGATATTTATTTAATTTGAAATCGAGCTCAATAAAAATTCGAATTCTAAGAAAATGCATTTGAAAAATAAATTCAAGTAACGTAAAATGAATACCCAGTTCTTTATCTCACATACTCTCTCTCTCTGTCTATATATATACATATATATATACACATATATTATATATTATATATTATATATATATATATATATATATATATATATATATTTGTAAGAATGATAGTTATGAAATTTCGTTCATAATACTTATTGATCTCTGCGAGAGAAATTTATTTTTAATATGTTTTTATAACATTTTTCGTTTGTTATTTTTAAAAATAGATATGATCTACCAAAAATCTTGCGTGGGAGTTTTTATACATTGTCTGAACATATTTCACTTTTTCAGAATTCCAACCTTACGATTTTCTGCGTAAATGTCAAGTTATTTTATTTTCAGAAATTTATTTTTTATTAATTTAACTGTCATTCTTTATTGCAAAACTAACAAGTAATGAATAATATATATATATATATATATATATATATATATATATATATATATATATATATATTTATTGTACCATTTCATCAGAACTATTAATTTCCTGTCAAATAATTACAAGACTGTAGTCGATTTTACTTACTTTTCATTTTTTAAATCGTATCAAAATCGTGTTATTAATTTTTATCTAGTGTTATTTATTTTATCTTTCATATATTGTATATGCCTTTTTCTTTTTTTAATAGTTTCCTTCTCTATTTATAGTATTTAAGCAGATGTCTGCTACCTACATCATATAGAGTATTATTTTAATATGATGTTTCTTCTCAAATATTTGTGTAATTTTTTATCTATTTTTTTAAAGTTAATGAGCAATGATATATATCGGTTTGAAATGTGTCAGTTTAGTAAAAAAATCTATTTATTTTATTTTGGAATTTTCCACATCTTAGCTTTTTATAGATTTTTGAAATTTATTTTCATTAAAACGAATATATATATATATATATAAACAAAATGTACTTTTGTGTACAAATTTTAGTTGCAACTAGATATCCTCGTATCCTAAATAATTTAATGCAGTATACACACACATACATACATATAAATATATATATAAATATATATATATATATATATATATATATATATATATATATATTAAAAATACACATTATTAAGTATTAAAGTATAAAACAATTTAAAATAATAATTAGTAATGAATAATTTATCTGTTAAATCTATATCAGAATGTTATATATCAATTAAATATGATATATTCATTTCTCGAACAGACATATATTTCTTAAAAATATAAAAGAAATTTCATTATCAATAATTAAAAATTTTATTTATTTTTATACAATTATTGTTGCAATCTACTGTAATGAAAATTATTTAATAAGATAATCATTGTATATTGTTAATATATATATATATATATATATATATATATATATATATATATATATAATATGTATGTACAATAAAATTCTTATTACTTGAATAACGTTTCATATTCAGTTTTTAATTTTTACTTTAACAATTGTAATGAAAACAACAATATGTAAAGTAAAAATAGATGTGAGTGTAACTAACTAATGGGTAATTTTTGACTTTAATACCTCAATGCGATGGCTACATAACCAATTGTCGAACATTGGTATTAAAGCCCAATAAAATCCAACTAAATTGCACATGTAAAATACATTACTCGTTTATTACTACCCCTGTTGCATTGAAATATCAAAAAGTGAATGTATTATAAAATGGGTGCATAATAATCATGGTAAATATTTTTCAAATTAGAAATAAAATACGAGTGAACACATAAACAAGATAAGATTAAAATAAAGAATATTTTAAATAAGGAAAACAGCTGAAATAATATTTATTATAATATTTAAATATTTTGTTAATTAATTTAGTTATTCATATAACATTTTGATCGGTCAAAAGTAATAGACAATATTTTAAAAAATATTTATTTATTTGATATTATGAGTAAGTTTCATTTTTGATTTATAATGTATTTATTTTGAAGTTTTGATTTAATAATATTGTGTGTGCGTCAGGTTATTGAACTAGCTAAAATATTTATCAAATTTTTAATTACTGTTTTTACTTCGATGAAATAAAAGATTCCACACATTAATTGTATGAAAAAGAACGTTTTTTTAAGGACAATGTTAAGATAATAAAATAACTATTATACTAACGTATTTTCCTATAAGTGAATAATTTACAAAGCATTCCTACTTCATATTCATTATAAATATCAAGTTATTATGATTATATATATATATATATATATATATATATATATATATATATATATATATATATATATACTTGTGTATATAATTTGAGTTAGAATTTAATTTAGTTAAATAACATTTTCTTTTAATTAGAAAGAAACCTTTTCAGTTCAGTTAAAATAACATTTTAAATTAAAGTCAACTACATCGAGGACGATGTTTTCGATTATTTTAACATTAATTCGATTCGCAGTTTCGTTTAATGTACATCGACGTTACGTAGCGTTAAACAAATAATATAACATCAGACCATAGTTTGTGTAACGTCGATGTCTGCTTGCGTACTGGTTGATTTTGCTTTCTATTTCCGCTCGCTCACTAATACAAGTAAGCTGATAAAACTGAACTGAAAAACCCTTAACAAAATAATTGTGTTTGTTTGCATTTCGTTGGGGGCGATTTAATCAGTGTTTATATTCGATTTATCCGTTTTTGTTCTCAACACGGAAAATACTATTTATGATAAAAACGAATTTTCTGTTTCTACACCGTTCTATAAATAATTCATCATGCTGAGGGCTGAAACAGTATACACCATATTACAAGGATTATCAACATTCAAGGTGTATTTATTTAGATATTGTTTGCCTGTTGATACAAACATTATGCCTGTTGATTGTCAAAATTACAGGAATCGATCTCATTTTAATATTTGTTCATTTTATACATACATACATACATACATACATGTATGTATATATATATATATATATATATATATATATATATATATATATATATAATTATGTACATTAATACAAATATTTCAACTGAGTTTCAAAATTTGAACACAAATATAATTGGATGGAATTATTTTTCTGATAAAATTTAATGCTGCGTTAAAATATTTCCAAATATTCAATATTGATATTTACAGAAAAAGCTGTATTATTACAAACTCTAGAAAAAAAATATGGGTATAAAAATGTAATTCTATTATGTACTAATTTTAATAATTATTAATATTTTATAATTATTGTTTAAACATAAGGAAATATAAAAGTAAATAATTCTCAAAAATTCAAATAGTTAAATCATTTTTGTTACTGGAGTAGATTAAGTAATTTAACTTGTTAATTGTAGCAACTCAAACGGAATCATGAAAAGATTATTAGATAAAATAGTTAAAATTTTTTAATAAAAATTCAAAATTAATATTTTGTAAAAAATGATATATTTTAACGTTCATGATTCTTAAAGAATCAATACAATTTTTGTTATTAAATTAAAAAATATATGTTGAATTATAATTTTACTGATAATCCTAAAACATTGGAAAAGGCATATTATATTATATGTACAGAATATATAATATTAGTACTTATTGATTATTTTAACAATTCATAAATAATATATTTATTAATTTTAATTACGAATATTTTAATCTTTTCTCGAAAAAACTATAAATTTTATATTTATAAATACTTTTCAACTAAAAAGTTAATAGAAATATTTAATAACAATTTTGACCCTAAATTATAATTAATCATAAAATAAATATTTATATCCACTTTTGACGTCAAAAGTGTTTATTAATATAAAATTTGTAGTAATTTTTTAAAAAAATATTATCAAAAAAATTATATTTTTAATTATAACACTGACACACATGGTTCCATATATTGTATATCATTTCAAAACTATACAATGTATTATAGTTATAAAATAAATACAATGTTTTTTGACAAATCGTTATCTACAATAAACAGTTTTGCTATCATCAGAGCGTTAGTATTAACGTTATAAAAATAACATGTATAAAATTTTTCATCTTATTTTATTAAATATGTATTTTGTCTGTTAAACATAATTATTTATATAAAATATTACTGAAAATTTGTAAAAGATTATACATTTATATTAATTCCAATGATTCGGAAATGGAGTCTTAAGATACATTTTCATTAATATGAAAATAATAAAAATATTATTTATAAATTATTTGTTATAATTTTAAAACCAGTGTTATTATTTATATATTACTAGAATTAATTAGTGTTATTGTGCTGGCTTTAATATTATTATTGTATTTTGGACCATGAGACAACCAATTTTCAGATTTTTTTATGTTTCAGATTAATTATTTTATATGTATAAACATTATTGGCTTTCCTATTTCATAAATCTTATTAAAACTTTAAATATTTGGTAATAATTATGTTTTTTATAAATAATAATATTTTTCTCAGGAATGGTTATATATATACGAGTATATTCTTTAATTATAATGTTGATATTTTTATGAGAAATTCTGTGATATTTTTTAACTGTAGCCAATTTAAATTTGTATTTCATCACTGATTTATTGACATTTGTTTGTTGATGAAATACTTCTTTTTAAATTACTTAATAGATGCGTTCATTTATTGTTTGATAGCATATATATATATATTATATTTAGTTTCAAATGTGAATTTTCTATATTCATTATGTAGTGATCTTGTATGTATTTTCGATTTACAAATTACATTAAAATAAAAAAAACAGGTAAATCTATCTTTCATTTCAATTTGTGAAAGTAGATAAATCTATTACAAAAATCACAATTTTATTAAATAATACATGAATGCGTTTATGGCTATATTCCTATTATTCTTTGATTCATATTTATACATTAAACTTTTTTATTAACACTAATATGTTTTCATATAAAATTCAGAATTATATTTCGAAATCCGTTTTGTTAAAAAAATTAAATGATTATTTCTATCTCTGTATATTTTTTAGGCTTAAAATGCATTAGAATTATAGTCAATCCTTTATGAAGGCGTCTTTAAGCGCTCAACTAATATTACTTGATTAGTGCTGTAGGGACCTTCAAACGCTCAATTCATATCACCTGTATGCGCCTTTAGGGGCTTCATTGACATTGTTGCGATGGTGTTGTTGACACCTAAAGGCGTGCCCTACAGTCAGTCACGGCTGAATGTCTACTGTATGTTACTAGTGCTCTGTATTTGATTTCGCCGCAGAGAAAGGATTAATAATTTTTTATTTGATTATTTTTTTGCTTTTGTAAGAAATGAAGATGAATAATATAAACTTTCTATTTTTCGGACAAATTAAGTTGTATAACTTCACTATAGCTTAACTGAAAAACTTTATATGATCTAAACGTTTGTCTAGTGATGCGAGTTAACGCAGATCAAAGTTGATATAACTGAAATCTGCTTAACAAGAGGGAACTGATGTTTATCAAGCAATCTTTGATTTGATAACGGGAAGTGAAACTAGCTATGAATATTAATTTCTTAAAAAAACTATATTTTATTTTATCAAGTTTCGAAGGATCTTAGCTGAAATACAATAAATACAATAGGCTCGAAATAATGTCTTTCTTCGAAACTAAATATTCTTTAATTTCAATTTAAGATTTAGATGAGTTTTTCTATTTTTCATAACACTATTTTTAATTGTTATATAATTATTTCAATTTTTAACAGTTATTATTATTAGAGCACCTACTTTATAGAATTACAATTTTTTTATTTTAAATTATGACCAAAAGATAGTTATGTTAATTTCTGTATTCAACATTTAATAATGTGTGAACTAATAAATTATTTTATAAATAGCTACAAAGTATTCATTTCAATTTTTGTTTAGCAATGGTTTCAGTTTTTATGATTCTACGTGTATTATTTTTTCATTCATTGTTGGTTCATAGCAAGTTGTTGAGAATACTCACACAAGAGTATTAAGTTTCTTTGTGAGGAATCAATGTATTGCCAAAATGTAGGTCGTTGGTTTTGGTTTATTGGTATTTGATAAACAGCATGACTTTATTCTTCTTTATATTAATTTAAACGATAAAGAATGTATACAGCTATTAAAATATTTAACAATTGGTTCTAAAAAGTATCATCCATAAGTTTATTATAGGATTTAATATTGTTATATTCATAAATTTAAATATTAAAAGATTTTTTTTCATTTTTAGAGTAAGCACTGATAAAGTGTTGTTTTAAGTATGTATTAAGATTGCATTTATTTTTTTTGTTAATGTCCACAAAGAATTTTTAATTAGTAGAAAATTGTTGTTATTAAACAGTAAATATTACTTTGAAATACACACATATATTTGCTTCGTATCAAATAATAGATAAACAGAATTATTAAAGAGTTAACTGACGCAAATTTAATATAAAATTGAACTATGTTAGTAAAATCAATAGCTACTGTTAAAAAATGCATACACTATAAAAAGTTCTTAAATATTGAAAAAAATAATCATTTTAAAATTTAGTCAGCTTCTGTAACAAACTCACTGCATAATAATTTTAATTACAAATAGCGTAAATTTTGAACACAAACTAAAATTATTCCTTGTTAGCAATAAAGTTTGATAACTATATTATATAACTGTACATTGTTCATTTAATTTATAGTATATACATTTCTCCCATAAATTTTTTTAAAAATTTATTTAATTCTTGTCATTTTAATGTTTATATAAACAACGGTAAAAATCTTAATTATTACTACAGCTATTGGATAGGTAATTCAAGAACTTACTCTAGAGTATCATATTCTATTAGGTTGGTAGGAAAATAATTGCTGTTTTTTTTTTGAATTCTAACCATTTTTTTTGTCAATGAAAGTGTCATTTCATCGTGCTCATGTTAATATTATTTTAAAGTGCACTTCGGTCTATATTTTGTTAATATCAATTTTAGTTTTAATATTAATTTTGCTTCAAATCGGGCTATTGAATTAAAGATAGAAAAGAAGCAAACAATAGTTTTTTTTCTGAGTTCAAAACAAGTATTAAAGTAGCAGAAACAACTCGTAAACTAAAGGATGCTTTACGGTGCAATTATGGTTCCAAAAATTTCATGCTGGGGACGAGAGCTTAAAGATGAGGAAGATAACAAGCATCCTTTTTCAATCCATAACGAACAACTGAAGGTATGAGTTGAATCAAAACCACTCACAATTCGAGAGCTTTCACAAAAGTTAGACATTGGTTATCTGATAGTTCAGAACCACTTAAAATAGATAGGAATACCAAAAAAAATGAAATTGAAGGTCATAAACTACAATTATTTTTCTACCAAACTAATACAATCAGTTCAAAGTCTACCTAAAGATAATGAAAATCGAAACCAGTTGTAGAAGAAACGAGCAAGCAACATTCGCATAGAACAATTTCGTTGTTCTTATAACTTTCATAATTTAAATTGAAGACTTTCAATATTGACATACAAGGCTTATATCAAGGGTTTGTATTCCATTGTATATAAAATTGGTTACAATCGAAACTTTAACACAAATAAATACTTGAGTATCATATATACATATTTTACGCACAGATTTACACGTTGCCATTTTCTCATTTTGGAATATATGCCAAAATAAAACGGAAGTTTTCAACTCACTTTTACCTACATAATAAGACACTATCGAATAATTTCTACAAAAAAAGATTTAGTTGATATTCTACGTATGAATGTAAAGTAAAATGGATGTCTAGAATGTCAATAATGCAAGTATAAGTTATTTAAACAAAATCCGTAGCTTTAAAATCAAATATTTGAGGAAAAAATAAAAAAAAACAGGCATCAAAATTTATACGTACGCTCTTAGAATATTCTATATATGTATATATATATACATGTATATATATATATATATATATATATATATATATATATATATATATATATATATACATATTTTAACAAATGGAATACATAAAGTTTAATAAATTATACTTTTTATACATCGGAATTGCATTTTAGCATTCAACAAAAATTATGGTTAATAGGAATTCAATATTAAAAATATATAATTAACATTTTATAAAAATCTTAAGAAAAAGAAAACATGGTCATGTTTATATAATAAAATGAAACTTATTATAAAATATATTTTAATAAATGTAGTTTTTTTGATGTGCTTTATCTTTTTGTATCATTCGAATACCTGTTATACTATACTAGTTCCAACATGTGTGCAAACTTTAAGTAGAAAATTCATATTGTTTAATATCTACATGAAGATTGCACACGTCAAAACTAATAGTAGAGAATAGACACTCAAATGACCCAAAAGTATATTGAACATAAAGACAACTCATCAACAGGATAACAAGTAGAAAAATACAGTTATAATTTTGACATTAACTTCTCCGTTATTATTGAAATTAGTTGATTTTAATTGAGGGTTTAGAGATGTAGACAGGGTGACAATGCAGTGAAAGTAGTGAATATGTGGACACATATTGCTCTACACGCATAAAGAACTAAGTATTCTCAAAAACAGTTAAAGGAAACAAATTCATAGGCTTAGAATTATTACTAAAAAATTCAATTAGCAAATAAGATAAAACATCCAATATACTTCATATATAAAAACCAAAAGTTGTAAACTAACTAAAAAGGTATTATATGAATAACAACTAAATTAAATTTTAATTTTTTTGTACATAAAAAAAATATGCATTTTTTTTTTTGATGAAGTTCACTTATATATTTATATATATATATACATACATACATACACACACACATATGTTATCATTACATTTTACAACCAAAAATAGAATTCTCAAAATATGATATTTTCTGATTTGTTATGAGAAAACATTCGACTTTTTAACATATATTTATTTGTTACAAGAAATTGTTTTCTTTCAA
Organism: Acanthacorydalis orientalis; assembly: GCA_034766995.1. Taxonomy (NCBI): domain Eukaryota; kingdom Metazoa; phylum Arthropoda; class Insecta; order Megaloptera; family Corydalidae; genus Acanthacorydalis; species Acanthacorydalis orientalis. Next base: position 42,633,787 of record CM068314.1, read on the forward strand.
CAATTCTGAGGAAGGAATAATATTTATAAAGCAATACTGTTCTTTCAAAGAAATTGGAATTGTATACAGTACTAAATTTTTTCAAAGAAAAACAATCGTTGTTATTGTCTGTAAATATAGAATATGAATTTGCCAGATTAGAGTGTTATTACAACAGAATATTCTAAGAATATTAATTTTCAATTTCGTTTAATTATAAAATAATATTTACGATGCATGTAATGTAAAAATTAATGAGTGAACATGTCCTTGGGAATAAAATTTTTTATAGTTCCTTTAAATGTAAAATAAAGTGAGAAATTATATTTCATTTAAAAAATAATGAATTATAATATGATGAACTTTTTTTAAAAAAATATTCATAATGGAAAAATAGTTAGTATGACAATATTAATATGAATTTCAATTATTACTAGTTCACGTTAAACAATTATAAAATGAATGGATAGATTAATAAAAGTTATTTTAAAATGAATTATAATGATTTTATGTGAAATGAAATGAGAATATATAGAAGAAAATTATTTTCGAAACTAAGAAATTGAATTGAAAATACAAAACATATTTAATTAACTGAAGTTAATTTTCAATTAACATATAAGTAATTAAATTTTATATTTAATTATATACAGACTGTACAATATTGCATTTAAAAAGTTATTCAAATAATAAACAAGTATCATAAACGTTATTTTAGTCGTTTGAATTTTGATTTATATAAAAAGTTGTATATATAAGAAAATATAAACGTGTGAAAATTATATATATATATTTAATATGAAAACTTTTTATTCAGATTATGTTACGGTCGGAATATTTTATGCACAACTTAATCCAGACAAAATGTTTTTCTATTTACTAACTAGCACAATAATATATAATATATTCAATTAATGTCATGCAAATGGTGCCAGTACCAAAGTAATGTCGTTAAAGTAGACTTCGTGTCGAGCGCAAAGCACAAAAGTGTGTGTTGTAGCGTAAAGCCGACAGAAAGAAGGTCGTCAATATTCTGAACTTCCTTTTTAGTGTTACGCAAATGTAATTACTACAAACGGAAACACAATTTACTTTTGTCGTTCCGTTTCGCCTTTAGTCCTTTTCATCGCAAAAAAATCTTTTATGTACGAACGTTAACGGTAACTTTGAATGGATTCTCTGAAGTTGTTACATTAATTTAATTTTAATGTCCTGATTTCATTCCCTTCTGTGAAATAGATTTATCAATAAAGTTGAACTGATTTGTATCTTATTTTTATACACTAATAATAAGAAAATTAACGTCAGAACACTTAACGATTCATAAAATGTGTTTTCATTTATTTATTCATTTTTATAATCGTTTTTTTAAATCATTAAATCAGTTATATAAAATAATTGTATTAATTTGTCTTTGATGAGTATATAATATGTATATATATATATATATCAAATTAAAATATATTTACTTAAATTGACATTTAAATAATTTAGTTGGTTGTTAATAAGTATTTTCAGAAAATATTTTTAAGATATACTTTTATTGATTACTAATTTTCAACAGAATGACTTTTTTATACTTTGTACTATGTCTAGTTCTATGCCAAAGATGATCTAAATTTAATTTGAACAACAAATATAAGAAAACTATTATATGTAATTCATTATATTTTTTTAAGTCTTATGAAAAGTAAATAGTATTGAGTTAGCTTATAAGTAATGTCGAATTTCTCGGTCAATTTTTTTTTATTATAAAAAATATTTTTAAATAATGTATTGAATGTAGTCATTATGATCAATGACTTTTTGCCATCTTGTAGGCAGTTTCATGTTTTATACGAAGACAGTTTCAAGTTCATTCTATATAAATTCATTTTAATTTAACACTGTTTCGGCTTCACACCCAAAAATAAATTTATTGATCGTTAGTGTAATTTGTATATATCAATTATTAGATAAATGAATCAATTGTGTGGAAGATAATTTATTATTTAAATTATTTTACTAGAATATTTTTGAAAAAATAAATAATTTTGTTTTATTACTAATACAAAATGCTCTATTGAAAGCAAACATCTGGTTCAAAAATGAATTCGAATTTATAACAATCCTGAAAGTTACGACTGTTTTAATAATAACTCTCATTTAAATCACCTGTTTATATTATTAATCTAAATATCAAACAATCATGACCGTTAACATTACCGTGTGTGTATCGTGGACCAAAAGGGTCACCTCCCACTCACACGCACAACTCTCCGACAATACATTCTGCTACTCTTGCTGCTCTGACGCCATTGTGAAATTCATATTTCTTCATGTTCCATTATTCAATTTTACTAAAAGCTTTTCCCGTTATTATTTTTCACTTCCGTATTTGTTCGATTTTTAAATTATTTATGACTGTTTTTAGAATTTCAAATACTCATTGTAACTTTATTCGAATTCACAAGGTTTCACTCTTCACTGTTTTAAAATATTTGATTGTCATTTTTGATTTTGTATCGTATAAAAATTATTAGATATATATATATAATGAATGAACGGTCGATTTGAACTGTTTTCAACTTAGCGATAGTATAATTAATGATATTCGAAATGACATGTTTTTGTTATGTTATATATAATGAATTAAGCTGATTGTTTGAAAATTACATTTAAGATAGAAAATACACGAGTACATGTAGTATTAAAAAAAGATAAAAAATGAATTGCTAATTAGTAAATTGATATTGATTAATTGTTTTTTTTTTCACGAACATAACGATAAAAACTTGTACCTTTAATCATTACAGTATCGATTTGAGTGTTATTTTACAATAACATGAAAAAACTATTTTAGAGGCAGTTATAATTATGTTATATATATATATATATATATATATATATATATATATATATATCCAGAATTACTGGTATATGTTAGAAATCAGATTAAAGCTATTGATTAATATAAAATTTCAGTGTGAAAGCAATTTTATTTATGACAAAAGTACTATATTTATATTATAAAAATTATATTTTTCACTTTTCTGCGTGGTCAATGTTTAATTAGTGAAATCTGTTTCAGAGAAGATCAAATTTAATGATTGTTACTTGCATTCTTTCCCTATTTCTACATGAGAAATATATTCGCATTTTTTAAATATATTGTGAATATAATGCGTCTAAACTTTTTTATTAAGAAACTAACTAAAAGTTTATCATATTTGGATAGATTAGAATAATAAAGTAAAAAATATATACTAATGTTTTGAAATAAATAAATATGAAAGATTAACAAACAGACTGTAGTATTATTTGAACGCAAAATATTCGTCTTTGAAAATAGCTGTATATTTTTGATTTAGGCTGTAAAAAAATATTTTTGTTGAACGAATATAGATTTGGTAGATTATATGAATATGGTGAGATATTTTTTATTTAGAATTATTCTCCAGTGACAAGACATTACAAAAATTACATGTATGCATATAAGATTAATGAAATTCTAGATAAGAAAATGAAAATCTGTTATAAAAACAATTCAGTATATTGGCATTTATATTAATTTTAAAATAAATGTTTATAATGGTTGAAAAATCTGATTATATAATTATTGACTGTGGAATGAAGTAATGGTTATCTTAGATGTAAACATTCTATATTTGTACTATGAATTGTTAAAATTGATCCAAGCTCAGAGCATTACAAGATATCTAACAAATGATTGCATGTAACTACTTCTGAGAATACGAAATAATGCTTGTAAATGTTGTATAGACTAATGAAATGAGTTCGTTTAGCTTAAGTCTTGAAAAAAAAAACAATGTCTATGTAGATGCGAGTTGTATTCTATTTTACACTTGAAAACATATTCTCAGTTTTTATAATCAGTGAATTTGATTATGTAATAAAAAAATATGTAGTATAAAAGGTTAAAATATTATTTTACAGTCTATTAATTATGTATTTCAGAAATGTAAACGAAAATTTTCTAATACAAGTAAACTTTTTTAAAAATAATATATCTTTTTTGGTTAAAGTAGTAATGGGTCTTCTTTTACATATATTTTTAGATTTTCGACAATTTAATCAGTTATGTTTTTATTATAATATAAATTTATTCAGTTATTAATGGCAATAAATAATCATTGATCTAAACATGTGAAATTAGATTTTCAAGTAATAATTAATACAATGACTTTAATAAAACTTATTTAGATTTATTAAAAGTTATTGAATGATGTAATATTTAACCATTGAGAAATAAGAGTATAAAAAATAGTATTTTTTTACTTCAATAATGTTCATTTAAGATTTTAATATTTTTTATCATCAACAATTTTTTATAATAGTATTTTATTAATCAGTCAACAAACAGTTAATTCTTCTGATTATCAATTTCTTTGATATAGATTCAGCTTGAAATGTTTGATGTAATTTTGTCAAGTTTTTTTCCGATTGAGTTTGTTATTTTTTTAAACAAGAAGTAACTTTGTTGTTTTTATACAATTTTAATTTAATATATTATTTATGGAACATTTATTGCAATGATTTAATAGTTTATTAAATTTATTTTATAGTTCACTGTAATAACATTAAAATTTTTACAAATTCATAGTATGTGTGTGTGTTTAATAATTTACATTTAAATTTCTAAATAATAAATTAGTTTGGAATGATTAGTGGTTATTATTATGACTAAAGTTTTCTTTCTGTCCAAAATGAATGGAAATCGTGTTATTATTAATTTATTATTAAATAATATGAAAAAAATATAAATTTGTTTAAACTATTAGATAAGTATAAAATATGCCAATAAAAATAAAAATTATACTTCTTAACTTAATACATATATTTTAAAGGTAAACTACAAAAGGTTGATAGTGTTTACTTAATATAAATAGAAATATATTTTTTAAATTATTTTTTACTTAAATTTTAATTAATTTATACTTTCAGTATGTAATTAGAAGTTGGCTATTATTATTATTGACAAGGAAAGTAAGTTTGAGACATTTGAATATACGTAGCAGTTGTACGACAGTTTTGCTGAAACGTGCAGTAAACTTCAGAATATTCGGTAACAATAGATTGTAAGTGTATAGATTCTTTGTTGTATGTTCATATTTGAAGTAAAGTTGTAAACAGTCAATACAGTCATCAATTAGTAATTAATCAACAAACCGTTCGGTCCTAAGAGCGAACATTCTGTTTCGCAAAATCTTCTCAAACTTCAAGCCGAACATTCAATGTAGTTAAACATTTTGTTCAAGATTAAGTGAGATTTAATTAGCAATACAATTGTTGTCCTGACAGTAAAATAAAGTCGATGAATAAGTAAGTCAAAAAAGAAAAATATGTTTCAGTTTAAAATATTCATTAAAATTATATTAATTAAAGATAAATGATTTTTAAAGAGAAAGAGTATTTTTGAGTTAAATAATTAATATTGAGAATATTCTATTTCCTCTTGTAGATGTGACACATTATAAACTAAGAAGTATTTTTAACAACTGCGTTTTTAAGTAAAAAATAAATATAAATTTAAGTATATTTTTTGTAGAATATGAATAAATGTATTCGATTTCGAATTGAATAATCATTTATATTTTCAAGTCAAGCATGCAAATATGAATTATTGAATGGGAAAATAGAATTATTGAATATATTTTACGACCAAAAGACTGAATAAGTCTTTAAAAAGTAATACATACATGCATACATACACATACTTACATATCTATATATATATATATATATATATATATATTTATGTCTGTATGTACATACACTCACTCATATATATTGATAAATTGGAAACTTTTTAAACAAATAGAATTTCAAATAATTTGAGACGGTATTTAATTTTATCGCCCTGTGATCGTAAATGCTGCAAAGAACTTGAAATTAAATTTTGTAAGGTTTCTCTTTGTGCGTAAATTTTTCGAAATCCGTGTTCAAATAAAATATTTAATTGAATTCTTACAAAGCAATATAAATCTAAATTTACAGACGTGACGCTTAAGCTGAAATATACAATTATGTTTATTTCTTTTGTTGTATACACGACAATTGTCTTGAAAAAACATGTTCATATTAGCGTGTTGCACTCAATTAGAATTAAGATGTTTGTGTTGATATTTTCGAAATGAAAATGTTATTTTCTTTTTCATTTCATCGATAGAAATAATATTATTTCTGCATTATTTTAGAAAAATATTGTTATATGTTAAAATCCACGTTTTTGTTCATAATAATATTATTAATAATAATAATTCATTTTACTTGTTGTGAGATTTTTAAGAATTGTAATAGATTCATTGCGTATTAAAAAGAATATTAAGAAAAATATACTATTAACAAAATTAATTTATTAAAAAAATAGATACCAAACTAATTAATTGTTTTCACCCCTCAAGCTACACTAATTTTGTTCAATCAAAAGTATTCAATAATTTAATATTGATTATTTATATTGTCATTTAAGTGTATTTCGAGGAAAATTCCCTCATCCTAGAGAGTCAATATAGAGAAAAGTCTTCAAGATATAGAAACACCAATTTTATTAAATAAATCATCTTTCCATATATAAAAAGTAATTCCATCGTAAAAATTCCATAAAAAAATTTTTTTTCATGCAGATCACCTCCTTACAACGCCGTTCTCCCGATACACTCTACAAGGAGCGCGTTAACTATTTCCATTCCAGATCTTTTCCGATGTTTCACGAATCAACATGTTCATTGATTCCAATGTAAAAGTATTCGGGAACGGCCAGTTGTATGTTGGTCTCTCCAGATATAACTGTAAGCAGGGTTTCACTATTTTCACGGTTTCATTTAAAATCAAAAATAAATTTCATTACACAATATTTTTATTTCGTTTTTCACGAGCGAGCGAAGCGAATCGGGGGAGCGAGCGAAACGAGCAGTGGTGGAGCCCAACGGGCGTCGATGAGCGTAGCGAGTCCGGGGCAGAGGCCCCCTGCTAATTAAAAAAATGATTTGCGGCGAATAGTGAGAAAGGAAATAAAATATTTGTAGGTAATAAAAAAACTAGAGGATTGTTAAGTAGTTGTATTTATGTATTAATTTAATTACTTGTTACTTGAATTTTTGTAATACAGTTCTAAAAAACGTGAAATTCTTTTAGTGTAAGTAAGTTCACTTATTTTTATTAAAAACGAATTTAGAAAAATATCCCTAAATATATATATATATATATATATATATATATATATATATATATATATACGGTTATTTAGTTTGAATGTAGTGTTATTCATTTATTTGAATGTAACTCTTGACGTTAACACATTAAAAAACATTCGCGAATGTAAAAAAAATGTAGAGCAATTTTGAAGTAAACGGAGTAATAAAATAACGAACATTTTCTACATCTTATTAGCACTTTCAATTTACATAGTAATTTTATTACGGTGATAAACAATATTCTACAATTTTCTTTTATTTTTATCGATAACTTGATATTTCCTTCAGTGCATAAAATAGTAACGCAATGAAATAATTTCATGTTTTAATCTTTATGAATGAAAGAGTTATAGATATGAATATTGTAGACGAAATTGCGTCAAATTATATTGTTATAGAAACTGAGAATTAAGAATAAGTACATTCCGGTAAATATAACGATAAAGTTAGAAGATTTATAAAAAAATGTGTACTTTGATTTCACATTTTTCTTTATAGCGTTAACATATGTGTAGAAAAGTTAGTATTATATATATATATATATATAAATATAAATTTGTGCAGTTATACTTTTCTATTATTAATTCAAAATGATTCATAATACTTTATTTTGATAAAATTTGTATTTATTCAGTTCGGAATTAAATATATAAATAAATATATTTGTAAATGTAAATTTAAATAAATGTTTAAAAATTTTATATAAATTACAGAATTGCATAAAAATAATATTAGGAGTTTCGTCATCTAAATATTTTTGAAATGATTAATATATATATAAGGTTGGTGCAAAAATAATTACGGTTTTTCATCAGTATATAGACGCATATATTAGTTAAAAATTATATTTAATAATGTTAACTTACTATATTGTTAACGAACTTATATGTATATATATATATATATATATATATATATATAAATATGTAATATTAATAAAAATTAATGATATCTAGTCTTATAAATTACTATTTTTGTAACTGTTTAATACATATTTAGATAATTCTTTTAAATTAAAAAATCTTTATTCCTTTTATTTTAATTGGTCAAAAATGCTATTTAATATAAAAATAAAATTGCCAATAAATACTGTTTATTAAATAACAGTATTTGATTTTGTTAAAAATTTCAATTTCAAAAATTACAAAATCTTATCAAAAATCAACATTAATTTTTAAACATTTTTTTTTCTTTTACCACTGAACGATTTTAACAGCAAAAAATTATGGTTTAACAGCGAATTGATGTTTATTAGAAAATCTTATACTGTTTTCGGTGAATAATAGTTGATAATCTATCCATTTTATTGTATATTTTTAATTTCTAATATATGAATATTTTTATATTAAAGATTGTATCAGTAGTTATTCTTAAATTTGAATTCATTCTTTGATTTCCACAAATGTGTTATAATGAATTTTTTTTTAAGAATGTTATTTGATAATTTTGTTATAAATATTTCTTACTAGTGAATTTAATATAACTATTTAAAATATATAACTGTTAATAATCGTTTACCTATAAAAGTTATGAAATTTTAGATATTTTTTATAACATTTGGAAATTAATAATCTTATATGACGGTATATATATATATATATATATATATATATATATATATATACATATATACTTGCACATTTAAGTTCGGGATAAAAGTAAATAAAAAAGTAATTTCAATAGGGTTTATTTTTAAACTATAATTTAATTAAATCATTTTTAAAATTATCCTATTTGACTTGGTTTCGCTTTATTATTTGAAATACTCTGCTATGGTCACTTTTATATTTTTAAGTTATTTTTGTATTTTGAAGAATATTTGAAGGATACATTAAGCTATCAAAAATGAATCAAGATATACAACTGGTTGTAGAAAAATACTTAATATGTCTAAGAGGACAATGTAAATTCAGGATCAGAGGTATACTAAAAAAATATATAACCACAATTATTAAATTGAGCGGAAAGGAGGAACTTTTTTTTAAAAAAAGTGTTAATACAGTTCAATAAGACATAAAAATATCCAATGAATAAAATAGGAAATTTTAATCCCAAGATTTTTACTGGCTCCCACTATACTAAAAAAAACAATTTACTCTACGACTTCCACTTTATGATTCTGATAAGAAGTAATTAAAATTAAATTTTCTTAGTAATATTTCGCAAATTTATAAAATATTTAAGAAATATTGTCAAATTTTATATAGCAATAAATATTCAATCATCTCTGAAAGTAGTTGGATACTGAAAATATTCTATGCATTGTTTGCAAATGTCATAAAATCTGTCGTTGACAGTTTCTATGAAAATGATTCAACTACAATAAAATTTGCAAATGTATTTTCTTCAATCTTGATATGAATACTTTTCATTCTTACAAATTTCATATATTTCTTAAGCTACATAAAAAATACATTGAATTTGAATTAATCTATAGAACTGATTGAATAAGAAAAATTATTATTTATTGAAAAGTTTGAAGTACTTTACAAAATACTGAAAATACAAGTAATATATTTTTTAATGAATGAATGATAATATGAATACCTTGGATGAATTATATAAAAAATATTTTATTTAATTCTTTTTAAATAAATTAAATACTTATCTGCATAATTTTTATTCAAAATTACTTATTCAATTTAAACAGTTAGAACCTTTAACAATAATATTATTATTATCGGAATAATTGTATGTCTTTATTGAGAAATATTTATTTTTCAAATAGTCATTAGTGTTGAAACATTTTTATGTACTCTATCGATCCGTTGGTCATTAGTTGACATACAAGCCATATAGTAATGTCAGTTTTGATTTATTTCATTTTTGGTAACTTGTCTTCTTCAGCAATGCAATTATCTCCGTATAATTTGTTCGTTAATCATTGGTTTTCTAAAACAAAGGCATCCACAAATATGTTAAATATTTATAAAGCAAGGAAACTTTATTTCAATAGTAGATAATGACTTCATTGGAGTATTTTATAATGTTTTTATTTAATATTTTCAGCTTATCTGTCATTTTTAATAACATTAATTATTTTTTTTAAACAAATGCGTATCTTTATTTGATATATATTTTTAGTTTATGTTTTCAAACTTATGCTACTGAAAACTTAATTGTTTGTAAAAATATATGTGATATATAAATACGGATACATACGCATATATACTGAGAAGCGATAACAATCTATAAATTTATTTTATTTCGATTTAAATGCAAGTTTAGAATAGAATCTTTGTTTTAGAGAAATTAAATTTTAATTATCAAATTTCTTTTTGAATTCGATAGTAAAAATATAAAAAAAATTAGAATTATTTCAAATTATCTGCCTGTATGTTTTGTAATAAGAAGAAAAATTGTGTAAATTTTCATCAAGTATCTCTGTATCATTTTAAAGAAAGTAATTATAATTGATTGAAATTTAACTTTTTTCACAGTTTGAGACTTATAAGAATGTGAAAATATAGCAACATTAATGATGGTTAACAACTAAATTATTGCATGTTTCTATGTATAAAGGTATAACGGTTTATATAAGAAATGTACCTTAATTTTCCCCTCTCTTCTTCTATTATCTTCTTACTCATTTTCCCTGTAGTATACAAAGCTGTTAACTTAAGAATCATGACTATTATAGTGTTATAACGTTCAAGACTCTAAAAATATGTCAGTTCTTACAGTTAATAAGACTTAATATTGATAATTTTTATAAATATAAGAAAAATTAGGTCATTAATTCATTGTTAATTATCATATATTAATTTTTATTTATAAATAAAGTAATTAAATTTAAAAATATTTGTTTTGTAGAGTTGACGTCCGGGAATTTTCAAATTCGATGTATAATTATGTTGAATAATAATATTTTCGATTAACCAAAAACAATGATTAAATCCAAATTTATAACACATGATATACATCTGTTTATAACTTATTAAAAAAAAGATTCGTTAATTTACGAGAATTTTTCTAATAAAATAAAGTTTAGTAAAGAAATGAATAACAAGGATTGCACATAGTCGTAAAATACAAACAAAACGTAGCTGATGGGCATATGTAGCTCATGATAAATATTTTAGTATTATCATATTTCGCATTAAATTAATAATAAATACAGAAAGTAAACATTGGTAAGAAAAATTAATAATGAATATAATGGCAGACAAATTAATTACATAAATGGAATAAAAGTATAGTTATTCTTTAAGTATATATTATGAAAAAAAAAGAATAATACATATTTTGATTTAGTGGGAAATGTGATATGATTACAATAAATTCTAAACCATTTCATTTCATGAAATATTCAAATTAAGGTTCTAATTTCAAATGATCAGTATTAAATATTTGAATATTTAAAGATAGCCGTGTCCGAGTTTGTTGTGGCAATACTCCTCGTGGTTTTATTTAGAAATGTTAATATATTCTACAGTTGTCTTAATTAATACCCGACTAACGTTGTTTATAACTGACTTGACATTTATAAAACAATATACAGAATGGTTATAACGTAAATTTAAATAACAGTAAAACACAATCAGTTAAAACATCTTTGGCAAACACAAATTCACTCCGTATCTTAAATTCTAGTTCTAATGGTAACTGCAAGGGCTCTTTGCTGTTATTCCTCGTAACTGAATCGTACTGTCAGCACCGAAATCCCTGTAATTCTCGTCGAGAATTTGATATAAATTAACAGAGCTGGGCGAAAACCGCGAACATAATTTCTGTCGGAATGGACGTAACCGCAGCAGGAAACCAAAGACTTGTGGAGGAAATTCACGCTTTGGGTGAGTGTAGGGGACTTCGGTGGCCTTAAGACTGGAATTTTCGAGCAAGAAGTGGCCCCTTTATAAATAATTTAAACGGTCACGTTGCTCTTAACGCATGTTATGTGAATGAATGGGAAAGGGTCTAAGATGACTTTTGTTAGTTTACACGTATTAATTGTAACTGTTGCCGTCACCAATTTTGGTGCAACTATATGGTTTAAGCAATTAATTATGGTTTCAATTAGATTTTTTGTACTCGTACCTTTCACATAAATTTACTTAAGCATAAACATTCTTCGGGGAAATAAAACTCGACATTATATATGTAGTTGTAATAAAACTTTGTATACATATACTATATATATATATATATATATATATATATACATTTGTGACAACTGGTTCTAAATATACAGCAGTTGTGTTATATCTAGACGTAGAAATTTGAAAAGAAATACGAGAACATATATAATACCTTATAGCTTATCAAATTCAAATATGATAAATATGTATAAAGAACAGTATATATATATATATATATATATATATATATATATATATATATATATATATATAGTTGTTAGATTGATGGATGCAGTAGTAAAATACGAGAAGCACAAGACCGTGTTTGAAGATATTATGAGGAAGCTCTTAGTCGACTTTGGATTGATTATAGTTGAAGATTTATACAGAAATGGAAACATATATATATATATAATGTGTTTGGGTTTACTTATAGAAAAAATAGATTTATTTTCGTATGCTATGAAATGTATGTTCATTTTTACCTTGAAATGACAGAAACGTCATACTATGTTATTGTATTATTTTTCTTAAATTTTTTAAAAAAAACGAATGTATTATCAGTAAGAACATATACAAATCATAGAAATATATTCTTAAAAAATATTATAAAATCGTGTAAACAAACATTAACAGAATTAACAGAATCGAATTTGAATATAATTTTTTTAATATCATGTAATATTAAGGCACGTATTAATTACATTTATATTGAAGAACAGTAATTTTTAATATAGTTAGTAAAATGATATAAATATATTCATTTATTTTCAGTGTTAGATCTCGCGTATTATATTTTATTTATTGATAATAGAAAAATGAACTTTAAAATAAAATATTACATTTCTTTTTGTAAACAAATTTTAAATACTTTGAAATTATAGACAAAGATGAAAACTTTGATTATAATTTATTGTGTGTGAACTCTAATTAACTTATGTATCATGTGGCAAGTTTATAATTAATTATACTTCAATAAAATTTAGTAGTTAATAAAGAGATGTAAAATTTCCATGTATATAAATAAGATTCTTGTATATACGTTAATTTACAAATTAGAGACGAAAAATTTAAAAATGTACACTAATAATGTAGCATTTAAAAAGAGAATTACTAATGTAAAATTGATTATAATTATTAATAAAATTGTAATAATTGATTTTTTTATAAAACTGTAGTATTGGATTTAGCGTATATAAATACTCGTATATATATATATATATTATATATATATATATATATACGAGTATATATATATATATATATATATATATCAAAATGTTTATAGATACCACAAATTATAGTCTTCTTTTTATCAAACCATTCAATAATTCGCCAGTGATCGTTTGGTACGATTATGTGAATTTCCTTCAAAATCGTCATCATATTGAAATTTCAGATTTTATAAAAATTCGCTTTAAAGATAAATAAATTTGCATTTATTATGATATCGAGATAAATAATACTAATTTGTTAGGTAATTTGATAAATGGAAATTGTGATATTTCTCTTTTATATAGTTGTTAAAGAGAATTAGTTATTATGATAAACCTTAATTATAATATATATATGTATATATATATATATTTACACACATCTAAATATAAAAGCATATATATATATATATATATATATATATATATATATATATATATATATATATATCAATATACTTTTTCTAATAATATCCAACTGAGTATAGAAATAATTCAATTAATACATATTGATATTTGATTCTTGAATTATTTTAATGGATTTCCTTTCTTTTTTATTTTTTTCTATATTAATGCTAATTTAACCTCGTTGATAATTAGACACTATAAAAGTTTATACAGTCAACTAGTATTTAATTCTTTATTGAAAACTTTGTGTAATTTATCAAGTTTACAATAAAGTTCGTTAAAAAATATTAAAAACAACGATTTAAATACAATATTGAGTTGTAGATATTATCTGAAAAGTTCAAAAACATCTCAGAATTTTTAATATTTTTTTCATCAAAATACAATTGATATACTTTTTCTACAAGCATTTTGTGAACAAATCTCTTAACTTTACGTTCTTTTGATTAAATAAATTCATGTCTTAGTTTATTGAATTAAATTTGTTTTTAATATTTTTTTTCTATATTTTGCTTATTAGACTGTTTTGTTTATAACATGAATTAGTGGGACAGTTGTAATAGACTCCTCAAAATAATGAAAAGTTTACCAATTTTGCAAAAATACATTTTAAACTCTTAATAATCGTGGATACTAACAAAGTCTTAACCTTATAGAGGTTGTTGGTACAAATATTATTAGGTTGATAGAAAAATAATTGCGGTTTATGACTCTCAAATTCGTAACAATAACTGTAATTATTTCTCTACAGACATAATAATTATCGAAATAGTATATATATATATATATATATATATATATATATATATATATATATATATGTGTGTGTGTGTGTACCACTGTATTAGATCATATGATATAATGCAAAACAGTAATTACAATTCATTGTTTATCGCATATTAGTTATAATTTCATTATATATTACATATTCTGAAAATTATTATATTGAAAAGTCATCACTTAAATTATAATGTATAATTATTTTTAAGAATTAAGTTATATCTAAAGGAATATTAAAACATATATATATATATATATATATATATATATATATATAAATTTGTTATTCAATTTAATAAACGGTAGCTGTTTTTTATATACATTGAATTTACGATGTTGTATAAAAGTCGAGTTCTTTTATCTGAACATTCATTTTTACAAAATAAAAATCTTCTTGGTACTTATTTAACATGTTTTTGTTGTACTTGAAATATGATATAAAAAAGAATACATATACATTTGAATATTCTGTATGAATTCGCATCTGCATCGCGGAATTCAATTTTTCTAGCAACATTAAACATTTTCACTGTTCGATGCGCAAAGCAGAAACCAACATATCTGACAATGGTGACATCTAGATGACGCCACATCAATTTTTGAACACTATTCACAGCCCCACACTCGTTGGATCGTATTAAAGCAGCATCCATATTCGTTGCTGTTTTTTATCTATTTTTTTTTGTTTTCTTACCATTCAATGCTTTTATCCAAATGTACGTGTCGAGTGTTGACAACGTAACAAAATGAATAACATTTATTTTGTATTCTTTGTTCTATATAAATGGAAAAATAATATTGGAAATACATTTCATAATAACACATATTGAAAATATTTGACTTATTGATTTACACAACAATAAAATGCATTTTTAAAAATTTATTGGGATAATATATTTCTTTATTAAATTAAAAATGAACTCTGTCATTTGTATTAAAAAACGATTGTATTTGTGAGAAAAATAACTTTTTTATTTTATTATTCCAAATAAATTAAAATTATTTAAAAGTAGTGAAGTATTGATTATAACACAAAACAATTTCTTAATTTTATGTGTATATATATATATAAATAAATATTTACATAATATATATATATATATATATATAAATACATAATTAAAAAAATGTTTTTATTAATAGATTTTTTCTATTTCTGATTAAGTGAATCAAGGATTCGGAATAGGTTTAATCATATGTTATTTTTTATTAACCCATATCAGTGTCTAAAAAAATTATGAATTATCTGATTATATCTCTTAGTAACCTCAGATATTATACTTTAAAAGTTTATTTTTTTAGTTAATAAAAAATTCGTAAGTATTTTTATTAATTGGGTTATGATTTTATAATACATTTCAAAATATAATAATTATATTTAATGAAACGTGGTAATTGAATATATTTTCATCAGTACAGAAAACTTGAAGTTATTTAGATATTTTAATATGCAGTTTTCTCGCTGTATAAGGTTATTTCATGGTTATGTCCACTTTGATCTAGAGAACCTAGCATGTATTTTTACTTGTGATTTATCAATTAGTTCAACTTAGATTGGATTTTCAATTTGTATAAATATAAATTTTAAATGTTTTAATAATTTTGTGATTTATAATTATTTAAAAAACATTAAAAATATCAATTATTTATTCTAAAGTATGTGATTTTTTTAAAAAACAATCATATATTTTTAATACTACCAGGTTATAGACATAATGATATTATATGACTATTTTATACACATCACAGATTAATTCATTTAAGTATTTGCACTAATAGTGTATTAAAGTCTAGTTTGAATAATCTAATTTTATATGTAAATTGAGACTTGAATATTTCAATAATTGCGTAAAATCCAGTTAAAAGATTCATAAAATTAAAAGAATCAGTTAAAAGAATCATAAAGCACCTAATCTTTGAAGACAGTAATAATTCAATTGAAATAAGTGTAAACAGAAATCTGTTCAAACAATGATGTACGTTTTTGTTGGTTTAATCTAGGAAATATTATATAATATTTGAAATGGATATATATATATATATATATATATATACACGATACAGGTATAACTTTATGACAATAAACCACCGTGATTGAAATTCGTTTAAAATAGATAGACGGTGCTATTAATCAGATCAAAATTATTATAATTAATATAACATTGCTGATAACCGTCAAGACTCTAAAAATATTCAAAGAACACACAAGATAACTACATATTTGTGCTATAGTCTTACTTCATTGTTATAGTAAAGTATTTCATGATTTAAACTCAGGATACGTATGTGTGTGTGTGTTCTTTCCTGCGTATGTGATGTTTGGAAGCTTTGTTCAGCCTTGAATTTTTTACTTAATTTTTTTAATATATATATTGTATATATATATATATATATATATATATGCACACACATACCTATACACACATATAAATATAAAAGCTAGTTAGTACATATGTTTCTGCGTATTTTTGAAAATTAATAGAACACAGTTTATTTTATAGTTAGTAATATATATATATATATATATATACATATAAGAGTACATATACATAAATATAAATGCATTATACGCAAACTGTTTCAATTCTGAGTTTAATTTTTTAAACCATTAACAATAAATATTTTTATTTCTTGTTTTCTTGTTGAAATAACTCAGACTGGAAATAACTCAAATTAATGTTCATAGTTTCAAATTGCATATGTGCTACTAAATAGATAAAATTATTTTTATTTATATTAATTATTCTTTTGATGACCTTATAATTATTATATCTTTCGATTTTCTTTTTTATGCATTATAATAGAGTATTCATTCTTCATTTATGAAGATGCAGTTAGTCACTTTTCTTGTCAGTGCAAGTTAAAAGAGAATTAACATATATATTCGTTGTTAACGATTGATTTTTAATACCTCATGTTGCACTCACTTTAAAAGTTTAAATACTTCATTCATCTTCTGTAGGTGTGATATAGTGAAACTCTTTGTGACATTTAATTTACCATTAGTTTTGACTCTACAATAGATACATAGTCGTTGTTAAACTCACTATTATATCCGGAACGGAACTTTCTCTCTGTACTGCTTTACCACTCTTCGAATCACTGAAACCACTTCTGAACAGTCTTTACACTGACAAAATTATCCAATTCTTTCTATGTTTTCTATTGCATATAGGCTTATTCACCAAAATCAAGAAATGTAGACTTTGTCGCTTGTATTGATTATACAAATAAATTATCTTGACTCTCGATTTTCCTTTAAACTTTATGGCAGCTGATAGTAAAATGAGAAACTTGATTGTCTATTTTACAAAACATGGTGAATGTTTCAAATAAATTATTTTAAAAAAACAGTCACAACAAACAGTTATAAATAGGTATTATATACATATGTATTATTAATTTTAAAAATGAATGTTGGCAGGGAAATAATTTCGACCCTTCTCTGTCAATCATTCAACATTTCAATTTAGGGCTGTAATTGTGTTATTGCCAATTATAAATAAAAATTCAAAACCGTTTTCAAAAACGTGTTTACATACATATACACACATACATACATACATAAATATATATATATATATATATATATATATATATATATAAATATGTGTGTTTATGTGCATAGAAAATTATTCTACGGTTAATGCATAATATGATAAAAAATGATTAGGTAAAATAAAAACGGATATTTTGATATAACATTGAATAATAATAAGAATAAAATGAGAATCAAAACAACTAAACGTGTTTAAAAAAAGTTATTTAATAACTGGATAAAATTGAAATTAATGTATATATTTTAATAATAGTATAATATAAATATTTAATTAGTAATTGTTGTTTACAGTATGTTTTTCACTGGAAGTAGACATTAATTTCTAGTAAAAAAATATATGATGACATATTACCATATAGATCTTTGTAATGAGGATTAAAAGGAAAATAATAAAATAAAATAACTGGATTATTATACGTTACTACCTCACAATTGAAATTAATACATGACAATATAACTAAAAACTTTTCATCGAATAAATTTCTTACCTTACAATTGTTAAAGTCGCACTCGAATAATAATAAATTTAATTCAATGTGTGTGTCTTTACATTATAATTAAAAAGACTTCATTATAAATAACTACAAATAAGTAAAATATCTATTATTGACCTTTTATTAGTATAAATACTTGATAAAAAAATATTATATTTTATATTAACTATATATAAGTACCAAAATATGTATAAAATATAATATAAAGTGAATTCAATCTAGCCACTAAGAACAAATCTGTCATCTAATAATAGTTACAGGGTATTTTAAGCTACAATAATACATTTAATTTATTTCTTTGTTTAATAGTTGAAAAGCATTAGTGTTACCATATAATAAGATTTACTTTACCGTTTATATATATATATATATATATATGTATACATATATATATATATATATATATATATATATATATATATATACACTAAAAGTACTGTTTCAGCTTTCAACAAATTAACTTATATTTATATGGTTTTTATTGTACTTGTTTGTATGAATATTATTTTATTTATTTGTCTGTATTCCCGTACAAACGAGACCGAGTAATTTTAAAGTTTATTTATGTTCAACTATATATATATATATTATATGTATATGTATATATATATATATATATATATACCTGAACATGTTTGTACGTAATGTGTGTTTGCTTGCGTATGTATGTTCTGTAATAAAACACAAATTAAGTTTTTATGGTTACATCTTATACTGTGTACTTTATCAAAATTTATGTTCTTCACTTCAAATAAGGCGATAAAAACTTCAAGACACAGTCTACAAATTTTAATGGTTTCTCTTCATTCGTATTGCGTTTTTAGAAATTAGATAAATGAAAGTCAATGTTAAAAGGAATAACATTTTTGCTGTATAAAAATGTTAAAAAAAATATTGTTTGTAAGTGGTGAATGGAAAAAAAATTAATTAATGTTGAGTTTCGAGGTTTCATTAATTCAATCCTATTATCTATCTTGTCAGTTTACATTAAATGATTTTGTAATTAATTTATATTAATATATGTATATATATATATATATATATATATATATATATATATATATATATATATATATATATGTATACAGGGTTTTCCAATAAGGATGACACTTTTTAATTTGAAATAAAACACAGAAATTGCATTGAAATTTCAAGTTTCTTTATTGTAAATATTAGTTGAGAGTATCCTGTTTATAAATAAAAAATAATATCGTGTAAGTGACCTTCGCATGCTTTCTTACAGGTAACTATTATTTTGTTAAAATTTTCAATAGTATTTCTACACAACTGAGGTTCTATCTCACCAATTACTCTTCAGATTTCATCTTGTAGGTTGAAAATTGTTTTAGGATTATTTTGTTAAAAATGTTTTGTTGTTCCATTACACAATTAACAAATCTCCGACGCACTGAATGGTCTGCTGGCTTCAGTTTTTGTGTTAATTAAACCTTATAATCCTTCAACAATAAATCCTTATGGAAAATACATGTGCGCTCGTCTGTAAAAGGTCCAATTGATGTAAACGTCTCGGAATTGGCATTCATGGCTCTTTCAATACACTTTCAAAAATCAAGCCAATGTTTTATTCAAAACAAACATTACGAATACGTGTTGATGTTTTTTCATCTTTAACCGATCCAGTCTCTGTAAATTTACTCATTCATAGAAGAATTGTTGATTCAGATGGACAAGAATGTCGAGAATAAATATCGCATAATTTATGAAATGTATTTTTATAGAACAACCATTTTCACCACACAATTGTAATATTTCAATGCGTTATATTTTTATAACCATAAGTAAAAATGGCAATGTCAAAACCTAACACATGTCAAAAAAATACAGATGTCAATTTAACATTTGTGAAAAATACCTCTTGATAAATTACGTCCCTATTGCAAAACCATTTATTTATTCATATATATATATATATATATATATATATATATATATATATTACTTAAAATATTTATGAAAATGATTTGATAAAGTACAAAAAATACAATATTTGTATTAGTTTTTCAATTTTTATAGAATTTTTTTGCAGTATTAAAATATTTCAATTCTCAAAGGATTTATTATTAGTCTATATACACTTTGGGAAACTTTTCATGTAATGCTTTTATGATATTGAAATATTAAACCAATATAATAAAGGCATTATTATATAATAATGGGAAAGCTATTTTGAAACATCATTGTATTACAATAAGCTCTTATTGTATGACCGATTTGTCGTATATGGGTAGTATTCTTAATTTATCCTTATCCTGAACATTCATTTACAGATTTTTTTTACCATTATTTCTATAAACTCTAGATATGTGGTCTCTGGAAATTTTTAAACATTATTTGCCTAAAAACATGCGATAAATATTAATTATTTGTGCTTATTAAAAATGTATTAGTGACACTAGAATTTTTAAATCGATTATTTTTGATTTGGCGTCATTGATTTGTGTTTACAATAAATAAAATATTAATGAGATTCAAAAATCTAATCTTTAAAGATAATATCTATAAGAAGTGTTCATTAATGTTAGGTCCTAACATATTAATAAATATTAATTTTCAAATAAATTTTCCGGTATTATATTCTGTGTATTTAAATAAAGTTTTAATACAAATTATAAATTAATTCAGAATAATTGTTCTTGGTATGTCGTATTGCATAAGCTATTTCTTATTAAATTTTAATTTGCATGGAAAATTAATAGTGTTCAAGACAGTGGTACTTTTTATTGGTAGATAATATACTTCATAAACTCGGTACTTGAATTCATATTCAGTATTAAATACTCGTGATTACCTTACAATGACGACCAAATTCATTACACTGGAATGCTTATAAAGTCCTTATGTAACTTTCAACTTCAATAACTTTGAATCCATATGTTAGGAACACTGTAAACTTGGCTTCATAAAGTTTTTAATGCAATATAAATCTACCTTCTAGACTTCAATACCACTATAAAATTTCTTGACACATTTGATTTATTTGATGATTTAACTTATTGAAAACATTTTGTAATGATTTAGAACTGATTTAATTTTCACACATGAGATATTTTTCACTTCACAAACTGCACAAAACGAATTTACCGATCAGAAATATTCAATAAATTATTATTGATTATTCTTGACTGTAAATATTCATATGACATTCAAACTGTATATGTATGATTTTCTGTAACATAATAGTATTTTATTTTTTATGAATATATAAAAAACGAGATAAAATTAAAACTAAATTAGTATATAATATTATGCATTTAAAAGAGTTTATTAATATATATTCATGTATTAGGTTGGTAAGAAAATAATTGCGATTTTTGTTTCCAGAATACTAACCTTATTTTTTTTTCAAAGAAACTATCATTTCATCATGTTCATGTTAATATCATTTTAAAGTGCATTTGTCGGTCTGTATTTCGGTAATATCGACTTTGGTTTTATTATTAATTTTCCTTCAAATTGTTCTATTGAATTAAAGATAAAAAAGAAGCAAATAAGAGCATTTTTGCATGAATTCAAAACGGGTGGTAAAGCAGTAGAAACTGCTCGTAAACTAAACGATGCTTTGGTGTGGGTACTGATGAAGAACGTACGGTGCAGTGGTGGTTCTAAAAATTCATGCTGATGACGAGAATAAACACTTATTTTCCAGAAGGATTTATTTTTGAAGGATTATAAGGTTTCATTAACACAAAAACTTAATTCATCTGACCATTCATTGCATCGGAGATTTGTTAATTGTATAGACCATATATTTAGAGTTTATAGAAATAATGTAAAAAAACTGTTAATAAATGTTCATGATAAAGATAAGTTATGAATATTACTTATATAAGACAAATCTGTCATACAATAAGGGCTTATTAAGAGCCTTGAACATGAAGTCGCGGGCGTCCTTTTTCAGTTTATAACGACCAACTGAAGGTGTAAGTTGAATCAGAACCACGCACAACAATTTGAGAGCTTACACGAAAGTTGGTCGTTAGTCTTCCGTCAATTCTGGACCACTTAAAACAGTTAGAATAGAAAAATGTATATGAATTTGAAGGTCATAAAACACAATTATTTTTCTACCAACCTAATATTTAATAAAACTGGATATTCCTAGATAAACATGAATCATTTATCAGACAGAACGCTGTAAAAATATACGCTATTTAAGTAAATGCACGAATTATAGATGACTGACCCAACCACTAATACACTTACATTCAAGAGAATTTTGTTAAGATGCACATTCATTTTATACACGGTTTTTTGCAAGTTTTTACAAATATGACATCACAATAAACAATTAAAAATTGTATGTACTTCTACAGTATATTTGAACTCATATAAAAAATGCTCTTATTTACGTCCTTCCCATCTTTAATTCAATAGCCCAACTTGAAGAAAAATTAATAATAAAACCAAAGTCGATGGTACCAAAATACAAACCGAAAAATGCACTTTAAAATGATATTAATA
Source organism: Acanthacorydalis orientalis (assembly GCA_034766995.1). Classification (NCBI taxonomy): domain Eukaryota; kingdom Metazoa; phylum Arthropoda; class Insecta; order Megaloptera; family Corydalidae; genus Acanthacorydalis; species Acanthacorydalis orientalis. The sequence goes on from CM068314.1 coordinate 42,656,977, forward strand.
TGAACACAATGAAAGTATACTTTCATTAAAAAAATTAAGGTTTGAGTTTCGAAAACAAAAACTTCAATTATTTTCCTACCTAATATAATTGAAATCTTAACTTTTTAAGTACTCTGTGCATTTTAATTGTTAATTTTTTGTTTTATATGTTATAATATTTGAATATATATATATATATATATATATATATATATATATATATATATATATTATATACAACTTCATATTAACAATGGTATTTTTGTTCTTTATTCGATCCTTCTAAGAATTATGTTAGTGAGAGTTTGTGTGTATGTGTGTGCAGTATATTGTGTATATGTGTTCTTTTAAGTTGGAGTCGCTATCTGATTGTTCAGCATTTGTTGATAGTAAATTTTACATTTACTTTTAATGGAATAAAAAATAATTTAGTATTTATTATTTTAAAAACAACTGTAATTAATAATTACTACATTTGTTATAAATATAATTAATGGAATTAATTTTATCGCCAGTGAATGTGATTCGTTCATTTCAGCAAGTGGAATGAATTTATCTTCTTTAATTGAATAGATTTGATGTAAAGTAAGGAATCCATCAGAACAAACAAAAATATTATTACTATTTCAAAGATACTTTTAGTATAAATCAGATTAGTTTCAGTAGTTTTATTCAATTCAAATAATCTTATTGTATGTATTGAACACAAAGTATTGGTACTGAATACTAGTTTAAAAGAATTAAACATTAGATTTAAAAACGCTAGTGAAATAATTAAATTATGAAAACAATCTCTTGATATGAGGAAATATTTGTTTTTACATTAGATTATATCACTTTTTTAGAATTGATCCATATCTGAATGACTAATTGGAAGGATAGTAAATTTGACGTGGAATAATAGGTGGTCTAAAATTTAGTTTTCAAAATATGTTTAAAAATATTTTTAAACATAAAATCATATATATTGATTTTTATTTAATAAATTCTAATGAACAATGAATGTTAGCATAGTTATAAACTGTATTGCTTAGTTTTAGATACCTTTTAAAGAAGAGTGTTTGCAGACACTTGCTATTCATTATTGCACCGATTATTAAAGGTTAAATTATTGTGTAAATCTTATGATTTATTTATATCGCCATTGTCAGATATGTAAAAGTAGCTAAATATTTACAATTATTAAGTTGAATTTAAAATGATGCTGATAACAATTTATATGAAATATAATACATAAATTAAGGAATAACTACTGAAAAAAGTATGATTTAACGTGATTGTATCCTATAAGACACATTATTTAATACCTTATTGAAAATTACGAATAAATTGATTGTAATGCTTAACTAAGAAAATAATCTATTTTAATTGTATTAGTTTCCTTGTACCCAAAAAAATATTATCTGGATATGATAACAAATAAATTGAAATAAATAGTTTATTAATTTTTTTAGAAAAAAGTATCACAAAAATAATAATTTAGCAAGGTAAAATGAAACAAAATTTTAATTTAAGAAATTCTAAAATAAAAAAAATATAGTTTATTATTACATTACTATATACGTATGAGAATTAAAAAAAATATGTTTATGAATAGAATATATAAATATTGTAATTTAAATAGCGACAATTTGATTAGGTGTATATAGTAATATATATATATATATATATATATACACATACATACATGCATACATGTAATATTGTTTGTTTGAAATCATTTTCTAGGATTCAAACATACAGCTGTGGAATATGTTTCTTGTGTACAAGTAATGAATTTGTGACAAGAACACAGCATTAATTTATTATCGTCATTCGTAAGATGGAGATTACAGCTAAAATAATTATCAATTATTTAGAGTGAAACAAAGCGAACATATACGAGCGAGCAATGTTCTATTCACCTGAAGTTTATCTCATAGGTTTTACGATTTGAAAAACGCTCGACGGGCCGTTAACGCAAAGCGTGTTTAACGAAATAAGTTGCGTTCGAGATCCAGCAATTAGTAAAGTTGATATCCGGTAGTGCTGCTGTGACATACTAACAATTTAAAGGATTATAATTGAGAAGTTTGTTTAGCAACGGATTATGACGTTAATTTTGTGTCATAAGCTTACGAGATTATACTTACATGTGGATATATTGCGGGTTTGACTAATTCACGTTTTGTAATTACGACAGTTGTTGATTGTCTACATTGCATGTAGTATTGCTCATTTATTTAAAATGTGAGTAATAATTATTTTACAGAGTACTTATTAGGCTGTGTGTACAATAATATCTACAGGCAGTAAAACTTGACCTTTGACGGAGTTTTTTCTTACATTTAAGAAAAGTCCTGTTTCAATAAGTATAGAATATAATAAGTAAATATTTTTAATAATTTTCTATTGGTATAGAATAAAACATTTTTATGTTCTTATATTAAAAATATTTTTTCAAAATTTATTTATTCTATTTATTGCAAATGTAAGAAAATATATATTATTCATACAATTTTATATTTAAATGGAATGAATTTGAGTAACTTTAAAAAAAATCATTTAGAATTTTATAATTTATAATTTCTGTAAAATATTTGAGCAAAAAAAATAATTATAAATTTGAAGTATTAGGTTGTTAGAAAAAAAATGCGAAAAAACAATAGTTTATGACTTCTAAATTCATACCCAATTTTTAATTTAAGTGGTTTTAAGTGGTCGAGAACTATTGGATGACTAACTCCTAACTTTTATGCAAGCTATGGAATTGTTGTGTTGGGTTCTGTTTCAACTAACGCCTTCAGTTGGTCGTTATGAACTGAAGAAGTACGCATGAAACGTTCTTTATCTTCAAAGCTCTCGTTCCCAGTACGAATTTTTGAACCCACCATTGGACCATAAATTTCTTTACGGTACCCACACAAAAAGTATCTTTAATTTAAGAGCAATTGCTACTACTTTACTATCTGTTTTGAACTCATAAAAAATGCTGTTATTTGATTCTTTTCCATTTTTTAAGTCAGTATCCTAATCTGAAATAAAATTAATAATAAAACTAAAGTTGATGTTACCAAAATACAGACCGAAAAATTCACTTTAAAATGGTATTAACATGAACACAACGTAATGACACTTTCGTTGAAAAAAGTTTAGAATTCGGAATACAAAAACTGCAATTATTTTCCTAAAATCTAATACATTTGGAGTATATTTTGAATAAACTGGATAAGATTTTTAGTTTATTTATTATTGAAATAATATTATTATTGCAGAAATATGATTAAGTAATTGTAAAATTGTAAATACATTAAGACAGTAAACCTGGTAGATAAAATTCTAAAAAGGAATAAAGATTTAATTTTTATTGATAGTTTCTCTAATAAATTCTCAAAGACTCTTATTTGAAGAGGAGTAGATTCAATATGCAGATATGAAATTTATTCTAGATACAAGGATTTATATGGAAACACTGAACATTGACTCCTCTATTTTTAATAATTTATTTATTTTAAACGTATGAATATTATTTCCATAAAAAGAATGAAAAGTTGTTTTTTGATTGAATTTCAACCTTTCTGAATATATCATAAATTATTTAAGTATAAAGTTCAATTTGCATGTTTTCTTCTTTTATATAAATTATATCATCTGTATTTATTAATCATCTTATTTTAGATTCAATCTAAAATACCTTTATTCAGTCTGTTACATTTAAAAAAATATTTTGTAATCTAAAATATATTAAAATAATGTTAACCCCGTAATAATGTATTTGAAAAGAAAACACATTTGTCATAATGCAATTTGTGTAAAATTATTTCTAAAAACAGGGAATTAAACTAATATATTCTTCGAAAACTCCCGAATACGGTCCTTTAATGTAAATAAAGGCCACCATTATATTGATTATTTTCAAATATAAATAGTATCACCTGACTAAAGACTTTCTTTTTGATTGAAATGTTTCAAATTTGAAAAAATATATTCAAAGCATTTTGCATTTAAACACAGTCTGTACACTGTATGTTTATTGTGATTTTTACATGTGATAATGAGCTAAAATATTTTTTTAATTAAAAATTCATATTTATTGAGAGGTACAAAATGAATATATTTATAACAAAATTCAAGAAAAAACTTGTTTATTAAAAATGAGGAATTTTTGATATATAAATGGTGTATTTGAAAAATTCTCATTTCTTTTTACGGAAAATTAATAAACTCATTAGCAGAAACCAGTTGTGTCTCTCTTAAGAGTTATGTAGATCTCTTTGTAAGTCGTAATAAATTCAAGTAAATACAGACAATAAAAAGCATCTAAAATTCCTCCTCACGTACACAGAGACATTTGAAATATTCAAAACGTAACACAATTGTCGATTGCGAGCGCAGCAAAAAACTGAACGGCAGTCAAAAGCTGCTACACTGGCGTTTTTTCACAATGAATTGGCATCACAAAAGAATTCCACTTTTTTCGTCGTAGTCGCATCGTAGTAGAAAGAAAAGCCAGAGCCGCTGGCTGGCTCTTAAAACCGCGTTAAGATAAAAAGTTGTGCTGTAATTATTTACCCCCGCTTCCATTTCTTCACCAACCACTCTACCACATTGTGAATTCCCACAGAGCCGTCACTACTTACTTTTATTCTTGATAGATAGAGCTGTCAGCATTTCAGTAACGATGAAATGTACTTTTATTGTTACAATGGGTGGAGTTGTGTGACTTATCGCTGTATTCACTTAATGTTTCGACGTAATGACTTGTAACACGATTATATGAGGTGATATACTAATGTTGAAGGTGTGGATCTTTTTTCACAGTAGTTAATGAATAAACTAAAGATACATAAAATAGAAATTCTTCACAATTTATGGTACGCAGAAGTTGAGATAAGTTTTATCGTGCAAACAGTAAGGTCGTTGAATAAATAATTTAATGAATTTGTGAGGTAACTTACAGTTTGTTTTATTACAGTGTTAGAAATAACAACCGTTCTTTTTCTAATTAAGTCGACACAGAAGTAAGTAAAATAAGTACGTGCAAAAACTTAGTTTTTTTTTTCACACATATCAATAAATAAATTTGCACGTGCATATATATATATATATATATATATATATATATATAGAGAGAGAGAAATATTTACGTATTTGTATATAAATACTGGTTATCTTGCAAACCTGTGCATTATTAAATGTTTGAATTAAAATAAAAGATAAATTACGCTTGCGATTTTTAATTCATAAAAAGCATCATTAATTAAATTATTTATTAACTTTTATAATTTGTCCTCTTATTTATTTTGTTTAAATAGGATAAAGTTTATTTCGTTTATTTATTTTATATAATTTGAATTTGATTTTTAAAGTTTTTAACCCTTTGCGGTCCGTTCTGCGGTTCTTAACGTTTTCGCTGTTTCGTTCCAGCTGGTCAGCGCTATATTCACAATTTCATACCAGTTGGTCCACCCTGTTGTTTTATTAAGTTCGATTGAGATTTCAATGAATATATATTATTTCATAAAGTATAAAATATTTTCATAAATATATATTATTTGATAATACATATTATTTCATGAGAAAAGTAACAAGCGAATTTGAAATAGAATAAAATTTTATTAAAATTCTTAAAATATATATGACATATATATATATATATATATATATATATATATATATATATATATATATATTATAATAATAAAAGATTAACTGCATATCAAATTTGAGAAATATTTGTTTTCATACTACAATATAAATCGAAATCATTAAATATTGAAATATAATATTTTTTTAAATATCTTTTAATACAATATTTTTTAATTAATGGATGGAAATTTTCAAGGCAGCTTAAGCTCTACATATGGTTTTAATTTCTTGAAAATATTTTTTTTATAATGAAAAAATCAGAAAGGAAAACCGAGTTTGTGTAGAGAAGTTTCATTTACGTTGTAAAGTCATGCATATTATATTTAATTTTTTAAATATTTTTCGTTTTGAAAGCATAAAATTTGGGAAGTATTAATATTTACTTTATTTTTAATGTTTATTTTGAAGACGCTGTTAAGTTAATTCTCGAATACATTAGTATGAGTAATAAAGGAAAATTTTTGGAAAGGTGAATAAATTCATTTTTACAAATATTTATCTGAATCTAAATTTTAATTTAAAAAAAAAATGAAATATTTCTGTATACTTATAAGAGCTTTAAATATAGCAGACACGTTATCGAAATACGTACAACACAATCAGAAATTATCAATAATAAGTTATAAAATATTTATGACTAAAAGAATATTATGTTTTTGAATGTAAATTTCACTAAAAAATATATAAAAAAAATATAATTTCTAACATGAGTGAAAAATGATTTTTAAAAAATGAGTAAAACCATTCATATTGTCATTATAAATAATTTTAAAGAAATTTTTCACCCACTCTCTTTTTTAATTTTCTTTTTTAACTTATCTTAATATATTGATAAATTTTAGAGACGTGGAAACGATACAATTAGTATACAGTAAATAAAAAATAAATGTATTCGAAAAAGTTCAATACGTTCCTTTATCAAGCGAAATATTCAGAACGCATAGCTGTTATAAGTTGAAGAATTCGCCTAATCTTATTTATTGTAAATATATGTACCTTTTTAGAAAATATATATAAAAATGTAATACCATAGGCCATATATTTATTTATATATATATATATATATATATATATATTGTATATAAAGATAATATAGATATTTATAAACATACAAATTTTATATTTACTTATACAAGTATGTATTAAAAAAGGATGAATGTATTGATTTTTTAAAAAGTTAATGAAAAACGAAATAAAAGTTCGATACGATTCAATAAGTTTATTTCTTTGGAATACTTGTATAAATAAAATATTTAAACATGTACACAATATAAATTCATTCAAATGAGCGGAAAACATTTTTTTGTTGGCGATCTGTTCTCATAATTCTTAGAATACATATTCTTTTTATTACAATTTTTACCGCATATTTGGAATTTATGTAGAACTTGACATTTTATTTTGTATTTATTTATTATTGTTTGTAAAGAAGATTACAAAAATCAACTTTATAATGTATATGGATATATATATATATATAAGAATATAAATTTAAGTGAAATGAATTCTGTGTGTTTTTTAATATTTATATATTAAAAATCGTGTGATTGTGATAAGTAAACGTCTGTTAATATTAATTCACTGATAAAAAAATTATTTTCATATATTAAAGAAATTTTTTTATTTATCACATGTTGGAAGATGTAGGTACATTATATTCTTATTTGAGTTATAAAGAATTCTATGACTGGAATAAGGTCCAATAATCCTTCTATGAAGGATTATTGGACAGTTTGAAAGAAGAGCTGAAACAAAAACGACCAAAATTGGCGTACAAGAAAGTATTCTTTCACTAGGACAGCGCGCCGTCCCACAAATCGACCTTTGTAATGGCAATTTTTTTAATTATGTTCCCGTACGTTATTATTATGAATTGTATTTTTTAATTACTTTCTTCTCTTATTTTGAATAGTGGGCACACAGGAAAACGCCGACTCAACAAATACGTATATGTCGATTTGATCAATTATTTTTTTTATCAAAAAATGTATTTTTCCCAACTTTTTAAATTTAGCTTAAGAATATAAGTATTTAAGATAATTGAAATTTTATTATATGTATACCGTTTATATATATATATATATATATATATATATATATATATATATAAATATATATATATATATATATAACACAATTAATACAACCTAGATACACATTTTATAATACCTGGTTAAACCTATCGATATATATATATATATATATATATATATATATATATATATATGTATATGTATATATATATATATATATATATATATATATATATATATATATAATGGCTTTAAAATTGTTGTGACACTATTTTGATGAAATAAAATTAATTTTTAATTCAGTTATTTGAAGTTATAAGAGATAATTGACATTTCGTATGTGATGAAAAAATACTGATTTTATATATATATAACCTTTAACGGCAGAATGACAGTAAAAAATAGGACCACATAAACACATAAATTTTTAAACATTCTCTATAATTTTCATACATACATATATATATATATATATATATATATATATAAAAGTATGAAAATTATAGATAATGTTTAAAAATGTATGTGCTTAGGTGGTCATTACTTTATTTTTATTCTATCATTAATGGTTTAAGATATCGAACTATTCCAAATCCCCCAATAATCAATCAATCATTTTATATTTACGCTGAAATAACTATACAAGAAATAATTACAAACTTTCTTTCATATAAATTTTTCTTTGCCACAGCAAGTACATAGATTATTGATATAAACGCTAGCTCAATATAATATTAAATGCTTATATATTATCACTATGTGACGAATGGATTTAGTAGAGTTAGTTCCATTACCAAACAACAAACGTTTGAATTATTTCGCTTCGGAAATACGAAACATTGATGCTCTTAGTGATGGCAGTACGGCCACGGAAAGGAGTGCTTTAGTAGTGGGAAATATACCATTTGGTGTAGATATCGTCCGATCTTATCAATCATGTATAGAGCAACAAAGTGCAACGTAGACATGTATCCTGCCTATACACTTCACTTACTCTAGATGGAGCAGTAAGTGAAGTATATAGGAAATGTATATACATGTATCTTTCATATGTTGACACATTCCTTCATTCTTTTCGATCTTATAATAGAAAAATATATAATATATTTATTATTCATTTATTCTGTATAAATATTCAATTGAATCGTTAGATGATTTAAACTGAAAGCACGTTTTTTATTTTATTTTTTATATTTTACAATTTAATACACTTGCAATAGAGACGTTGCTTGACTTTATGTTTGAAAATAAATCTACTTTTATACAACGGACTCTTTATTATTTACAAATATATTCAACATCTAGTATTGTATTCATTTACGATTTTCGTTAGATAATATTTTCTCTTAATATTCCTAATAAATTGATAGTTCTTCTTGACAAACGATAGTATTTTACATGCCAATGATGTGACTTTAGTAAAAAAATTAATTTTAATTCTTATCTATATAAAAACTTATATTTCTCATCACTTTGTCCTACGGACAAAGTGCATGGTGATAAGAAATGTTTATCTGTAGTGACGAGAATTTTGCTTTATTAGCTCATAAGTTTCAAGTTTCATTCATTATTTCGTTCTTAAGTATTTTTGAGGTTTAAATATATTATGTTGTAAAAACGAATGACAGTTTTTTCTTTCTACATTTATTTCTATTTTCCTGTCAATTTCGGTTGATTATATACTAGTTATGTAAATATAATTATATTTGAGTACTTTCATAACTAAAAACTCTATAAAAATATTGAGGAAAAAGAACAAAGGTAAAGGTAACATGTATTATCAAAGTAATTCAAGTATTAAAAAATAATTAAATACCAATAACGAAGTTTCATTCAAATTCATGTTAGTATACTAAAATATAAAATATCGTATTTTTTAATATTTTTGAACTAACAAATCTTAGTGGCATTCCTTACTATTCTGTTAGTTCTAGTTATTTATAATAATAACGGTAAGATTGAATTTTTTATTTGTGTTTTTTCAAACAGTTATATATATATATATATATGTAGAACTTTTTTTTCTAGGTCAGGATAAATTAAACACAAATGTACTGCTAACAAACACTTTATTTTTTTTCGAATTTTGACAAAGTATCATACAAGCACGTCTACTCAATACGTTATTTGTTGAGTGAATTAATCTCGTCAACCACTCCACTCTAGTCTGTCTCAAAACTTCTCTCTCTCTCTCTCTCTCTCTATATATATATATATACATGTATATATATATATAGAGAGAGAGAGAGCGAGAGATTGATTCTATACTTATTTTGTAAACATGTTTTAATTAATATATAATTAGTAGTGTTTTAAAAAATATTTGCATTATTAATTTAAAATTTTCGAAAAGATTATTATTTCTATGAATATTATTAATTTTATCGTTTATGACACCATATAAAAAATTGTAATCGACTATTTTTATTACTAATTCTATTTTATTTTACTAAAAAAGACGAATTAATAATATTATATATGAAACTAACCACTATAAAAATAAATAATGCAAAAGAAATTTAAATGTTCATTATTGGAATAAAACTCAATTGTTTATAAGAAATTTAATGGCATTTATTTCCTAACAGATTGATTGATATGTGAAAAATATTAATTAACCGCAAAGCTTATAATATTTATTAAGTACACTTAATTATCTAATACCAAGCATTATAATGACTAGAAATATGGAGTTGTTGTCTACATAAATGATTTTGATGACGTTAAACTGATAATTGATTGATATAGTGGTCTTAACTGAATATCTGAAAATTATGTTCTGAATATGAGGTAGATATGAGTGATGCAATGTTGTTAATAAGAGCCTTATCCCCGTCTATTATCTAAATTTTGATGTGAAAATTATTATATATATATATATATATATATATATATATATATATATACATACTGACTTTTCATATTAAAGTGTTAGTTTTTGGTTAATTAAGGAATAAATTAAGAACAGAAATGTGTTGACACCCAGATATTTGTCTTATTGTAATAAATATTGCGATATGTAATTCCTAATTTAATTTTGCGTCAAATATATCTAAGAAAAAACTATAATTTCAAATCAGTTATAACAGTGAGCATGAATGCAGGTAGCACGAATATAGTAAGATAATATTAACATTGATTTTGATTCGGGCGTATATTTATCTAAACATCACTTTTATACTGAATTCACTTCACGAATATATAATTAAAATTGATTCTCTAGGAACATAATTTCGGCCCTAATTAATTTTAAACCTATTTTTTTCGAACAAACAGTATTTTATATTACTGTATATTTTACATCATTTATCGAACGTTACGTTTCTATCACAATTCGAATTTACAGTTTTATAAAAGGATATATAATCTGATTTAGTTTTTTAAAAATCATGACAGCACCATCAACATGCGTATAAGGAACAATCAAACTAATTTATAATAAGTTATTGAAGGTGTGTAATTAGAAAAAATTGAGTGTTTTTGAGAAGGGAAATTAATTTGTGAAAATGAATGTAATTATTCAAGAAATGAAACTTAGTCTGCCTGTATGTGTATTGATTATTGGATTCTATAAATACAATAAATGATAAAAGACACAATATATACCCTAAGCTATACTTAATTGGTTGTATGTATGCCTATAGTATTTAAATTATAAATGTAATTGACGTTTCATATATGTATTACTTTATAATATACCTCAAGATTATATTATTGAAATTTATATAGGAGCAAATAATATCTAGAAGTACTCTACTTGTCACTAATATAACAAATAATAATTATAACGAGGCAATATGAATTTGTCTCAGATTTCACTATTGATTTTTGGAGATGTAATATTAATTAGATATTGAAAATAGTTTTTTATTTACATAATATTTTTTTTGATTAATTCAGAACACACACATGCATACATACACACATACATATATATATATATATATATATATATATAGAGAGAGAGAGATGTTTATATTTATGATTATTGTAAATAATACAACCAAAGATAATAAAATCATGTAAATAAAGCAATATGTAACTTTATATTGCCGATCAACCTGTGTCGTTGGAAGATTAGAATAAAATTTTAATTAAATGTCTCATTCTGTATAAGAAGAACAAGAATGAGAAGACGCCGAACGTTCCGCGTACGCGATCATAATAGTGGTGCTATGGCAATGGCACAAGAGTCCTTCAAACTTATTTCAAAGTTTTGTGAAGTAGAAACTCGTTCGTTATCCTTGCTGTCACAAACATATCTTCGCCATCTCATCAATCTTTGTTACGCTATTTTCTTGATGTCTGTCTGCGCGTACGTTGCTTGCTTGTCGTCCGCTCCAACGGACTTTTTCAGACCATTTTAAAGGTGGAAATGGGTTCTTTCAAGCATGTGATCGAAACATAATATTGAAAAATAAGTTTTCTTATTGATAGATTCTCATCTGTAAAAATGTTTTGCTTATTTGACCGATATATACATATACATTTATGAATATACAATATATACATACATATACACATGAACATATACATATACACATGTAATGATATAAAAATTGATACAGAATTTTGTTGAAGTGTAAACAATTTTGAGAGTAGATAAAGATGTTGTACGTTTTGTTCGTTCGAGGTTTGTTATTAATAAAAATGGAAAATAAATTTATAGAAATTTTTCGGTTTAATATAAGAGGAAATAGCAGAAATTTCTGTTTTATAATGAGACGAGTTTTGTTTAAATTTATTATTTTTTAAATTATAGAATAATTTTTATTTTAAATTAAACAATTTAATGTATTCATTACGATATTTCTTACATTAAATTGTTTTATTATAAAAAAATCATTTGTAAATAATTTAAAAGCAAAAATATTAATTTTTGCATATTTGTTAACAATCTTTTCAATTAATTTTAATTTATAGCAATTCCATTTTTACTTTTACAAATATAATTTAACAAGATTATATATAGTAAGTGTTGCATTGATTAAAGCTGTTACTTATATATATAAATATCAGTTAATTCCTCTAAAATATTTCTTGTTCTATATAAATTCAAATATTATAATATTAAAATAATTTATGTTAGAAAGTAGTACACGTTTTAAATAAAAAATATGTAAAATTTAAATAAAACACTACATAGAACACTACACATAGAAATCATATTAACATATTTTAAGCTCATTAACACAATTGAGGCTTTCATTGGTACAAAGCTTTAATTATAACAATAAAGGAGAGAGATGTAGATATTTTATATTTGGAGATATCTACCAGTCGTTTTCTAACTATTCTAAAATGGGGTTTATCAACAAGACAACGATAAAATTCTTAAACAACATAAATTTTGCTCCATACGAGTATATATGTGAAACGAGCACGTTATAAATGTGAGTGCTTGTATAAAAAGACTACCCTGATTAAAAAGTTTCGGTAATTTCTATGTTAAAAGAACCATACAAAACCAACGTTAACATTTTTAAATGATAATGTTAGTAATCCTTCCACTATAATCTACACCAAAAATAATTGCGATCTATTAAACCATTCGTGAACAGTTTATATTTTTGTAAATCAGTGTTTGGTGTGTTCTGCGGATTTTACTGTATCTAAATTTGTCGAGCAACAAGTTTGTATTAAATTTTGTATCAAAAATGAAATTTATTATGCTGACGTGATTAAAATGCTAGAAAAAACATTTGTAGATGAGTGCTTATCGAAAACGCGGGTATACCAGTGATACAGTTTGTTTAAGGGAAGCCGAGAGTCGGTACAGATGACCATCGTTCGTCGACATCAATCCATGAATAACATGTTCAAAAAGTGAAAGATTTGATCTTGAATGATCATCGACTGACTGTGCGAGATACCGCTGATGATATCGACATATCATATGAATCTTGCCAAGAATCTTGACCGATACTTTGCACTTAAAAATTCTCAGCGAGACTGGTGACAACACGCTAAATTTCGAGAAAAATACAGCGTCAAAATGAGGTTGTTTCCAAGATGGTATCTGAAGCATCTAAGGATCCCATGTTCATGAAACGCATGATGTGTAAAGACGGGACTTAAGTTAATGGATTTGAAGCTGAAACAAACCAGCAAGCATTCGAATGGCGTAATAAAATCGAACCGAGACCGAAAAGAAAGCGTCAAAGTTGATCAACATTCTCTTCCCTGTTTTCTAGATTACCGTAGTGTGGTCCACAAATAATTTCTTCCAAAAGGTTAAACAATCAATAAGGAATATTACTTAGCTGTTATGAAGAGTTTGCGTGAAGTGATCCACAAACTCTGTCCGGAATTGTAGACAAATAACTCGTGGATTTTACATCACAATAATGTGCTTGCTCACATTTCAACTCTTGTGCGCTAGATTTTGGCCAAAAACTTAACCGAAAAAATTATGAAAGTGCCTTATTCTCCTAAAGAAGCCCCTTTTAACTTTTTTCTATTCCTCGTACTCAAATTACGGTAATAAGGATGCCATTTTGACTCGGTTGAAAAATTAAGACAAATTCGATGCAGGAGCTGAATGGTATGCCGGAAATAGATTACTATCGATGCAACGAAGATTGGTTAAAGCATTGGTATAAGACTATTGCAAGGGATCGGGAATACTTTCAAGGCAACAAAATAAATTTGGTTGAATAAAGAAACATTTTGGGTTTTATTTGAAAATTAGTGAAAATTTTTAATTAATAATTATTGCATATGAGGTTATATGTTGTTCTCTTTTTTTATCTACGGATAATAGATTGTAGGTTTTCAATAGTAATTAAATTTTTTTTCTTAAAGTTTGATTAAAATTCCAATTTCTTGTTAGCTTATTTTATTTTTTAAAAGAATATTTCTTTTAATAACTTGCATGTATTATATCTTAAAAACAGTGATTGAATTTAATACCAATTAAGAATAAATTTTTATTACCTAATTTTATTAACAATTCCTAGATTTAAATTCAAAAAAATTGAAACTAAATCACATTATATCTCAATTATAACTTTAATAAATGCAATATGAATGTTTTCCTTTGTACATTTAGTTCCACGGATATTTAGATTAAAAAACTATTAATTATTCTTACAGACATCATCTTAATGTCTGTTTTCCATTACTAATTTCGGCATGTTTGTCATATATATATATATATGTGTGTGTGTATATATATATATATATATGTGTGTGTGTGTATATATATATATGTGTGTGTATATATATATATATATATTAGAGATTTTAGTATCTACTTGTAGAGGGTGTCGAACCTAATTAAAAGATTAATTATAAGGAACAGATGAATTATAAGTACGAGAAGCATCAATAACTTCAAGTAATTTGCAGGAATAAAAATATGCAATTATAATTTTACAAGTGTATACTACTTTTTACTTTATAGGTTCAAGAATACTGAATTTAAATACGTTTTAATAATAAATGACGAAATGTTTATATATTTATTGGAAATTTAATTTTAGAAATGAATCAAAACTATAATTCATAAAAAAAAATAATTAACAATATACCAGTACATTACCTTATATGTACAGTGATACAAATGAATAAAAATAATTTTTGATAACTTGAAAATATTATCTGTAATTTTTGATACCAGGAAAATATATTACAAAGGTGTTCTTTTACAATAGTATCGCCTTTTGTTATAATATTAAATTTTTTCAATTTATTTTCGAAAATTATAGAACCATGTAATTTAATCTAATTCGTTTTAGTGGGGAAAATATGTTTAAAGAACGTTCCATTTACTATATATATATATATATATATATATATATATATATATATAAACAAAGAGAAAGAAAGAAATAATTATTTATATGTTTATAAACATAAATTTACGTCCATTATATAAATACTGCAAATAATTTTTTTTAAGATCATTTTAAAGATCAAGATTTAAGTTGTATATGAAATTTAGACAGATTTTATTTCAACTTATAACCAGTTATTTATACTATTATGTTGGTAGAAAAATAATTGCGGTTTATGACCTTTAAATTCACAACAAAACCGCAATTATTTTCCTACCGATCTAATATATACCGTAATAAGTTATATATATATATATATATATATATATATATATATATATATATATATATTGTAATAGATATGTATGTATATGATATTTATTTCAAACCGTAAATATTTCAAATAAAATATAGTTTTTTCATTACTGAATATTTATGCAGGCTTGTTTTTAAATCTATGATAAATTGAAAACGATTTGAAAATAACTGTATGATGAATTCAAACCAAAACGTGGACCGAATTAATTTTCATTAATCTTATTCCGTATAGAACCTTCTATAATCTCACAGAAAAATAAGTAAACCGGTGTTACGTTGATGGATCGTTCGAATATGTATCAGTTAACGAAAACAGAATCAACAAATATATATGCAGATAATCGAATCAGTCAACATTAATCGTGAACATATGAACAAACGCCATGACATAATTCATCATAAACAAAAATTTACAATCGCATATAAATAATGTTGTTATGTGTGCCTCGATGATAAATTAAACATTCCCGTTGATTCACGATCACAAAATCAACAAACATTTATATCTCGAAACGAGTCCGCCGATGAGATTTCGTCACAATATACCTTTTTGACCACTATCGAAAACCATAAATTCTGATTAAATCCAACAAACTAAAAACATAAATTGTGCATTAATGAACGACAATAATTCAAGCTCGACGAAATGTTCAATTAGTCGATGACAAATATACGAGTATGTGAGTTCGATATTACCTCGAATTCATTATTGTTTGCATTGTTTGGTATTGATCATGATCGTGATTGTATACAAGTGTAATGATATGTGTACAGTGACATGTTGATAATAACATTATGGACGCTGTTTGACAATTTTTAGTTTCTTTAATTTCAACGACTCTTTATTCTTTGTCCGCGTTATATTAACAATTCTTCAGTTTTCTCTGCACTGATATTCGTTTTATTTTGATATCATCGGTGTGTTTGACGTATATGAAGTACTTTTGTTTTGTTCTAAAAATAACTTCAAACTAAATTCAAAAACAAGAACACTTATAAATTAATAGAAAACAAAATCGATTCTGTTAAAACATTATTAAATTTATTTTTCAATTTACAAAAATTCATTGAAAAATTAGTTTAGTATTTAGTCTCATGCCTAATTGTCAGGGAATTTGGTTGTAAATAACGGGACGTAATTTTAAGTGAACTAAAGGTTTATTAAGTATAAAAATATAGTGATAAATAATACAGGGGACGACCAAGTGACGTGTTGTTTACTTGCTGCTATGTTAAGAACTGACTGTTACCGGGTACGCTATCGCGTTGGCGAGGTCCTTATCTATGGCATAAGTCGTATGTAATATCAACCATATCCACATACCCTTCGTCAATTGATTTTCTACACTGATATTGATTTTATACATTACATCTCGATCTTTTACATCAATATTCTTCACATCAATTAATTTACTTAAAATAAAATAAATTTCATTATATTTAAGTATAGTTATAATAAGTTAAAATATTTAACATATAAATGATATTTCGTATGTATGTTTCTAATTTCACAAATGTATTTTTTACTCACATAGCAAATTTTTAAACGATTTCTGATCAAAAATCGATTTGATTATTTTTAATTGTTTCTTATGAGTATTTAATGGGGGTTTTATCATCTTTATAGCATTACGGTAAAGAAAAATCTAATTTTTCTCTATCTTAGTGTCTTGAGTACTACCTTCTCTACGTATGCTTTCTCTGTCTTATATTTCTTGTTGAAATGGACAGAAAACTTAATAAAGTAAAAGAATTTTATTAATTCTATGTTATAAATATGATTTTTGTTTGAAATAGATAAATAACAAAAAACAACAAAGTTCTGTATAATATATATATATATATAACAAATACATGCAATTTTCATAATAATTAATAAATACATATGCCTTATGTCAAAAAAATATGTTTTTATAAGTTAAATCTGGTTTTTGTTTCTAGAAATATTGTCAGATAATCTTTTTTCGTTTTTCAATATATTAATGTCATTAATAGTTATAAAAAGTGCATTTTAATATAAGTTGTTATCAACTATTTTATGGAAGTTTTTTTTGTGGTTTTAACAGTACAAAGTAGTTTTCTATTTTATATATGTAAATGAATGTTAAGTTTAACCATTTTTATTACAAAAACATACCCGAATAAAAATCGAATAACGGGTTGTAGCAAAAATTCACTTCACATGACTTATAACCCTAATTACTAAAACGATAGAAAAAATAGGTGCAAAGAATTATGCAATCTTAACTTTTAGAAATTTGTAAAAATTTTTTCGTTGAAAAATAAAGATATATATTAGAATCTATTGGGTTATTACGAAGATTATTTTGGTGTCGTATTTTGACACAAAACTGTGCATCAATTAAGTGACAAAGTGGTGGAATTACATCCTAATGCAGATAAATACATCAATGTGGATTTATTTTAAATAAAACGAACTTTTATAAAATATTGTTTTTTTTATAAAAACGCTATAAATGCAATAGTAACAACTAAGCATTAAAAAACATTTAAAGGATGTGAAAAATTGAAAAGAGAGCACCCATTTCCAAAAGAATATTTTATTGTCTTGTCAAAAAATTCCGTTGACAACTTAATTATAAAATTTATAAAAACTTTTTGTTTATTAACACAAATTATAATTTAAATAAACAAGGTAGATTACAATATTGTTATCATTATTTCTTAGTTCAATATATTTTTATGCACTAAATTAAATATACTTTTTATGTTTTGTAAACAATTATACAATGACAAATTAAACAAAATATATTTGTATAAATTTTTTATTTAATGTTTATTACATTTTGACTTGTTTCATATTGTAGTTTTCTCACTGACATATTATTAGGATGTTCCATCGTCCTGTGGTTATATTGTTTGAAAGAATATTGATTTGTGGTTAGGGTTTAGTATACAAGTGTACCGTTCGGTTTTAATCCGTCAGTGTTTTGGGATAAGTTATGTAGATAAAATATATATACATGTAGACATCCTTACATAGGTTAACATATCGCGTTGTCTTTCTCTATATAGAAATACACACACACACACACATATATATATATATATATATATAATATATATATATATATATATATATATATATATATATATATATATACATTTAATCTATATGTAAACAAACAAATGCATACACATATATATATATATATATATATATATATATACACACACACTTACACATAGTTTGAGAAAACGTCACTACTTCAATATTAGTAAAATTTAAACTTTCCATGAAAGTTAAAATATGTAAATATGTATATCTATGTATATATTTGTACATGAAAATACACATACAAACCCACACATACACACCCACACATACACATCATACATATATATATATATATATATATATATATATATATATATATATATATATATATATATATAAAGGTATTTCATTAAGTCTGTAAAGATTTTTTATCCTTTGTTGATAGCGAATACATGTTAGAGTATTTCAGGACTTTCAATAAAGTCTTTATTCTTAAGAATGTATGTAGGTCTTTGTCCAATATATGATTCAGAATGTTAGATAATGAACTGCTTTGTTAAGTTAGGAATGTGTTAAGAAAACGTGCAAAAATTTCTTAACGAAGTATAGTTTTACTTCTTTTTTTAATTTTGAGAACAAGTCATGGTATGTTTAATAGATATTCTTTCTCTCTCTCTTTCTTTCTCTCTCTCTCTCTATATATATAAATATATGTATATTGATGTATGAATTAATGTATTTTAAATGTAAAACGTGTTAGGATTTTTCTATCACAGTGGAATTTTATTTATTGTATATTTGTTGCATTTAAGTTTTGTTTAAAGTACATGTTTGATTTAAAACTAATTACCAGTTTATGGATTTTCGTTGTATGGAAAGATATTTAATTAATAAATAGGTTTTAAATAATATTCATAACTATGCATTTATATGCATTTGCTATATGTATGTAAAAAAAATGCTAAAAATGTATATAGGACTTTTGGTTAGTCGAGAAAATATTATATAATATCGTAAATTTTTAATTAAACAATTCATTAATTATTCTAGTCTATTAATTTTGAAAGCTTCTTTTTTGCTGGATTGCTTTTATGTTCTTGTAAACAAGAAAATACACATTTTTGTCACAATATAGTTCTAAAAATGTTGTCATTTTTACAATTGAATTCTTCTTACATACCTCCCCTCCAAAAAAGACAAATAAGTGATTATTGATCATATTGGGTCCTTGCTTACAAACAATTTCTTAAACCGAAGCTTCATGAAAAAAAGATTTTGGTCACTGTTTGGTGGTCAGGAAATGGCACCATTCACTACAACTTCTTAAACCCTAGCGAAACAATAACAACAGGAAAATATTATCAGGAAATTGAAAAAATGCATGAGAAGTTGCATCGTTTACGACCAGCATTGGTGAATCGAAGAGGACAAATTCTTCTTTATGACAACGCCCCACACACACGCCTCACAATGACTAAAAAAATTAGATGAACTAGGTTATGAAATTTTACCTCACCCACCTTATTCGTCAGACCTGTCTCCGACAGATTATCATTTTTTTAAACATTTGAGTAATTTCATACGAGAGAAAGTTTTTAAAGATCAAGCATCAACTCAAAGCGCTTTCAATGAATTTGTTAATTCCAGGACTCTAGAATTCTGTCTTGTAGGAATAAACAAACTTGTTTCTCATTAGGAGAAATGTCTACAGGTCAATGCTCTTTATTTTGATGAATATAAATATTTTTTAACTGATATATGCGTCTTTATAATCGATACATAAAAACAGCAATTCTTTTCGCACCAACCTAATTTTTTATAATATATCTCTAAATATTTTTACTGGAAGTGATTTTGATTTTAATTTGAATGATGATTCATTTAGACTGAGTTATTTTAACACGGTGATATTAATTTTTATAATATTATTATTCTTTCTCTCTTATTCTGTCTATTAGTAGTAGGGCTTATATATTCTCATTTCATTTTTGTACCGAAAACAGGAAATTTTATTTGTTGTTTCATAGTATCGTTTTTATTTATTTTTTCTACAAATTGGATATGGTTGTTGTATTTGACTTTATAGTATCTTTCTTTTTGGTAGATTTTATTGCAATATATATATTGAAAAAGTGAATTTTATAAAATTTTGTATTTATGTATGAGATATTGTACACACTGCGTGTGTTATTTGGTATGGCGACTACCCGTCAACAACAAAATAGTGGTGTGTGACGTGGTCTCCATCAAACGTCATCAATCAGAACGGACTTGTTTGCGTTTGTTAGTACAGCGGCGTCCGCCGTTCTCGTTCGCCTGACCGATTTGGCTGATGCGGGTTTACGCATAACTGACGCCAAGCACACTCCATTCATTTATTCGCTCGATCGTTGAATTGAATCATTATACGGATACATGAATGTATGTACGTGACGGTTATTTTCTCTGACTGATGAACGGTTTTTGTACGTTTCTTCTTCACCGATGACGTCATGTCATTTTTTTCATTTACTTTCGTGTATATTGTTCGATTGAACAATACACTGTAACGTTTTTGTTATTCTATTTGCACATGTAGATCAATTATAAAAACAGACATACTGTGGTGTATTTTTTCATAAAAAAAAACTTACGGACGTTTAATTACAAAAAAACTTGTAACGATTACTCTTGTTTAAACAAGTATATTTTTCCTTGAAAATTCATATATAAATATTTTAGAATGAAAGTAAGCAACTTTCTTTTTTTATATGCAAACTTTTTGTGAAAGTTTCAGAACATGTAATAGTGTAGTAATTAAGAATTATTACTTTTTAAAAACAACCCAGTATTGAATTAATATCCGAATCAAACTTTAATAATCGAAATAAATATTTTTATTGAAAAACATAAATTCTCATTCAAATTTTATTTCATTCTTTAAACAAAAGAAGTAAAACATATAAAAAAAGCTTCAACGTGCGAAAAGCACTTTAAAATGTTTTTTTTATTGAATTTCGGAAATCAACAAGTTACTCTGTTATACACGAGTTTGATACAGATATATATTCATTCATTTTTTTGAATTTATATATCTATTGAAAAACTTATTAGCAACGAGTATCTGAACAGACATGTGATATAATGTGTAATTATAGTGATACGTTAAAAAATAAAAGCCATGTTAACAATAAGATGTCTACTGTAGATGTAGCCCATCACTTTCTTTAAATTTCGTAACAGATCTGATTACAAGTTGTATTGATTAAGGCACTATAAGAAGTAATAACTCATGACCTTTCCCAGGATTGTAGTCGAATGAATTTTGACATGTAGAATAAATACTTAGAATAATTGTAAGTTATACTTAGAACTGGTCACTGGTCACTATATCATGAATCATTCAACTTATCATAGGTTCATGCAATAACTGCAGGCGATAACATTTTTTCACCATGGTTTTGTTTTTTTATTTTATCAGTATGATAAGTGTTTCAAAACAAAGCAGAATCGTAATTGAATTAAGACTGCGAACTTTGGTAAAAGAAACAAGCAAAAATTCGAAGCTCTAAGCTTATTTTTCTATGACAAATTAGCAACTCTGCAATATTTTTAAAGAAAAAATCAAAAAAATCATATATACTTGAATTAAAGATAACTTTTTATTTAAGCATCGTTCGAGTTGATGTGAAGAATGGGATGGTGAGTGAGGTTTTCCGTTAAAGTTAACGTAAAGAATAGGATGGTGAGTGAGACTCATCGCTGGAATGCAAAGGGTTGATGTCTTTAAGTTCGTGAATGCATGATATAACAATTTCATTGTTTATCCGATGAAAACATAAAATGTAACCAGAATTAATTTAAATCTAAACGCTTTTTATTAATGTTTTTTAATCACAATTAGTAAAGCGCTTCTTAAAAAAATAATAATTCTATTTATTGGGTTGGATTGGATTTGTGTATAAAATTTGAGCTAAGTAAAATTTAAGGGAGAAATTACATTTCTAAAGTTAAAAGTCAAATAATATGGTTACAAGTTTGTTTAATTCACTTTTCATTGAAAAACGAATTAATTGGCCAAATATTTGTTTCTTTTTCTAGTTCCTAATTATGATTTGTATAAGTTAATACCATTTTCGAAAGATTAACCACAATGGGATCAATAAATTTTTCAGAATATTTGAAAAAGTTTCTTGTTGTCAGTACAAATAATTGGATTGCAATTGTAATGGGGAACCATCTACAATTCTTAAAAAAATTACATCTTTTACATTACAAATTTTACCACAATGTGTATATTTTCTATTAAGTGATATGTCGGTTAACTTTGATTGTAGATTACTGTGATCTTTTTTATAATTATTACAAAAATAGATGGAAATTGAAAGGAAAAAATAATTAAAAATTTAATACTTACTTTAATACAATTTTTTAATGATAATAATTTCTAATTTTATTTTAAATTATTTTAATATATATATATACATAATGCTTTTCTTGTGATTTTATTAAGCAGAAGAAGTTTATGACCAAATATATTCCGGTTATTTTAGAAAATTTTTGTCTGCTATTGTTGTATAAAAATGATTTTTTTAGAGTTTGTTCCATCTTTCCTTCTTATGTTTAAAATAGATTTATTTGATTTTTCTAAGTATATGAATAAATACTTAGAAAACAATATTTCAAACTTTATGTATAGTAAACACCCACATATCTATTTACAAACAGATATACATTTATATGGGTGTATAAGCACTGCCAACATAGAATTATATAAAAAATCTTTATGTAAAAGCAAAATACAAGACTGTTTTCGTTCGTTTTCCATTCACTGTACTGCGATTTCAGTAGGCGTTTATGTAATTCGTTGGCTTGCGCTTGTTATGTAATTCTACTCTAGATATAATATTTTATAATTATCTATGTTTCAAATACATCTCCATTTTCCGCATGACTTTAATAAATGAATGCTGTATTCCTGTGACAAATTCGTAGGTCGTTTACAAGAAATGTTGACTGTATTTGTTTTCTTATATGCTGAAATGTGGAAGAGATAATTTATCATACAGAAAAGTGCAAAAAGAAAATTACGATGAGAAAGAAAAGAATTATGGTAAATAACGAGTCGTTTTAATCTCTTAAGGTGTTTTCGCTAGAATGCTTTTGTTTTTATTTCTGTCGAGATTCGTTGGTGTTTATTGCTTTTTACTTTCCAACTCAATGAAAATAATTAAAAATAATGCATAATATTGTATTATATCGAATGAAGAAAATATTTGTAAAAAAGTATATATGATTTCTAAATATTTTTTGTTATTACACTATCTCACTATAGTTATATTTACAATTAAATTACGTTCATCTTCGCCATTCTTTATAATAAATGTTATTTTTTTTACGAAATAATATTACTAATAATTTACAGTAATTATAAATAAATATCGCCTCTTTTTTCATTTATTAATAATTGAAATTTAATAATCAATGCGTAATTAGTTTATTATTATATTGTTATATATATATATATATATATATATATATATATATATATATATATGATGTATAAACGTTATTAATATCATTGCTGTACATAATTGCCAATTAAAGTATTTATAAGAAATTAAAACAGCAATAAAAACAAAAAGATTTCGTTTCCCTCTTAATTAATTTTTTCGTTGGTTTATTTTTATGCTAAATTTAAAATTCATCATCTGCTTTTAATTCTCAACTATTTCTAATTAGATTCGGAGATATTAATAAAATATTTTATTTTGAGCGTTTAGTAAATACATATATCTTGTATGTTTTTTTTTAATAAAATCTTTTACCATGCTATTAAGTTATTCAAAATGAAATAGTTGTCTTATTGGTGAAACGTTTAATTACTATAATTTTATTAAAATTAATTTGAGTCCTTTAAATAAGTACTGATAAAATCGATACTTCTGTCAGTTAGATGTAAGTACCTTCTTTGTAAACATTTTCAACTCTTTTTTTTTTTATTCTTCAGATTCATGAAAAAGTGATAGCTTTTTCATGAATTGAATGGTGAATGGAGACAGGTCTAATGAATATTGAGAGCAAGAAAGAGATTCATTTCTTCTGAGATCTAGGCTATGGTTTGTGAGATATGTAGTCGAGGACTGACATGAAAGTATATGAAGTTATATTAATTAATTATTAGACTGTTTCTTATATAAATTATCATTCATTTTCCGATTTTCATAATACTTCTCTCTACGAATCTTATAGTTCTATCTACTTTTCAAGAAAAAATAAAATATGACCTCAGTTTCAGACAATCAAGTAGTAACCGTAGCTTTCATTGGCTAAAAACTTTAGGCTAACAAAATAAATTTTAGTGCTTTATCAGTGTTAAGCCATTGAAAAATATTATTAATGATCTTCGCAGAGGATTATTTTTTCAACACACATTAAAAATATAGATAAAAAAACCGTCTTGTTTCATATAAATAGGATATTGTACTTTCTCAGTTGATATTTTAATTATGTTTGACTGTAATTCATAAAGAACCCATTCATTCAACTTTATTATTTTCTTATGGTTTCTTGTACCACAAAATTCTTGAATATTTCATGTCTTATTTTCTACGATGTTTTATTAAGTTTAACCTATTAGATTTTTCCAAATTTATTAAACGATATGCGTTAATAATTTTTCATGGCAAATGTCGCTCATTATAAAGTTATTATATCCTAACTGAAAATTTTCTAAAAAACAATGTGATGTTTACTCATCAATTCTATCACATTAATTACATTCTATAATATTCTTTTAATTTGAAATATTGGACCCATAAATATAATCCATAAAAACATATATATATATATATATATATATATATATATATATATATACATATAACCGAATGAAACAATAAACATATTTGGGTATCATAGAAACCTCGTCCCAAATAAATAAGTCGAAGTCATGGATTTTTTTAATCTTAATGTATAATTTTGATTAAATATATATATATATATATATGTGTGTGTATATATGTGTATATATATATATATATATATATATATATGAAGAGAGAGAGAGAAAAGATAGATAATCATATTTGGGTACCAGAGAAACCTCGTCTCATATAAACAAGTCGACGTCATAGAATTTTTATTTTTAGTGGATAATTTTGATATTATGTATATATATATATATACATGCACATATACACACACATGTATATATGTTATTTTTTTAAAAAATAAAATCAATGAGCAAACATATCTTTGACATTAATGTAAAATATTTATTATATAATAATTTGATACTTTTTTATTTTAAATAAAAGTAATTAATATATTCTTTTAATTCATCCATTTGAAAACCTTTTACTGTTAATATTATCGATAATTTTCACAAGAAACTTAAGAATAAAGAACAACTGTAATTGAAATTTCACTTAGGTTTTCATTTAATGGAAAACAATTGTAAACAGTAGAAAAATAATTATTATAAATACTGTTTTTTGTATTAAAAAAGACATAAAATAGCAAATAACATTTCCATAAAATTCAATTACAATTTTAATTACAACGAAAACAATAAATTTAATATTAGCTATAAATAGTATATATGTATATCAAATAAACTCCAGTAATTATTTAAGCTCTATCTGATGTCATAAAATGTCGATGTAATAATCCCTCGTGGAAGAAGTTTAAAAAAATAAAACGTTCAAGTTTTTATTACATTTTTATGAACACTGCATGAAATGAGTGTGAATACTGCTGACTGCAATTTGTAGTAACTAGAATTGAGCATTTCACTAAAGTTTTTTTTTTAATAGGAGATTTATAATATTTTATCTATTTTAAGTACATGGTTATTAATAATAATTCAATTTTTATAATAATTTTACTGTCGAAATAATGATTAAATTGAAAATTGAAATGTTTTTTATTCGTTATTGTTGTATCACATTCTAATATTTGTAATTTAAAAGTTTATAAGATTCGTTTTAAATAAAAAAATCGATTACTTCTAATATATTAATTAATAAAATTATTTTTTTGTAAATTTTAAGTATAACTATTATTGTACTTATTTGTTTATAAATTTATTTCATTGAATTTATTTAGTATACTGGTAAATTTACTTACAGTTGCTGTTTATCATATTTAGTTTATTTTTTACTATTATGCGTAGTTTTGATCTTTGCTGGATTACTTACAGGAGTTTACTGCAATGATAAAATAACTAGTGACGTTTATAAGATATATTCCAAAATGTTATTAAATATTTTTATGAAAACGAATTTAACTTCGTGACTGGTTTTGACGCTTAATTATTATTTTTAGCTTAAAATTATTAGTTACTTAAAATATTTGAATTATTTTCTTCGAAGGATATGTTTAAAATAGTTTTAATTATAAATAAATTCAAAAATATTTAAAGATTCATAAATAAATAACTGAAATTATTAAAACAGTTTAAATGATTATATCAATTGTAACACTCTTTTTGTTGGAGAGGGATTATAAGTTTATTTAATAAATAACATATTTTTGATAAACACTATATTTAAGAGTAAATTAAAATAACAAATATTTGCAATATATATATATATATATATATATATATATATATATATAAATATATATATATATATATTTATATATATATTTATGTATGTATATGTCTATCATATTTGTTATAGGTTTTAGTAAAATAAATCGTTTGGATTTTATAAGACATTTTTTTTATCTGGAACATGACAGGAGAATTTATACATACATATATATATACATATACATGCATACATGCACACACACATACATGTTAATGTATATAACCGTTATAGTTTAGGCCAAGTGCTTGTACTCTGACATATATTAATTATACATAATCGCAACTATTATATACTCTATATACTTTATTACATCGTAAAGGTCAGTATAATTATATTAATTATTGCATAACATACTTTATCGCATCATTAAGATAATACTTGATGTTATATCTAGGCTTGCCATTAATTAGATTGTAGTATATCTAATCGTATTACTAAGATAATGCTGTTTATTGTGTATGGATTCATTAATTAATCGTTTATTTATCATACATACGAATAATAGCTGTGCGATAATGTCTTTACAATTTTCTATTAATACCGTTTAATATTTATATATATATATATATATATATATATATATATATATATATATATATATAAATGTACGTATATGCATATGTATGTATGTAAATATATATATATATATATATATATATATATATATATGTTAAGTGTACAAATCTGTACCTTTTTTGTATAGAAAACTAATGTTTATTTACGGAAAGATGGAATACATTTCAATTCTTAAAATATTCTCTATTCTTTTATATAACAGTGTTCCATCTGTCAGGTAACTGACAAATCCCTTGCCGAAAAAATGGTGACTTTGAGTCCATAAAGTCGTTAAAACATTTTCGGACCTCTTCCTTTGTTTTAAAATGAGTATCAGTCAGGTGCTGTTGAATCGATTGAAACATGTGAAATTCTGACAGAGATTAATTCGATGATTACGCTGCATGAAGAAGAACTTCCTCGTCCAGCGAACAAATCCTGTCTTTGGTCCCTTTCATGACGTGCGGCCGATCGTTGTTGTGCTGAAAAATGATTTGCCTCATTCTCCCGCCAGTGAATGGTTTTTTCTCTCAAATTTCTCACTCCAACAGATGAACTTTTGTTGGTAACAATCTAAATTTATAGTCTGACCAATTTTGAGTAACTCATAATACACCTTACTGTTAATTCGCTAACAAATATACAGTAACACATTTTTGGCGTAAATATTTGGTTTCGGAGTTCATGTCGAAGTTTTCACCGGTTGTAACCCATGCTTTTTGACACTTAGGATTGTCGTACAAAACTAATTCTTCATCCTCAGTTATGACTATAACAAATTCTTGCTTTTCAATCTTTGTGAGCGAGGACGTAGCCGTATCGCATTTTCTTTCTTTGTTTTCCAGATTGAGCTCATGCGAAATCCATAGGCCAAGTATTACATTTTTTCTCAACCAATGTAGAAGATAGAAAATTGCTTGCTAGGTAACACCGAGTTGCTAGGAACACTGAGTTCCTGTTCTGTCGAAATGGAGTTTTTACTGATCACCTGATCAAGCTTCTCGTCTATAAATTTTTTCGGTTGGCCGAAACTTTCTCGATCGAAAATATCAAAATCACCACTCCGAAACCTTTAAAACCATTTTTTTACATTTTTTATACGTCACAATACCTTTATCTAAAGGCGAGCAAATCATTATTTTCGTTTCGGTAGTAATTTTTTAACTGGGTTGTGAAAAGTAAGCAGTGCATAATAGTCTGAATTTTGCACAGTATTCTTTTCATTCCTGTTTTGTGCGGTTATGTCAACTGCTCGCTCAAAATATATAGTGCTTTTAAATGTTAATGTTAGCGATTCACAAACCTAAAACGTCGAGAAATATTTTAATTTAAAAGATAGATATGATTAATTCATTTTAAAGACACCAAATTAATTTCTACATCTAATATATATATATATATATATATATATGCATATTTTTGTTTTGTAGTATCTCAATAACATATCCGTATAAAAATGACAATTTTTAAAAATTTTTTTACATCTTATGATTAAAATAGCAAAATTTGTTTTCTTTCAACATTAAAATAATTTACAAACATATCTCTGTTCTTTGTATTTTATTCTTCTTCTAGTCGTTAGATATAACCGTAAGTTATAAAATAAAATATATAGTTAGGACTAAATATATTTACATTGATATTTTAGTTAATTAAATTTACTAAGAACATATCTAAGATTCATAAAGATAATAAATTTTGTTTTCACGTCGTGTTTTACCCAATATGTAAAAATGTTTTAACTTTGAAATATAAATTTTATTTGTATAATTTGTATATTTTTATTTTCCAAATGAACGTAAAACATTTCGCATTGGTTGATATAATATTAAATTACTCAGAAGTCTCCAGTATTTTATATTCTCTGTGAATCGTGTTCAGAAAGTTAATACTACGTTTAAGTAAAATTGAGAAATAATATATAGATAAAGTTTTATTGAATACTGTATTTACGGCTGTATTTATAATTTTATATATTTGTCATTGGAGACTGATGAATTATTTATGATCATATAAGTAAATTAAATTAGTATTATTCAATATTACAAAAAAGTAATTACATACGTACCAACAGACACACACATATGTATACATATATATATATATATATATATATAATAAACTCAATTTATTAAAAATAAACTGTACTAGATCCTTTGTTTTCTATACGAAGATTGTTCTTTATTCATGAGATCGAATATCATTTAATAACCTAGATTTTTGTTTAACCTTAATGTATTTTAATTAAATTATTTTAAGAGACACATTTTTTATATCATAATGAATATAAAAATAAGATTGTTATTTGCATTAATTATAAAAATAATATTGGTGCTTTTTGAATAAAATTTAATTAATTTCACACAAAATTTTCGCTGATTCTAAGAACCATAAAAAAATTCATATATCAATAATTAATTATTGATTATTTTTTGATCGTTTCTCATCAAAATTTTTGTAAGAAACAAGCAAAAAATTATCAATAATCATTTATTGAACATTTTTGATTAGATATTTTATGATTTATGAGGTTTGTTAAAAATTAATATGCAAAAATGGATTCATGCACAGTGTTAGAGCTGTATTGTGATATTTAATGAAATTCATATTTACAAGAAATAATTATTTATCTTTTGTTTTAATTTATATTTCTTACAGCACACACACATATGCATTTACACATACACACACACACACACACATATATATATATATATATATATTTATATATATATATATATATTTATATATATATATATACATATTTATATATATTCAAAATCCTTTCCTATGTTTTTATTATCTTATAATTTTCCTATTATTTTACAATTTTCCATAACAAATATGGGACCTTCATTAAAGATTTTGAAATGGTTATAGAAAGTTTAACATGAGTAGCGTCCGAAAAACTACAGAAATGTATAAAATAGGTATAATGGTATTGAAAGAATAAAATAAACGAATAGTCATATAAAAATAAATTAGATAAATATGAACAATATTAGAACAATCTATCGTACTTTTTTTGATTTTACATAAATATTTAAAAAATGTTGAATATTGAGAAAATAGTGTCATAATATAAACTCGAAATAGCATATACAAATATGTATAATATGTATTGGAATTGATGGAACATTAAATGGTTTTAATTATATATTATTGTTAAAATACGTTTTTTAAAGGTTTAATATTGCTAAAACATTTATGCATTAGTTTATCAACTAATATATATATATATATATATATATATCTATATATATACACATATATATTTATCTATATATATATATATATATATATATATATTTATATATATATATTTATATATATATATATATATATATATATATATACATATATAATTCTTTCTATATAAATCAATGGCAGTTTTAAACATTAGATAATTTTATGTTTCCGACACATATATTAATTGTCACTGATTTTGTTTTCAAGTTACCGATTGATGTTCTAATTAAGTTCTTTTATTACTTATTATCTACTTACCATAATAAATTGATATAATTGAAAAAATAACTTTATATTATTACACTTTCAGTTATCGATTATATAATTGAATCGGTCATTTCAAAAACTATGTGTCACACGATTAAATGACACAGGATTTAATAAAAACTGCTTAATAAAAAAATAAGATTTCTTTTGTTAATATGTTTTTGAGATCTTTAATGTGTTAGTTGCTTAATAATTACTGCCTATGAAACCTTAACGTATAAAAAAATCAACGTAACTAGTTTTGACTCATGTTTTTTTTTGCAGGGAATAGTATTAAATGCATAAAAAATGCTTTAAAAAGTTTTTATTATGATTCTTTATTATAAAAAAAATTATATTATAGCACACAGATATGTATCCCGCTTATAATCTAATATTAGGGCGAATAATCATATTCGCCTTCGGATTCTAGCAGATTTCCCTCTATTTCTTCAGTTGGCCAGCTGAATATTTCGTTGTAAAATGACATATGCTCCTCCAAGATGCTATCTTTCACTTGTTTTAAATTGTTTATTTTTTTTGTTCTTCATCGAAATTTTCGATTCATATGCTTTTGCAGATGAAAGTGACATCAAAGCTGTAGTCTGTTTTGGTAGCCGGAATGTGTTTTTTGATGAACCATTTATGAATTCCTCAGTCTCTACCATCTCAGATTTGTTAGTATCGTATCGAAAGCTCATCATGTATGTTGAAAAAGTAAATTTTTTTTCTGGTCTATCGGAACTCTTCCTCATAAGATTCAGTTGATAAACAGTTTTTTTTTCTAAAACGGAGGACACCATTTTTTTAAATTTGATAATCTTATCAGTTTGTACTTTATTCGCTGTAAATTTTATGCTAAATTGGGTAACCATATTGACGCTAAACAATCATATTTTCGTACAGATTTTTTAATTTCTCAAAAATTACGGTCAGTAGGTTAAAAATAATGACCAAGTTCGACAACTAGGCAAAACGTGGCTAATGTAATTTTTATGCTGAATATGAGGCTATCCTCAATGATCTAATTTCGATCAAAAAACAATTTTGAAACCAACATGACTCATGTAGTTTTTGAAATGACCGATTCAATTAAAATACCTAATCCTAAAAAACGTTGAAAAGTAATTTTTATAAAATAAAGAAACCAAATATAAAAATAGGACAGTTTAAAATCAACTCTATTTTAAAAGTTGAGATAACGAACTGATAAAACGATACTGCGATACTGTATATACACACACACACATATATATATATATATATATATAGTATTTGAAAATAGGTTAGAAAGATATAAGACTTAATTAAAAAAGCGGATACAATTGGCGTTTGAGTTACATCTACAATTCAACGAAGTTCTAAAAAAATCAATGAGAAAAGTTAGAGCAAAGACAAATGACCCGTGCTTAAAATACAGCTTCACAATTTTCGTTCTCGCAGGTAAATCCCTGCTAACCATGATGATGAAAATTCCAATCAACAGTCTGTAAGCTAAAAGAAAAGAAAAAAATATACTGAAATAAAGTAACGGGATTAACACTGTTGAAAATTTCAACGTCAATAGTAGTTTGTATTTTTATATGAAAAACAATTTATATATATACATACATATATATATATATATATATATATATATATATATATATATATATATATATATATATCGATTTACATGGTATTACATTTGTACGGTTTTGTTATGTTTGAAAAAATTCAAAATATTTTGTTTTAAATTGTATAGTTTTAATGACATTATTTGCTTCAAGAATGAAAAAAAGGTTAAATAAAATTAATCAATTTAGACATTTTCTTTTATTAGGAGCGCCAGTGAAATTTTTTTATAGTTCTATCGTCCTTGATCTATTGTGTACCATTTTTTATCTTATTATAATTAGATATTATTTGCAATTTTTATCAATGACATATGTGATGAATACGTGAGTGTATATATATATACTTATAAACAACCTCTCACTTCCCTTCAAAGGTAAAGTAAAAAAAGTAACTAATTTTTAATATAATTTTGTTTGAAACAAAATTAAATAGCATAGCTAAAACAAATCATGTTCACAAAAGTATTCATACAAGTTGATTTCTATGACTTGATACTAGTAATATATTAATTTTAATTCGAATAACCTTTTCACCTAATAACACATCGTAAACTATTTGATATTGAAGTCTTGTGTGTGTGTGTTTTTTTTAATTTAGTTGAATTAATTTTATTTAGTCATTCAAATGGATAACTAATTCTTGCTTATTTGAAATACATTATTTTTTCTTTATGGATTTTAATTAGTTTGACAGGGGCTCATTAAGAATGTTTTTAGTATACTGATTGTGGATGTGTATTGAGTTATTTAGATGTATTGTAGAGAATCATTTTAAAATAACTAATATTTATTTTGATATTTTAAAATTATATTCAAAACTTAATTTTCTGGTACTTTCATAGAAATCACTTGGAAATATTCAAATACATCCATTCTCTATCATTCATTTCGTGTTAGAAAAGCGAATTCCATTTACTGCTACACACTTTGGTTTTATCTTAATTTATTCACTGTATTTTACAATCCAGTATATGTTGTACTTGTTTAAAACTAGCGTTTTGTCTCAAAATTCTTTTCACTATTGGATCCAATTTTTTATTTTTGTTCTATTCGAGAAAATTATACAATTAATGAATCACAGTCCAAATTTGAAGAATTTCTTAACTAAATGCTTACCATGTCGTTTGTCTCAATAAATTTGTGTACCTAATCTGATTGATCAATTTAAGATTTTTTTTCTAAAATTAAGCTCAAATTTTTTATATATTTTGTTATAATATATTTAAAAACAGGTATTTTAATCTGTAAATTTGGACTGTTAAATATTTCTTTGTATGTTTATAAATTTATAAAAGTAATTAAACACGTATTGTTCGAATATTTTTAACATATATCTATATTTTTATCTATATATTTACCTCTTTCTCTCTCTCTCTCTCTCTATATATATATATATATATATATAGATAGATAGATTGATAGAAAATATAGTTTTTTATGACAGTACAGAATAGTAGATTACTATGAAACTAATAGTGTGTCGTTTTAAATTATAATTTCTTTTAAATGAGAGGCACTATAATTATTTGTTTAATAGAATAACATTGATAATAATTACATATTATGTACCGAAAAAAAAGTTTTCGTTTTCTTTAATAAAAATTTCATAGAAAAAGAAAGTAAAACGTAGCACTTCTATATGTAGTGATTTTTCATTTATCTTCCTATAATTAAAAATCAGTCCTATGTATACTTTTTAGAAATTTTATTTGTGTTCTGATTAGTTTATGGAGATGGTTTGATCTTAGATCTGATTGGGTGATATAAGTCACATGTATGTAGCTCTCTTACGGTGTACAACGAAAGAGAGTGTACGATTTCAGTGTAAAAATAATAAAGTTATTCAAAATATTGTAATCGCTGAAGATTTAGTGTAAAAAAAATTGTTACACATTTTATCATTGTACTTTGTTGTTAATTTTTATAAACTTATCCAATAAAAATTTTACGACTTACATTTTATGCAGATTATAATTGGTTAATTTCTGTTATTTGTTAGTGAAAAGCGAACGTTAGCAAGCGGGTGGGTGGGTGGTGGTAGCACAGCGAGAAGGGGGAAGAGTCTTCTGGTGTATACAAAATTTTAATTTAGTTTTAGATCACTAAAAAAATAGATTCAATTCATTGTTACATACTATTTTTCATTTTTGTATCTTTGTAAGTTTTGGTGTGGATGTTACCTAAGATTCTTCGATTTCTTGAATTACAATCTTTATCTGTCGTTTTCATTTACTAACATTAAATTAAATTTATCCTTGCAGTAAGAAAAGTTATATATTTTCATTTTTTGCTGCATTGTCTTTTTAGATTAAAATCTTATTTTATTCGCGGAAATAGTTGAAAAAAATAGCAAAATATAACTGAATTTTATTTATCTAATTAGAGAAAACTATTTATTTAACATTGAACTAAAAAAACAAGATTATAATTTTTTATTTAACAATAAATAATATTACATAAACAAAATTTAAACATAAGTAAGGATACCTATACTTACTCGTATATTCCTACATTGTAATTATTGTATTCTTGTAAAATTACATTTAAATTTGTTGAAGTAAAAAAAGTGTTTTGTCATTAATTTATAATATGACTAAATGGTTTGAACTATTGATTAGAATATGAGACAATAAACAAATACTCTGAGAAAAAATATTTTTTTTAATCATATCTTCACATGATTTACTAGGCTTATACTTATATTGAGTTGTAAATTGTCTTCAAGATTCTATATAATCAGAACCGAATTTAAAACCTTACAAAAACAATTTATATAAGCATAAATTGAACTTTCAGCGAAATCATCTTGTTTCAAGTGAAATAATTTCAGTTTGATAATAATTATATTTCCTGTTTAGATAAACCCAAAATGATACATGATTACTTATCTTTATTGGTATTAACATTGTCAAAATGTTATCTGTCTATTATAGCGAGCGGAAACTGAATTTTCAGCATTTTTAAATATACATCAGCACATTTATAATCCCTATGTTGTATGCTTTATGATAAATGGTTAAAGATACTGTTGGTTTTTTGTATTATTTTAAATAGATCATCGTTTCACCTATTTGTCTGTACTTTTTTAAAAATTTGAACGAATAGCTTTTTATATTTATTTTTTCTTATAATTTATTTGTACGGGAAAATGGAATTTATGAATTCTTGTATTTATTTTATTCAGACAGAATCTTTTGGGTCGTGAAAACTAGCATGGATTGAACGTTAAAATAAATAAAAATATACTTTTTTTTTATTATAATTCTAATAAGAGTCCATCATTTTTTAATTTATTCGCAAATGATATTGCATCAAAAACCACAAAATTTGTTCTATTACAATCTTCAACTAGTAACCATTATTTACTTTACTTTCTTATGCGTACTTCGATGGAAATGCAATTTTTCTTAGAGCATAAACTCTGAATATATCTAGGTTTAGTTCAATAGTTCTTTATATATCTATGCGAAATTTGTATTATATGTATCTATGTTTAATGCATCTCTCAATATTAATTTTTTCCTTCTTGTTATTCTTTTCTTATCCTTATATTGACGATTTGTGATATGAAGATATTTTTAGAAACATAATTATCGATCTGTACTGCATTATTATTTAAATATTATTTAAAGTCAAAGTGAATAAACATAGACTAATAATACCATTTATAAATTGGTATACTTTTTTATGAATAGGAGATAAAGTAAAATATACATTCTATTTTATCTATTGCATTTAGTATGTAAAAAGTTATATATATATATATATATATATATATATATATATATATATATATGTATATGTATATATATATATATAATATTAAAGGAATGTTTTTTTAAATTTACATTATTACGTACAGTTTCATATTTTCTTTAATTTAATTTATATCTGATAATCTTTATGAGCAAAAAATTGAATAAATGCAGCTGCGTTACAAATTCAAATTGTTTACTTAACACAGAGGAGCAAGATTTCCTTTTCAAAGATACGTCAGATCTTCATCTCTCTTATCTTCTATTAGTTCAGTTGTATTTTACAACAACACAGTAAAGTATATTTAATTTGTTATTATGCTTGTTATCTGCCATTGTTTGTTATTTGTTGTTATCTGTTTTGTATGTACCAATTAAAATGTTCAACAAACTTCTAATAAGGATTTTTCATTAACATAACATTTCGTATTTCCTTCTTTGTTTTGCTTGTTTACATTCTAAATGAACTAAGTCTTTAAAAAAATATTTAATTTATTTTAATGTTCAATTAGAAGTCTTAGAATGAAATAATCAGTACAACAGTATAACGTTTAATATTGTGTATTGAATTTATATGGCTCTGATATTGATTCCTTTCATATGCTGTAGTTAAAAATATTCGATTTTATTTGAAACTAAAAGAATCTTATAAATATTTCTTGCTTTTTATTTTTATCAACATATGGTCCAAAATTAAATGCACTCAAAACAATATGATGGGATCTCGTATTTGTTTATTTTCATATACCGTTTTTAAAAATATGGTATTTTGGGTTAATTTTAATTTAGAATATACGTAATTTGGGATATTTTTCTTCTATTAAAAAATATTTAAATTTAGACTTTTTTTAATTCACAAAGAATACATTGAGTATTCTTGCTCATTTCCAAGAATTTGTATTGTAGTTTTGAACTATTTTTCAGAAATACTTTTGTTAATTATGATGACGATCAAAGATGATTTAAAAAATCACGTTTTCTTCCTAGAGCAATTTTTTCCATTAATGTAAATTAAGATCACATTAATTTCGTATTTTTTTATTCATTTTTATAATCTCATAAATACACCTTTCTCTCATAAATTTTTTATAGTGTTCTTAAATAATATTCTGATGACATTTTCTTTGATTTTTTAGAATTATTAAATTCTAAAATATTACAAAACATTAAAATATGTAACTGTTTTAAATATTTATTTTAATTTTTTATAGATAATATATTCAATGATTATCTAGAAAAGAAAACATGTTTAGAGTTTTTTTATCTTCAGTGATAGAATGATAAACTAGCTGCTTACACAAGCATGGGGATAAGATTACGGGATATTGACTTTTAACAGTATCTGGTATATTGAAATACATCTGAGAATCTGAGATTTAAAGTTTTAGACTGATATGTAATGCCAGCTTGTTTTGATTTGTTTTACATATGTATATACGTGGGTCGTTTGAGAAGTTCGGTGAATTTTTATGATATAACACCACCATTCATTTGGTAACATCATGATTATTAAGTGTCCGTTTTCAAACTAGCATAAGCGAAATTTCAGCCAGACGCGACGTGTTTACGTTCTACAGATGTTTGAAGTCAGCATTGTATAGTTGCAGCAAAAATGGAAAAAAACGAGCAGATCTTTTTGTATTGATTCGTCATCTTAGATGAAACATGGATCCATCACTGCACATTTGAGTCGACGCAGCGGTTAAAGCAGTTTACAACGACTGGTGAAAGTGCACCGAAGAAGGCAAAGACCATTTTGTCGGCTGGGAAGATGATGGCCACTGTTTTTTTGAGATTCCCAAGGAATCATCCTGTTTGACTACTTAACGAAGGAGAAAAACGATAACAGAAACCTATTATACAATATTATTGAACCGTTTGAAAGAAGAGTTGAAACAAAAACGGGCAAAATCTCTTTCACCAGGATAACACGTCGTCCCACAAATCGACCGTCGTAATGGCATAATTGAAAGAATCAGGCTTCAAATTGATTCCTCATCCACCCTATTTTCCGGGTTGGTCCCCTGCAACTTTTTACTCTTCCCAAACTTAAAAATAGTATGTTGAGAAATAAAATCGATTTTTCCAAAAAATGGTGTTTAACTAGTTTTTTTACCATTCTTATCAAACGACCCTCGTGTATATATATATACATATACATATATATATATATATATATATATATATATATTCCTGATATTAAGAAAGATATTTTCGTTTATATACATATGGTCTCGATTTTTTAAAATTGAGGATGTAAGTTTATATTTAATAAATGTCTTATATTTAGTACAAACTTTCATATTTCTAGTAATTCAGTATCCATTTTTGAATACTGAAATAAATTATTGTTTCAGTTCTCAATTACACCGATTTTGTTAAACTAAAAATAATGTGTGTTAATTAAAAAGGTAAAATACGAAACTATTTGTGTATATCTGTATAGATAGATTTGTTCATTTTTGATTTACTGAAACGTGTAAGTTCCAACGTTTTCTCTGCGGAATTGTTTAATAACTAAGTATTTATCATTTTTAATTACTGTTTGTGTGCATTTTGATGGAATTTAAAAAACACATAGATTTACATAGATACACATATACTATATATATATAAACTTGTTACGATAATAAAAACACATAAATCTCGAAAATGAATCAATAAAAAAGTCAAGAGAAATTTATCAAAAAAAGTTGTGTAGGTAGACATGTGAGAACCTAACTGACCTCAGCCACGTTTCGACAATCAGAACATTGTGTGGCGTGATTTAACAATGGCAGCAACCACATGTTGTGTCAGTTGAATACATTTTAGGAAGTTACAAAACATGCCTGTAGCGTAGCTATTACCAAAAGCAGAATGTTCACACATAAATGGTACGAGGAAACTGGCCGATGCTCGTGCAACCTCTGACAGGTTCATTTTTTATCGTTGAAGATAGTTTATAATTCTATTTATTTAATGTAGGATCGATACATTCATTTACGATTTTAATAATTTTACAATGATAATGTATTTGTTTTATTCTTCTATATTTTGTTAAATATATCATGTCATAAGAAGGATCCATATACATATTTTTTGCTTATTAAATGCAGTTGTGTGAAAATAATCATTTTTACATATTTGTTTTCTTTTCTTTATCTAAAAATAAAACAATTTTCTTCAATTATATACACCTAAGTGATCTGGTACTAGTTTTTTAAATCTCATAAAATAACTGATTTTTTTTAAAAAAATATTTGAAAACAATAAGTTTATTGTAATGTTTGTAATAAAAGATACTGTGCGCATTTTATGTTTAGCAATAATTAATCTTAATATATATATATATATATATATATATATATATATATATATATATATATATATAAATAAAGATGCAAATACTCTAATTATTTCATAATTATTTTAATTTTTCCTGTTTTAAAATTGTATTGTCTTTTTTAAACATTACAATAATATTTGTATAGCATTAATACATTTTAATGTAGTACGGGATATGTTATTTTATTCACAGATACCAAGTCTTATAGTAAATAAAGAATTATTGAATGATTTTTTTTAGATATATACAAATAATGAAAATATACCTCGAAATTTTAATCTGTCATATTACTATTTTGTATATGTACATATATAAACATGCATTCATACGCATATACATACAGAAACACACACAGACACATACAAACATATATATATATATATATATATATATATATATATATATAAAGAGAGAGAGAGAGAGAGGGAGGGACAAAGTAATTCAAGTTAGGCTTCTACACGGAAGTATTAAAAAAATGTGTTTTTAGTTCAGTTAATGATCACAAAATCATTACTCATTCACTGTTTTAGTTTAATTGTATTTTAATATTGAATTGAACTAAAATACTAAATAAAAAGTAACATGATTTTTCTTAACCCCTGCGCCCCTTTTAATAACTCTATGTGGAAGCGTAAATTGAATCACTCTATCTTTCTTCTCTATTTCTCCCTCTCTCTCCCTCTCTCTCTCTCTCTCTATATATATATATATATGTATATATATATATATATATGTTTATATGTATGTATACATATATGTATATATATATATATGTATATATATATGTATATATATATATATATATATATATATATATATATATATATGTATATGTATTTTAGTATATGTATATGTATTTATTATCAGTGAACTTATTTATTTATTTCTAAAGAAGTTTATCTATGTATTAGGATTTTAAAGTTTACAACATTTTATCTTCGTATTCTTCTGAAAATTTCTATTGTGAATATCCTTTTAGTGTGCAAAAATCATATTACCGTTCGTTGTTCTTACTTGCTGTAATTTCATAATGATGCGATCATCTTCTACTTATATTCATGATAAGATACTATAAAGTATAAGTTTGGTGGATATGAAAAGTGACACCGTGACACAATAAAAAAATTAAAATATAATTGGTTTAGTTTTCATGTGTACACAAGGTGTTATACGATTCTTATTTTTAATTTTATTTTTCTTATGTAGGTTGCAAATTCTTTTTAAGTGTAATTAAATTATAAAATCATTAAATATGATAATAAAATATTATATCTGTTTATTTAAGGTTTTACACAAGTGTCAAAACATTTCTGTTAAACGTTCATGTCATATATGATTTACTATAGAAATTATAAAAAAATCTAAATCCAATTACAAAGTAAAATATCGGATGAAAAATATTATAAACCAGTTATTATGTATTTTATAAATGTATAAATTTTATTCTGTCGAACAATAATATTTTAATTTAACTATAACTTTTAAATTATTATAGCTTTTAAATTGTCGTATTTGGTAATTTGTTTTATTTTACAAATAAATCTAACTAATGAAAAATGTTTAATGATTGGGATAAATGTATTGTTTTATTATGAAATTAGTTTTATTTAGATTTAAGTAATGGTAATCATTGTAAATGGTTTACAAAATATTGGTTAAAATATTTAAAATAGAAAACACATGCTTTTTATTTATTTTAATTCTATGTTTTTATACGCGTAATTTCGTTGATGATCCTCGTCCTTTTGGATTATCTTAGTTTCTTTCTTTATTACTGGCCTTGACATTTGTGTCATCAAGTAGATTTTAGAGACAGTCTTTCATATCTACTTGAAGATGACATATGTACCGAAAGAATGGAGAACATCATCTCAGATGATCTAAAATGATTATCAGGACAATTTATTTATATAACTTAAACATTTTAGTTCTTTAATTTGAATTTAAAAATAGACTTATTTATTCTTATATCGACTAAGTTTTTAGTTACGTACCAGTATATTATTTTTCCAATTCAAATATTTTTTAAATAAAAAATGTTTAAAATTTTAAATATGTGGCTTTATTGTTGATTGTTATTAAAAAAATAAAATTTGAATTATGGTAGTAGTTCAATGTTTGAAATATTGAATACATGTAATAATTCAATATTTCTGAGTGTGAAAATGTAATATCATTACGATAATTATGATTAAATACAGTAGTGTGTACTAATGGATGAAAATAAATAAACAAAGCAGTATAGGTAAATGAAGGATTCTATAATAAATAAAAGCCGATAAAATATCATAGAGATAATTTTATTTAAGAGCAGTTTTCTCGAATGAGAATATTTCTCAATGTATTCCGGAAGAAAATATTTTGTTACAAAAAAATTAAGTATGCCTAAGATAATGACGAGGAAAAATAAAAAACAGGTAATGTCAAATCAAAAGTTAAGCTTGAAAATGAGAATCAGAGTATTAGAACTGTCATAGGATAGGCCAACCACAATTAATTATTTTTGATGAATTGGTTGTGCTTTATAATGTTTGTAAAAAAGCTATAATGAAAAGATAAAATGTTATAAGCAAATAAAACGATAAAAAAATAAATTATTTTTTAAAATACCATGGGGCTCCGCCCACTACTTCGTACGCTTGCCGAACCCTGGAGGTTTCCGTGCCTGCTCACTTCTCTCGCTCTCGTTAAGTGTTAACAATTTTTAAATGAGAAACAGAATAAGGATATTGTGTAATGAAATTTATTTTTTGATTTTAAATAGAATCGTGAAAATAGTGAAACTGGAAAGAAAACTTATTGTAAACTTATTCTAAAACTTTTATGTACGTGATTATTAAACGATTTATATTTCTCTATATACTGAAACTTGATATCTTGTTAAGAGATATATGTGAAGAGACTAACATGAAAGAGACTACAACTGGCCGTGCCTAAATACTGTTTCATTGGAATCGACGAACATGACGATTCGTGAAACATCGAAAATAGTTGGGATTGGAAATGCTTAACATGCTACTTGTAGAGAGTACAAGGAGGTGGTATACACAAAAAAAAAATATTTTATGGAAATTTTACGATGGGATTATTTTTTATATATAGAAAGGTTATACATACATAAATAAATGCCGGATATAAACGAAATGTTTTTTAAAGTATCCCTATATGTAATAAGATCGAATAACTTAATTAACGTTGATTACTATTCTATAATTGCCCAGGATTCAATAATTGCAACGAACCTTCTATTTATTGAGTTGCAATTTTCGAGTCAGTATTATATATAGTACCAGTGGAGTATAGAAAATAATCATATGTGTTTGTATTTATATATATATATATATATTCTTTGAGACTGAGAATGTAGAAACTATTATAAATTAAATATAATTTTTGCACCTCAATATGAAATATTTTTCAGTCTTTTAGAAATAAATTATAAAATATAAAATGTGAAAATGAACAGAAAATATTAATTAATTTATATCTATTGTCAAAAAAAAGAATATATTAATATAAAGTATAAATCTAAGATATTTCTTAAAACGAAATAGATACACTAAAGTTATTTCCTAATGAGATGTATTTGAAATTCAATTTTTTCTCATAAGATATAATAGTTGTGAAAATATAAAGTTATTTAGTTATAAGTTCTTTAATGCAGAGATAAATGTATAGTTATAAAGATTTAAAAAGACATTGGATGTTTAAGTTGTAATATATCTGTGAATAATATACTGGAACACATTGTTCTCATATATTCGTTTTTAGTTAAGAAATATTTCAGGAAAGTTTTAATAGAATATATATGTATATACTATATATATATATATATATATATATATATATATATATATATATATATATATATATATATATACATCAGTAAAATTAATTAGATGGATTAAAGATGAAAAAATAATTTCTAATAGGTTTTATGGAAAAAATACACATTGTGTAATTTAAGCAGTTTTATAGATTTGATTTTATGTTAATTTTCTTGTAAATTGAATCGAAATTAAATTTATGGTAATTAAAATGGAATTTACTTCATTCATATAAGACGTATCAAATATATTATGATTTCTATAACAATATTTCATTATTTATTGTTGTTCAGTGAATTATTAATAATATTTGTTAAAGTTTCATTATTTACTGTGTTATAATGTAACATTTAAAGACAAAAACCAGTAAGAAAATAAAGCTGAGGTGTCATTTACGGTTACGTTAAAAAGAAACACAAACGTAAATGAACAAAAAAAATGAAATCTATTTAAAAAAGTCATTGACGTAAAATGGCGTCGTTTTGGAACGAAAAACGTTGGTGCCTGCAGCCATGCTTTCAATCTTCTCAGCTGCAGCATTATCACATCACATCCGTCCTTTGTTCGTTTGTAATCTATCAGAACATCCGCGCTACTCCTCTCGGCCACCGTGAGATTAGC
The DNA here is from genome assembly GCA_034766995.1 of Acanthacorydalis orientalis. Classification (NCBI taxonomy): domain Eukaryota; kingdom Metazoa; phylum Arthropoda; class Insecta; order Megaloptera; family Corydalidae; genus Acanthacorydalis; species Acanthacorydalis orientalis. The sequence continues at coordinate 42,701,508 of CM068314.1, forward strand.
TTCAAGATTGGAAATTTCCTATCTTTTCTTTTCGAAATACTTTTTTTTTGCGGAGAATTGATACTTTGACTTGTCTGTAAATCAATGTTAAACTTCGACTGACTTGAATTTTGAACATTTATTAGTTTCAAGATTCACAAGAATAATGAATAATTTTCGATAATTCATCTCTATTCACATAAATCGTCGACTGTAAACTTATACCGTTTGTTAGTTTTCATTGCGAACATTTTGCATTACGATCGTATTATTCGCTATCAATATACTTTTGATAACTAATATAAGTATTATATATTCTTAAAATATGCAATTTGATATATATATATATATATATATATATATATATATATATATATATGTATCATGTAGGATTTTACATATGCGAAAATGAAATAAATCACTATGAATACATATTACTCTTAAAATGATTACCAGATTACGTTATTTGTTGGATACTATAAGTGATTGATTTTATAAATATTATTGCTTAAATTCTAAAATGTAAATATTTGAATCTAAGTTTACATAAACAAAATATTAATAATAATAATAATTGTAAGTATACATTCTTCAAATGGAAAATCCAGTACAAAACGTTTGAAATAGAAGCACAGTTTCTTTTTTACTACTTTTACCTGTACACTTTCATTTTACCTGTTCAATTATTCTAGAAGGCTTTACTGATAAAAGTAGTGGATTTAATATATAGAAATCATGAAACCATCAACTTTATAGCTTTCTAGTTAAATTCCAATAACTTTTTTCATATAATATTTATTATCTTTCCCATTTTTATGAGTTATGTTGAAACTAAATAAAATAATTCTATATAGTTTTGGTATTTAAGCTAAATTCACTTTTACAAACAAATTTTTCATTTAGTACTCAAACCACAGCAATATTTGTGATTAAAAATGTGCAGTAAGTAATTATTGCTCATTTTTAATTTTTTGTTTATGAGGATTTTGATGGCGAAACTTTCATTTTTACATTGATAAGGTATAGACATATTTGGAGATTTGTTTGTAACTGACCGCTCTGGAAATAAAATTATATACTTACAGTAATACTATTTTCTTAAACTAAATAAAAAAATATTTTGTAATAAATACAAAGGTACGCGAATATTGATTTATTTTATTTCTAATACATAAAATTAATAAATAAATCATCTTCGATTCTATTATCATCAGATGTTTAGGATTGTAAGGTATAAAAAATATCTGCAGATTTTTTTGCTTTAGCGCCCTGATGATGATGGCTTAGTCATCGAACTATGCGTAAGCAACAACAAAAAATGGCAAATAATTATTTGTTGTACATTTTCGAGTTAAAAGCATTTTTTGTGATATATCAAGAGAATGAAAAGTTGATTTGAGAAACAATAAAAGTTCTGTTTCCGAGATTAAATTCACGAATGAATTATTTTTTTTCACTTCACAAACCACACAAAATTTTTTGATCAAAAATATTTAATAAATTATTGTTGATTATTTCAGATGTATGTAAGGTATGTGCATATTGCTAATAGAAACTTAATAATCATTAATCATAAAACTAATACTTTATAATTGAATCTGTAATTTCTAAACAACGAGTTCACAGAAATACTAAGCGCGAAGTCGAACCGTACTTCATAGAAAATATTAATGACTTGTTTATCACATTTCTATCTTATTCCCTCTAGTCATGTACTTCAAATAAAATAACATAATTTATTGCCTACAAGGCTTAATAAATAAACGTTTGAAAATCCAAATGAACGAAATATTGTGATATCTGAACGTGTAGCGACAATTAGTTATAAACGCATATTATGCTATTGGTGTACTTGGAATTTTGGTTACAAATATTTTTTTATTAAATCTCTGTAACGATCATTTATTTTCTATATGTAGACGAATATGTAGGATGAATAATATATATTGAAACTAACCTAAAGTAGATTTGAACTAAAGTATAAATAATGAGAACATGATTTTATAATATATTTTCGAACGTCCTCAAAAATTATAAATTGTTTATTCAAAAGGTCTTGACCTTAATAAATGTTTTCTTTAAACTTTTAAAGCAACACACTAGTATAGTTTGTACATGTAAAAATAAACACATGCACATATTCAATAAACTTAATACAGTTGACAGGACCACCACAATAGTTACGTAGTTTAAAAAGTAAATTACTGCAACAGTAATAGAAAAATAATCAAAAAGACACAAAAAAAATATTGGAAAAAGATATTTAGATGTAAGAAGAACGGATATGTTATATATATATATATATATATATATATATATATATATAGATAGATAGATAGATAGATAGATAGATAGATATATATATAGAGAGAGAGAGAGAGAGAGATAGAGAGAGAGAGAGAGTTGCGGACTAAATAATGACAACAGTAAAAATGGTTTAGCGGTCTACAGTGTAGACTGTGGCTGCAACATATTTTTCTAAGAAAAAAATAATTATTTTTGTATTTACAATAAAATTAGTGCAACAAGGTAAAATTGAGTGCATGTTCTGTGACACTCGTACTCATACACTTAAGTATTCGTTTAGGTCTGTAAAGGTGAACACATTAAAACTTTGAATTTCATATTAGGAGATTTCGTAAAATAGATATCTCTAGAATATTAATGTTTTTGATTTTGTAATACGTGAAATAGATATCAGCAATCATGGGAAGAAAAGGATTCGAAACAACCATATACACAAGAATTTTTGCAGTTTCCCTACAAAAAAGTGGTAAATTTCCGAGGAAATTAGTAAATTGGTTTAAAGAAGCCATTTAATCATGTAGTATATTATAAAAAAGTACAAACGTGAAATTAGTGTCGAAAATAAACCTAGAAATATAGAGAGAAAAATATTAAGAGATCGAGTTGAACGTGGAATTTTGAAGGAATTAAGAAAGAATCTTTTCATTATTGTTTATACTAAGAATATTTTCATTATCCAATCATATATATATATATATATATATATATTATATATATATATTAAACTTGCCAAAAGTCCCGTATATAAGGGAATGCTGTATGGGAATCTTGTATTTTACCTCGAATTTTGCTGTCTTGTATTATACTTGTAGGGGCAATTTAATGTTCCATATTTTAATGAAAAGATAAAATTATAAAACTCGCTGGCTCTCTTTCGGAAATGTAAAAGAAAGATTTATACATTTAGTTAAGGCGCTTAAATCATTTTTTAATTCGGAAGAAAGACCGCCAAAATGTTTACTAGACTTCTTCAACAATTCATTATGTAAAGCGTTTTTACATTTATTATATAGCATGCAATGTATTTTTAATAAAAAAAATTTGAAAATTGAAGGAAGAAAATAAATGTTATAGAAATATTCGGTGTCTACAAGAAAATTCAGAATTAACGAAGGCAATAGCTGTTGATAAATTTATTATAACAAATTTGAAGACAGTTCTTAATGAAATTAAAATTTTAAAAAGAATGAAAGTTCATTTTTAAATGAAGTATAAAATTTTTATGACACACGGTACAGTAATTAGCAAAAATGGATAACCCCCTTGAACACTTTAATACGTTTATGTGGGTTGATTGAAAAGAAATTCCATATTGGAAATAAATTGAGAGCACCTGTACCTATTTAAAAACTAAAAACATCGACAAATACGACAACGAATTATTTGATCAGGTAAGACTCTTAGAAAAGTTTTGAAGAAGAAAACAAGAATGAGGAGTAATATAAGAAATTGTTCCATGAAAAATAGACGACTGTATTAAAACAAATTAAATTTAAAGAACAATATTTCGAGTTGCTCAAATTTTGTGAATAATTGGAACATTCTTGCTCACAACGCTGATATTGAAATATTTTTCTCGCTAATGTCTATTCAATGGACAGATGAGAGAAATTATATGGACGTGACAATGTAAATAATTTTATAGTGTTGAGTTATCATCAATATTTCTAGTGAATATTTCTTTAAACTTGTAACAGACGATCCTGTTTTCTTAGGCAGTGCTAAAAGTAATGCTAAATATAAGGCCTGATTGTGCACCTAATTATTATAATATTTCTACATTATCTCATTTAATAAAATTGTTCAGAGTTGGTTCAGAGGTTCAGAGTTGGCTTCTTTTTAACTTTGGCTTCTTTTCATTCCAAAATCTGGAAAATCTAACATATATATATATATATATATATATATATATATATATATATATATATATATACATAGCAGAGCTTTAAAGGGTTAAATTTTTCGATAATTTGGCGTACTTAGGATGATGCCGTTGCCATCGAAATGTGCATAAGCTACAATCGAAAATAATCCATATTACAATAATTTATTGAATATTTTTGATCGAAAAATTTGATATAGTTTGTGTGGCAAGAAAACATAATTCAATTTCGAAAGTTATTTATGTGGTTGTGTGTTATTTGTAAAGTTAGTAGTTCAATTAATTTCCATGAAAAAAATTGTTGCAATCCATTATGACATAGATGAACTTTTCTATTATATTATCATACACGTTATTTTATTTTTTTATCATTTTCTGTAACAAATGTACCACAGTTATTGATTTAAATTTCTTGAAAAAATACTTTACCTTTTAAAATAATATCAAATTTGTATATTCTTTATTATTCATCTCGTTAGTAATATGTACATATTAATTTTATATATATATATATATATATATATATATATATATATATATATATATATATAATATTCCTTATGAAAAATGTATCTACTTCTCCTCCCTTTCCATAAAAGTAAAATACTGCTTGCTATATAACATTGTTTTTAGTGGAAGAGATATTCTCAAATCGTTAAATAAATATTAAAATTCGTTGAATTTACAAGTACATAACATTTTACAAAATATGCTAAATATTATGAATAAAGATGAGTTTATATTTGTAAAAGTTTTGTATGTTTTTAATGGAAACTTAAATGTTCCATTCACTTTATAATATTCTAGTGTTGGCAGATTTTGCACCTGGGACCATATGGAGAGTTAGAAGGGTTAGACCCGTTCTTGTTAGAACTTTGTTATTTTGTTTAAGTATTGATTTTAATTTTATTAGAAAAAGTGTTATTTTCAGAAAGTATAAAAAATATGTTGAGATTTGAATATATTTTTTTCTAAAATGTGTGGAGATCGAATATAAGATTTAAATCGGGAGAATAATAAACGAAACAATAAAATATTTATTTTGTATGATTTTTTCCTTATATATATATATATATATATATATATATATTGTAAAAATAAAAAATGATTGACAAATATGATTAAGATTAAATATTTATTGAATATAGTAATGCTTATAATTTTGAACAAATATATATATATATATATATATATGTATGTGTGTGTGTGTGTGTGTGTGAAGTATTGAATGAAAAGTCTAAAATAAATGAAATTTCTGTTTAAATTTATTTTCTAAATATTCAATCAGTAATCATTTTTGAATGGTACTTATTTGAAATGAGTAATATTTATTTATACATGTATTCAAAAAACCCGTAGTCGAAAGGGATGTAAATTTCATATCATATCTGCTTTAATGAATGTTTTGATTTCATTACAGTTTTTTAACATGCTCTTTATTTTTATGAAAACAGTTAAGTTTATATAAACAGTAGTTCAAATTACACTCGTGTAATGTGTAATAACATTAAAATATATTCCGAAATTAAATGATAAGCAGCCACAAGAAAATACGTTTTAAAGCAAAAACTCTTCTATTTAATTAATGAAAATGAAATTAAGTTTATTCCACCACGAAGAGTCATTATGAACGAAAAATATGATTTGAATAAATTAATAAGGGTGATGTTTTAGTTTTTTTACTGTTTCAGTACAATTTTTTGAAATATTTTTTTATTAAAATATCTTTTTTATGATATTAAGGTTACACTTAAAAATCCCAACATACTGCCATAATGGCCGCTGATGAAGCAACTCTTATTAATGCAAGGGCTACAGCTGAAATCACGAAACATAATAAAAATAACAACTGTGTTTAATTAAACCAGTGGTTAAATGACTACTATTTAAAAATTTACACATAAATAATGTTTATTTGTTCATTCTCATTCGAATGCACAATTAAGAATTAAAGTGAGTCTGCATATTTTAAATAAAATTTCGAATCTACTTCGTACACAAACTTATACGGTTTATTAAAATTATTCTTCAATAATTCTCGGAAAAAGTAAAATGAAAATATTTACCTTTTATTTATTTATTTTATATTAATATCAGTCTTTCATTAAAGAAGTATAAAATTTAATGATGAATTCATTTTTAATGAACTAAATTACAGATTAGTTATTATATGTGTTATTTTATCTATCTGTATATCTTTACATATATATATATATATATATATATATATATATATATATATGGGTCGTTTGATAAGTTTGGTAAATTTCTATGATATGGCATCACTATTTATTTGGTAACGTCAGGGCCATCAAGTGTCACTTTTACAACTAGCATAGGTGAAATTTCAGCCAGAAGCGACGCGTTCCTCACGTTTTACAGATGTTTGAAGCGAGAATTGTACCAGTTGCCGCAAAAATAAAAAAAAAAACGAACAGATCTTTTTATAAGGATTCGTCACCGTGGATGAAACATAGATCCACCACTACACATTTGAGTCGAAGCAACAGTGAAAGCAGTGGACAACGACTGGTGAAAGTGTTCCAAAAAAAGCGAAGACCGTTTGTCATCGTTGAATGTGATAGCCACTGTTTTTGGGAATTCCTCAAGAATTATCATGTTCAATTAATTAATGAAGGGAAAAAATGATAACAGGAGCCTAGTATGATACATTATTGGGCTGTTTGAAAGAAGAGTTTGAAACAAAAATACCCAAGATTAGTGAACAAAAAAGTGCTCTTTCACCAGACAACACGGCGTCCCACAAATCGACCGTCGGAATGGTAAAATTGCACGAATTAGGCTATGAAATTATTTATCATCCACCCTATTCTCCGGATTTGACCCCATGCGACTTCTTGCTCTTCCCAAACTTAGAAATATGGAACGGTAGGAATAAATTCTCATCGAATGAGGATGTCATCGTAGCCGTCAATGCGTATTTTGCAGGGTTTGAGAAAAACTAATTTTCCGACGGGATGAAAAAATTAGAAACTTACTGGATCAATTGAAAAGTCCTTACTGGAGACTATGTTGAGAAATAAAATCGTTTCTTTTTCGAAAAACGGTGTTTAACTTACTTTTCTACCATACTTATGAAACGACCCTCTTATATATATATATATATATATATATATATATATATATATATATATACATATTATACAATGGAATTAGTGTATAGTAATATTTCAGCTATAATGACATGAGTAAGATGTCGAATTAGATTTTTTTAATTTCACTCAGATCCTGTTTATAGTCACTTCATGAAAATTTATTGTTTGTACAATTATTATACAAGTAATGTTTTAAAGTTCATTTCAAAACTTAAATTAAAAGTGATTAAATAGGAGGTATTGCTTTATCTTTAATAAATCTGTTCTAAGTTATTAATAATAATGGTAATACATTCATTGTTGTCTATTAACAAAACATATTCTAATTGTAATAAAACTAGTTAATATTAGTTGAAAAAAAAAATGTTTTAAAGTTATGAAACAATGAAGATTATTATTTATTGAATTGAGAAATAAAGTTATTGAATTTTACCTCATTTGAAACAAATGATGTATTAAATAATATTCATATTTTAATGATTGGAAGAATTAAATTCAGATCTTCTTTAATATCTGATACTTTTCAAAGCGTTATCTATTTTCATGAATTTATATTCCCTATGTTTTCAAGTATGATTTAATGTTTTTGTCATTTTTCACACACAGTTCTGTATGAAATATCATGAAAGAAACGTCATATTTAATTGGCTCTTTATAAAGAAGTGTAGAATTTTAAAATAAATGTACATATTTTTTTGTTTGCACAACGTACTTATTCACGATCGTCAATCAAGTGGAAATGCGTTTGAAAATTGAATTTAGTACACAAGTTCGGAAGCGAGTCTTACAGAATTAATGTGATAACAATGAAACAAGATAAAAAATACAATTGAACGTAAAAAAATCAATTCAATTGAAAAGAAAAATCACTTCATGCGTCATAAAGTTCAACTTTTCTTCTGAATACATTATCGCGCGCGTAGAAGAAAAACGGTTTTACAGTACCGAGACTCTGGTGATTGTGGAATGGGGATGTTAGGCGGGAGCAGGACGAAGAGTTAAACGATGTCACTGTCTGACTAAAGTTATAAACGATTACTTATGAGCGCCGTTAGTGAACTTCACGACAGCAATAGCGACTATGGTGTAAAAGAGGGTGTCGTTTTGGAGGAGGGGTAGAACTTAAGTTCCGTAAAGTTCACGCGACATAGTAAGCGGTTTATCAAATAGTAATTTACGACAAAGTTGCTAGCCAATGTGCTTGCTTCGTGTCGCTGCTGATGCGAAGAATTCAGTGTTGGAACGACACCTACACCTATTATTTTCAATTTGTAAATAATCATAAATATCAAATTTTCAGTAGAAATTTACTCGGAACTAACGAAACGAAAATTAAATATCTGTATTCTCTATGTTTTTCATTTAATTTATAGCTCAATCATTCCATTGGCCTCTTATAACATTTTAAACTTATTTCTTAACATAATTATATATTATTTTTGTGCCATTTTGGATAATAATAATTATTAATAAAATAGTAAAGCATATAAAACAATAATAAATAAATTCTTGATTTTCTTACATTTAATATATAACTTGTATTATTGAAATATGCTAATCGCTGTATAATTTGATAAGATTTAGAAGTATAATCTATAAAATTGATAAGGTAAAAAGTTTTAATAACATCGTTTTCAGAAAATGTTTAAAATTACTCTAGTTAAATCAATGCGATTTCAGTGCATAAATTTTAAATCAGTGCGAAAATTACAAGTAATGAAATATATTAGTAACTATATTATCAAATTTAAATAAAAAAAATGTAATGAATTGCAAATTAAGAATTCGCAATTAACAGAAAGATAAATTACAGACAAATACAACAGTTTTACAATTAGTATAGAAAATAAAACTATAAAATAAATAACAAATAAATTTTAATGTTAATATTAAAATTCATTTCAAACGAAAGAAATTCTAAATAAATATACTTGACTAAATTGTTTTTTTTGAAGTTGATTTCTATGTTTATAATCATCAATAGAAGTATATATCAATCAACAGTACAATATTTACCTTGATTTCTGTTTTACATAATGACGATAAATGTATCTATTTTCTTCACCATTATATACATACATATATATATATATATATATATATATATATATATATATATATATATATATATATATATATTAGATGAAAAATGATGAAATTAATTTATTCACAATATTTTTAAATATGAATATATATATATATATATAATATACAAATATGAAATAAATGCAATTAATCTAAACGAACATATTTCTGCCTTTCAGCTTTGAACCATTGGTAGAGAAATTTTTAGGACTTTGCTTCATAAAGGCAATTAGACACGAATGCAACCTTATTACGCGTTGTCGTGGGTTCTGTGCGAATTAGAATTTCTGCGAACGTGTGCGATGGCCGTGTGGTCAATTCAACGGCTTTTTGGTACAAGTACGAGATAAAGCAGAAACTGTCGGCTTTGCCTGACGCGTACTGCATTTTAAATATGATAATCCCCAGAGATACCAGTTGAAACATTGCTAATGGAAAAATTAAATTTGCATTACGTTTAAAACTCAGGACCTAATGTATCTTAATTTATACATATGCATGTATAATATATATATATATATATATATATAACATACATATACATATATATATATATATACATATACATATATGTATATATATATATATACATATATGTATATATATATATATATATATATATATATATACACATATGTGTGTGTATGTATATGAATAAAAGTGTTTTTATGTAGATATTTAAAAATACTTTTTTAAAGCAAAATAATAATAATTACTAACACAACATTGATTTTTTTTAAAAAAACCACTTTAATGCCAGACTTTCCTCCACTTTATTTTTATTATAATTGCGGATGAAACAAATGTGTTTTGAATTAAATTAAATATATTACTGTTTTTATATTGTTTTTAGAAATGATTCTTAAGTAAATTTAAATATATTGTAAAAATTATAATTTAAATCTGTTTGCCATTAAACAATATGTTTTTATTAAAAAATATATTTGTACAATATATAGAAAATATGTTCGTTTAACAAAAAATGGTTCACTTTTTTAAAAAGCTTTATTACGATTGTTATATATATATATCATCAATAATAAATTAAATTTATTCCAGATTTGTGTATTTCTCCGCTAAATAATAAATTTGTATTGTAATATTTATGTTTGAGAAAAGTGTATTTTTAGATTAACTCATTTATTTTACACCTGGTGTACCGTTAAACTTGGGAATCCATCATAGTTTTCCGTTTTGTCTCTTGTTCTCTTGCAATCTATATTTAATAACTTTTTCCTGCTCATCAATCATGTTCCATTTTTGTAGTCTTCTTATATTTTTTATGTGTAATTGTAATGTTCGTGTTTATTTTCGCTCACATATTTCGTTGTTTTCGTTTTTTCTCAGTGTTCTTTTATTTCAATTAAGAATTATTAAACGAAACACGAAAATGTGTTAATGAATATTAATGATGAATTTTAAATAATTAATGTTTTATTCTAAATTGAAAAATATTCTGTTTGTTTTTTCTCTCTATTTCTACATATATAAATGTATATATATATATATATATATATATATATATATTTATATATATATTTATATATATATATTTATATATATATTTATATATATATATATATATATATATATATATATATATAAAATAATATATTACAATTAATTAAAACTTAAATGTGTTTGGATTATTGTATACCTGTTATTTATAATTAAATTATTTAGTTTTATAATATATACAAATATTTTATTACAAATATCTACATATAAAAATATACATAAAAATCTCTTTTACAAATAAATTTGGAATATTATTTGATTAAATCAATTTAGACTTTTATAATACTCTTTGCATATTACTTTACATATAATTCCTCAAAAAAAATTATTTTCTTGACTCATTCTATTTTTGAACCAATATTTGAAATTTATTTCTACAATTTTATTTCTTTTGGCATAATCATTTTTTATAACAACATTAACATATTACAAAATCCTTTGAAAAGTTTATATTTTAAATAGCCTTGAATAAAATAAATTTATTTTATATTTTCATCTTCTTTTATTTGTTTTACGATTTTTCTTCATTCCGTACGGTATTATTATTGATTTCCTTCCAATGCGGACGTATTTGCACATGGAATAAAATCCAATTCTTGTGTTTCAAAAAATAATTATTATTTTCCGTTTATCCTTTCTTTTTTTACTTTTTTTAAATAAAAATAATGTTTAATTTTTCATAGTTTCATTAGTTGGATTATTACAAATATTTGATATCACAAATAATTTATATATATATATATATATATATATATATATATATATATATATATATATATATGTATATATATATATATATATATATATATATATATATATATATATATCGTATTAATTTCGTGTGTTTCGACACGTAACATTTTAATAGCTGTATAGCGCACTGAAATACTACCTGTAGATGAAATATTTAGCTATATTAGGTTATATTTTTGGTTTATATTGGAAAATAAAACTTGTGTGATTCAAAAGATCTATGACCACCAGGATACCAAAATTAACAATTTCGCTGATAAACCATTTTGTTTTTTATTAATGTTTTTTTCATATTATTTATTAATTTAATTTCTTATAATAGAAATTCATAATAGTAAAAAAATATTTTTTTAAATGAAACTATATTTATTTTCAACTTGTTTTTTGTAATATTTATAATTATGAAATTGAACGTCAAAAATGTTTTTTTTTTTTAAAAACATTTTTCTTAATTCTACTTATTAGTCTTGTCAATATTTTTATTAACTGTCTTTTGTAAAATAAAGTATTTATTTTATTTACAGATTCAAACAGACACATCTAATACCAGTCCAGTATGTTAGTGAAATAATTAAGAATTTCTATATAGGGTAAGTGTTTTTATTATTTATAAATTATTTGATTGTTATTGTTTTTTCTTCAGTCTAATTATTTTTAAAATATTGATGTATGAAACACGACCAAATAAGATATTTTAATTTATATATCTTATTACCATTAAATAAAAAGTAATATCAATAATATAAAATAAAATTGAAATAGTAAATAGATTAAAATCTAATTGAAAATGTTATATTAAAATCTTTCAAAAATTTCCCATCTAATAATTATTTAGGTATTTGTTTTTTTTTATTACATTTGTACTTACTTAATAAATTAAAAATTAGAAAAAAAACCTATTTAAATAGTCTAAGACTTTACGTGCTATTGTTTTTTTTGTGATTTAATAACTCTTATTATGGTTAAGTAACAGTGAATGATTATCGAAGATATTTATCTTGAGTGCTCATCAGTAGCTCAATTGGTAATAGTATCATTCCCATGTGAGTATTACTACATGTTTTCTAGTAATACCTATTTGAGAAAGATTGATTTTATCTGATTGCTTCTGGCTAGTAAAAAAAAATCAGTCGGATAATAAACTATTTTTTTAATATAAGATCAAAATCTAATTCTTACAGTTATAAATTTATATATATATATATATATATATATATATATATATATATATATATATATATATATATATATATATATAAGAAGGATGTTGCCTAGTAGCTTACGCAGTTTTTTGAAAATTTTTCCCAGAAAAACTCGCAGGGACAATAATAAAAATCTCAAAAACACTACATACAATTTACAATTTTTTAGAGCGGATAAATACCGGCAACAGTAAGAGTACCGCAGTACTCTATAAGCACGCCGGCCACAGAGGCCTTGTATCATATTTATTTACCAATAAAATTTATTTTCATTTTATTTTTTATTTTATTTGCCTAGTAACTAGAATGGTGCCATAATATATGGTACACAAAATAAAATAAAAAGTTTTTTTTAGTTAAAAAATAATTGCTGAGTTACTTAGATCTTGACAGAATTTCGACAATTTTTAATAATATATTTATTTTTCATATAGACACATGTTAAATTCTTAAAGTAATAGACTTGACAGTAAGACAATAAAATTTATTTTTGATAAATTATAAGATATTAATTTAAATTCGGTAAAATTTATAAATAATTAAAAATACTCATTGGTATTAACATAAGTTAATATTATAAATTAATATCTTAATTTGAAACTATATATCAAAAAATATAAATAGCAAAAAGAAATATAGAAAAAATAAGAATGATTTAATTAACCCATTTAAAATATCTTAATAAGTAAATAAATTTAATCAAATAGTCTATAAATATTAAATAAAATATGTTCATTTAAAAAGGTCAAGTGTTAAGAACACACTAATGGTATAGTATTAAATAAAAGTTTATTGATTGAACGTTTTCCTATTTTTGCAGCCTACCTGCAATTATTAAAAAAATATGGGCTAATTTTCTTTATATTCTAATAAGTACTATATACGGCAGTTTTCACTCGACTTTTTTATATTTATAATCTAATAATAAAGTATACATATATATATATATATATATATATATATATATATATATATATATATATATATATGCACATTTATTTGTGTATGATATTGGTTGGGTTTTTAAGTATGCATTTACTTTTATATTTTATTGCTTGCTTATAAAGTAATTTTTAATAATTATTTATGATACAATATTCCATAAAAAAAGAGATATTTTAAAGGGGTAAGTGCGTTAATAAAAAAAATTTACGTGCGCAGTTATTTATTTATGGCTTCGTGTCATTAAAAATAAACCTAGCATGTATTATCCAAACTCAAAATGTCACTCACTTGTCTGTGCGTGACATTCACCCCTCGTTACTTATTCATACCAAACCGTGACGTCACGTTGTTGACCCGAGCGTCGTTACCCGAAACATTTGCATACTAATTTTGAGGATTGAGAATCCTTGTCATGTAACTGAAATATAGAGATGTTACTTCTTGTCTTCCGCTCTTGACCATGTTGGCTATCGTGTATGAATTGAACATTTGACAAATGTAAAATCGGTCTTTTTCTCGTTACACGTCTTTTTCTATCTCATTTATTGTTAATGTATTTGCTCGTATTCATTTTGACTTAAATCCTTTTCCTGTAATTTAATTTTACGAGGAAATTATAAGATTTCTTTTATTGACGTCATTCGAAACATTTTCTGTCATAAATTTGCAATACAAACAGAAGACCTATAACGTTATTAGTGTAGTGGCATTGAAAAAATCCATATCATAACAGCTCGTGCTCTTTTCTGAAGTGTTCTGTTATCTATGAAATATGTAGAATTAAAATGCATCTAGTCAGTAAATATTAAATCATTTTTAGTTATTTACTAAGTTATAAATAACTTTTGTTTTTTCTTTAATTTTTGTTTTCATTTAAAAAATGAACAAGTGACAAATATATATTAATCATTACTATGCTCTGTTGCCAGTTACTAGAAAGTTAGGCGATTTTTTTAACCATGAATTTCGTCGGTTTTGAACTGAAAAATTGTCCGACATACTCTAGGACTAGTTCATCATTAGTAAAATGTATTCTAGTAAAGTATTTTAGAACTTCGAAAAGATGATAGTCAGTTAAGGCAATGTTATGTGTATAGTGGATCTGGTTGAACAGATTAGTCAGGCTTCAAAGTTTTTTCCAGTGTCACCTTTGATCTAAGGTGATTTTGAACTTTCATGGAATATAACATTTTTTTTAATTAACGTTTGCAGGATGTTATACTTTCAATTTTTGCCCAATCTATTGTATTTTTTAAATACATATTTGAATATATTTTTGCTGATTTACTAGCACAGGGTTAATATATCATTGGCGATATTACCACAACGTTATCTTTTTCAGATAATGTTTGTATTAAATCCGATTACAGGAGCTAATCTTCATCAGCCTGCTGTTTTCTTTTGCTTATGATCTTTGTATGTTATCTACTTTTTATCACCAATAACAATTTTATCAATAAATGGTTCATTTGGCGTCGTAGAATGATTCCATATTTCATAATTGATCAATCTTGTTCTTTTCGTTAAAAGAATTCGAATTCTTTTAATTGAATTCTGATATTTATGGATAAGTAATTTTCTTTATTCTTTTAAGTAACAGCATATAATGATTTTTAATGTGTTTAAGTTGTTTTATAAATTCTTTCGTTTGTTTGCGTTTAGTTTATACTTTTAAATTATCATCATCAAAATTAGTTGAGCGACTTAGTATTGATTTAGGTTTCAGTAATATATGTATATATGTATATATATATATGCAGAATTAAATTTTAGAACCCAATTTAATACTTTTTTGTCAGTTAAAATATCGTTACTGTAAACTTACTTATATATTCAACTATTTTCATATCAATAGTTTGTTATTTAAACTTCCACAACATTATATGACTAACATGCACTTTTAAATTATCCATTCCATAACTTTTTAATTGGTTCTTTTACGATTTCAGAGTTTTCACTACATAACTTAGACATATTTATCAGCTCTTAACATTTAAAATATGTTAGGTGCTATGAATTATTTGTAAAATTTAAAAGAGATTAGTATTTGTTCTCTTTTGTAGAACTTATTTACAATTCAATACAATATATAAATAAACTTTATAATATTTCAAAAATATTTCAGCAAAGAAGATATAAATTTTGTTTTATTGCAGAAATTCTATTAAGTATATATTTGAACATATCACATCAAAGTGACAGTTTTTTTAACGAATTTGGTTGTTTTTTTTATCTTTATTTGAAATTGGTAGTTTTTGATGTAACTGTATCGAGCAGTTCGAAAACCTCTATAACTAGTTTATTTCTTGATTTTGTTAGTCTTGATTTTCTTTGGTTATATCGTGTTTAATTCGTGAGTGTATGCGAAAATACATAAAAGTAACAAGAGTATTTTTTAAATGCAATCCGTTCCTTCAGTGTTGAAAGAATATTTTTATCTTTATATACCGATTCCATTTGTATATCATTACGTATCTATTTTTATCATCTGTTATTATACAGTAAAAAACATCTCCTACACATAATATTAAAAAAGTAAAGATGTTTATTTATTGTTGACGATTGACTTCCGATAGGAGATGTGCATTAGCCAATTTTCATGATTTGATATTTTACTTAACTATATAATTGAGTCTTTCTGTAAATCTGCTTTATCATTAATTCAGTATCTTTATCCAAAAAAAAATAGTAAGACCATTGTTTTCGAGTTCAAAGGAACTTTCAGAATGAGATTCATTTTCTACATTACAATGTCTATCACTGAATATTAGAAACTATTTCTGATTGTTTCTTACACTGAAGTATTCTTTCACTCATTGTTCTCGTTATGAACCTTATTTAATTTTTTGTTTAGAAGTTTTATTTACACCACTTAACGCCAAAAATATAGAACGTTTATATTACATATTGAAAAACATTTTTCTGTTGTCAAATTCACATCCAATTTTCAGCTGATAGTAAAATGGTGTCTTTTGGATATTTTACAAAAAAATCATATTATAAAACAAATTAATCTAGAAAAACAAAAATGATAGTTTCTACTCATCATGGTTGATCTGATTTTATGAAAAACTTATACCTGGTATTATAAAGTTTATAACAGATTTTATAGTGTGAAAAATGTTGCTATATTTATGAGTATATTATTGATTCTGCATAAATAATAAGAATATGAATAATTTACATAACTAAAGTATACTATTTTAATATAAATAATATTAAATATATATTTGTATATAAAATATAAAATTTATTTTAGTATTCATCAATAATATTTAATATCAATGCTGAAGTTTTAGATGGTTGGTTGGTTATTGGGATTTCAGGGCGCTTCGATGAAGTTTTAGACACTAATATATATATATATATATATATATATATATACATACATACATACATATATATATATATATATATATATATATATATATATAACCCAAATTGATTATAAAAATCGATAAAAAATAATTATAATTATTCGTAATATTAATAGTTTATTAATGATTTAAATTAATACAATATTAATCTGAATCGAAATAAAATATTTTGTAGTAAACATCTCAAAGGATTTTTTAACGGAAAAAAATAAAAATATGTCACTAAATTTTTTAATAATCAATTATCATTTTTAAAAATCATATTTTGATTCACTTCAGGCCTTAATTAATTTTTTTATAAAAATATATTATTAGATATTTATGTACCAAGTAACTTTGTATTCTTGTTAATTACAATTGATTTTGTTTTGAATCTTATATCTGATAAAAATTATTCATCATACGAGATAAACTAAGATTGCCTATATTAGCGTTGAGTTCTTTATAGAAGACATACATGTTTTATCAAGGTCGAATATTTCTTGTATTAATATGAATTGAATGATGGAAAAAAGTAAGAACTCAGTGACAGTTTTTTGAACTGTATATTATTTATGATGTTTGATCTTCATGAAAGAAAAAAAACAGTATCAAAATATATTGATTTATATGAAATTTACCTTTAAATATAAAATATTCTCTTGACACATTTCCCGATGATAGTGATGAACCGAAAGCATAAAACTTATGCTTTCAGATTGTGTTGCAAGTCTATACAATCGGCATTACATATCACCCTTTCTTTCAATATCGTAAAGTTTTTCCATCATCTCTTGTTCATATACGAGAAAAAAAATATTAGTTTTCATAAAAACTTTGTCAACTGTCACGAATGTCTGACAAAGTTGGAGTCGAATATTTTTTTCATGCACATTTCACTCAGTTTGGCGTTTGTTTTCTTTTTTTTTCTTCGGCTATGTACAAATGGAGCTGGGAATTGAGATCGTAACTAAAGTGCACATATTCCCAACACGCATCTATTCTGTCTGGAATCTAGAACATTTATGTTGATGTGAGACTCTTCTTTCTTACTTAAATTCATCTCAAGAGACGAACCGATCTTAATATGAAAAACGTATATGTGTATTACTACCTGGATAATTAAATTAAAAAATATTAGTTTTCTTTGTAGGTACATTTTTATACGCGAGAACTACATTGTATTTAATTTAAAATTATAACGTTTTACGTCTTTTATATTTAAATTATTTTCATCGCTATGTAATTAAAACTCTTTTGAAACAAATTTTTATACCTCACGACCAAAAATAACATGTATCGTGTTGATAGTTAATTCATTAAATTACGTATGTTGTATATAAAATAACGAGGAAAATATAGTCAAGCATATATTAAAAATTACAATGTGGTGAAGTTTAAATTATTTGTATGTATAAAAACAATTTTATTCTTGGATACTGCTTTTAAATATTTTACATACTGCATGCCATATACTTTCGTATGTAAACACCTCACAAATACAACCAAGTTTACATATATATATATATATATATATATATATATATATACACGTATATATATATATATATATATATATATATATATATATATATATATATATATATATAATATACATATATACATATATATATATATATATATATATATATATATATATATATATATATATATATATATATGTTAAGGATATACTGATGATCGGTCGACCGATTGTTGGAAATTTTGTATTTATTAATAAATCGCTGAGAACGGTACAGACGACGTTGCTCTAAAAGGTTTTGAACAATCAGTGTATAAGCGAATGTCATCAGAGTACAATCGCGTGATCATGCATGAATACAGTCCGTTGTGTAGTATGTGTGAAATAAAAGTATTCAACAATTAACAAAACCGTCATTATTTATTCTGTATCTCCCTAAAAACCGCCGTGGTTATACATACACTCAAGAAAAAGACATCTTTGGACTGAAATCTCATAGCCCATTAGGTGTTTGGTGTCAGAGAAGAAAAATCACTCTTCACCGACATTTGAATTCAAAATAAAAACAATATAAATTATAAAAAAAATAATATATTTTAAGAATTCATTAAAAAAATATTTTTATTAGGCACATAAATAGTTTGAAAGTAATCATTCCTCAGTATATTTAGATTATAATCAATAAATCATAACTGAACCTACACACATCTATCTATCTATCTATCTATCTATCTATATATATACATATATATATATATATATATATATATATATATATATATAACTAGACAGGGAGCCTAATTTTACTTAACGTAAAAATCATTTTTTAAAAAAATATTGTGCTTAAAAGTCCATATATTTACAAAAATAGGTGACGGTTATAATTGATTTTAGTGTCAAAATGCACAGTCAACTTGGGAAATGGAACTTCGAGTCGAATTTTTCTCAAACAAAACAACAAAACTTGACAAGATGACAGATACGATAGAACAAGTGTTTTTAATGAACATATTTTTTCAATGTCGGTTTTGTCCGACTGTAATTTTTAATTTTATATAAAATTCCATATTTGAAATTGTAGATTCTGATTGAATAAATATGGTTAAAACATAAAAGTGAGATATTAATGTGACAACTAAAATTGGTTTCATACTCATTTTCAATTTTTAATAAATAAATAATTTACAGTTTGGAACACAATTTAAAATTGGTTTGTGTCAAGTTCAATGTTAAAGAGAAATATTTATAGTCAATTTTGAAATCATTTTACGATTTGAAATTAGTAATTACAATAACTATTTATATTTTTTTAAAAAAATTATGTGATTAATGATACTTATAACGTGCCATCACTGAGTTAACAAAGAATTTAAAACTGTTTTTGTGTTTATATATTTTTTTTGTTAACTAACTGAATTAAAAAATGCATTATTAAGAAGTATTAGGTTGACAGAAAAATAATTGCGGTTTATGACCTTTAAATTTATATACAGTTTCATGAACTGACTCTTTTAATTGGTCCAGAATTGTTGAATGACTAACGCCTAAATTTTGTGCAAGCTCTCGAATTGTTGTGGGTGGTTCTGGATCAACTAACGCTTTCAGTTGGTCGTTGTGGACTTAAAGGACATCTGTGACCTTCATCTTTAAGGCTCTCGTCCTTAACACGATTTTTTTAAAACCACCATTGTATCGTATGTTTCTTAACAGTACCCACAGCAAAAGCATCGTTTAGTTTACGAGCAGATTATGCTGCTTTACTACCCATTTTGAATTCAGAAAAAATTGCTCTTATTTACTTCTTTTGTATCTTTAATTCAATAGGCTAATTTGAAGCAAAATAAATAATAAAACCAAAGTCGATGATACCAAAATACAGACTAAAAAGGCACTTTAAACTGATATTATATGAACACGATGAAATGACACTCATTGAAAAAAAAATAAAGTTAGAATTTAGAAAAAACCACAATTATTTTCTTATCAACTTAATACATGCATACATACATACATACATATATATATATATATATATACACGTGTATTAATTGTTCTTTTAACAAAGATATTTTTGAAAATTGGCTGCAGATTGATTCCATTTTGCTTTTCATTGTGTTTGTATTAAACAACATTTTTATTCATTTGTGCCGAATTTAATTTTTTCAAGATTAGTAACTTTAATTACTAAATGCTACTATTTTTCTAATTAAACATGTTCATATTTACATTTTTCTCATTAGACAAATCAGTCAGATGTAAAAATAACTGTGACATACAGATTTAAATGAATTTCAATTATGAAAAACGATACCCAATAGTACTTTTGATAAAAAATGTTTTCTTAATTATATGAAGAACATAAATAATAAAACCTAAAGTTCTGGAATCTACAGAGTAAATTTTTTAAACTATTGCAAGTGCAGAATAAACAATGTAAAAAATCTATATTTAAATTGAGAAATTTTTAGGAATAAGTGTTTTAAGAAATACATGTTATGCTGTATATTTATATTTATATATATATATATGTATGTATGCATGGATATGTATATGTGTATTTAAGTATGTATTGGTCCTGAATTTTTAATAATTTCTTTTTTGTAACTTAATTACTAAATACAAACTGACTTTTAAATGAGTTACAAATTCTATGAGATATATGTCAGATAATTCTATGGTATAACTTTCATGTTTTGGCTTTATTTCATATAACATTGTATTATATTTTTTAAATTGATTTGTATGATGAATTTTAAAATAATTGATATAAAATATCTCATGAAAATAAAAACGAAAACGATATAATATTTTATTTGTCGAAAATTTATTTAAAACTATATTTATTTTAAGCTCTCTCTCTCTCTTTCCTATATTAGACCTATATTAATTGTTTATATTTCACTTTACAGAAACAAGAACTAATGTTTATTTTTATTACAAAACTATACAAACTGTAATTTACTGTCAGTATACACAGAATTATATTACTGTTGTGATACGTGCAAAATGTCATAACATGTTCTTGAATTGTTGATGGACAGCAATCGTTAAAGTTTCTATTAAAAACATTTATATTTCACATGTCAGTCAGTTGTTGAATATTCTTTAACATAAAAAAATGTATTGAACAACTTTCAATGCGTGGTGATTGATTAAGCGAAAATATTAGATCATATTTTTGCATTACTTTTTTTTATATATATTATATTGTTATACGGTATTGTATGTGTGTGTATGTATATATATATATATATATATATATATATATATATATATATATATATATGTATATGTATACATACACACGCATATCGGTTTAAAGATGTTAACATTCCAAATATATAAATTATTTTAAAATTGTACAAAAGCATGCATATATTTTATATATTTTTAAATTAAACATGTTTATCTGTTATAATTGAATCAGAAGGAATTATATTTTTTTAATATTACCACACATAAGTTTTACTTTTATTTATAAAAAAAATCAGTGATTAACATTCTTTGTATACAGTCTATTCCCTTTTATGTTAATATTTATTACTTCTCAAAATATTTTTATTTTACAATTTTATGAATATACATAATCACACACGCATATATATATATATATATATATATATATATATATATATATATATGTATATGGTACACCAAAGGAATACTTTTTTTAGTAAAATACATAAAAAATTAAGAAAAGTATATTTGGTCAGGAAGAAAATTTCAATTATTTTTTTCTATACAATATTTTCTATACAATAATATTATACTAGTTATAAGATACTGTTGAGTAAAAATGACAAAATTCAGAACTTATCATAAGAAGCTTATCTTAACTTCACTGACTTCACAGAAACGTATCTTCAGAATTATTTCAAAGTTCAAATATGCTTCCTATTGTATGGCTTCTATTTTTTTTTCAAAAAACGATTTCTTTATTTTAATTCCTTAATAAAAATATTAATTAGATAGACATGTTCTAAGTAGAAAACCTTTTTTCTAGTTCTTTTTTATTTTCCTCTTTTTTATCTCTTCGTAAATTAGAACGTTTCAGTTGTTAAGATAATCAATTATTCATTCCATGACGACAGGTTAATATGGAATGAGGTGATATAGATAATTGAAACGCTGATTACTTTGCATATATTCTACGAATTTCCAGGAAATGTATTTACAAATCCTATAATTACTGAATGTAGCTCATCATTTTGGATATTGAGGGACATTGTTATAAAAATGTTCAAAAATAGTTCATTGTATATGCTTGTTTACAACTTTCATACAAATAATAAATTTGAAAGGAAAATAATACAATGAAGAGGAAATAATATATTGAAATCGACTATAAAAACAAAAACATATAAGAGTGAATAATATTTGAATGCAAACCATTTTGAATAATAATATCTGATCATTTGGAAGAAATATAAAGGAATAATGAGCGTATATAACAATACATAGTAAATCATGGTAAAAAATATTTGGCATGAAAAACATTACTGAAAACGAATTTAAGCTGAAAATTGATAATAATATATTATGTCACACAAAATGCCTTCTTAAATAGTCTCCTCAAAGATTATAATGAAATCATTGAATAATTGGGCTCAGGACAATAATAGTGCCATTATTCTTTTCTTACATGTATAGTAGTGATTTTTTTAATTGTATTTGGTAATTGTCGATCTATTATCACTAGTTTATTGTAGTATTATTATGAATATTTCATTCTTCATATAAATGTTCATCATTCTTCATTCTCCATCTTTCCTTTTCATAATGGTTTTATTTACTTTCATTCTTCTCTGTAAGAACGTAATGTCTGAATTCAGGACTGAATTGATATGTAACGTAATTAAAATTGACAAATAGATTTCTGAAATTATTCCAGGTATCAAGCATTGGTGTTTGAAAGTGAAAAACATTTTATAGCCTATTGAACAAGTATCCAATACCCTATAATAATATATTGGGATTACTACTTTATTTATTTCATACTTCGAACATATACATACTTTACAAATTAATTATTTTCCTACTTTACAGACAACAAAAAAAATGTTAATCAATCTTTTCAAATAAACAATATTTGAACAATAAATTAGATTTTTCTGTAATATAGTGCTCTGAAGTTGTTGGTATTGTCATGCAAATACACATAAGTAACAATCACAGAAATGATAGTCATTAAATATTTTTCAAAAATTACTATGGTTTGTTAGATGACTGAAATATTCCTTTAGAAAATTAGATTAGACATATTTTAATTAAATAATATAAATATAAGAATCGAATGAGCATATAATAAATTAATAGGAAAAAAAATAATAAAGTAACGAATTTTTAAAAACTAACACTAAAAATTGTTTACGTAATGAGTATATTTATAAAAACACTTTTTACAAACTTTTCCATTAATGGCTTTTTATAATTAAAATAGAATATAATTACCAATACTTTCTCATTTTTGAAAATAATTCTATAATTCATGGTTATGTACTGAAATGATCCTGACGATGAATGTTGAGGGTCTAAATAAAAATGATCAGCAATCACTTATTGAACAATTTTGATCAGAAAAATTTTTTTAGTAGAGTGAAAAAGAAATACTTTCTGAAAGTGAATTATCATAGCATCAAAACTGTATTGATGCATACACACACTCGTGATATATATATATATATATATATGTGTGTATATATATATATATATATATATGTGTATACTCGTATATATGTATGTATGTATATATATGTATATATATATATATATATATATATATATATATATAAATTTATATATATATATATATATTTATATATATATATATATATGTATATATATACACGTGTGTGTGCTGTGTACACATTAATATGGCGACAAAGAATTTCTTTGGAACATGATGTATATTTGTTGAAATAAATTACATGTCGCGTTGTAGTCGAATTTCTAACATATCGAATTGATATTAGATGTATATATTTTTGACTACGATTTTCAAATGTCATCTTTTGTCAAGAACTTGAATTATTCATATACATAACAAGATTTAGAGCTTACTGGTATCTTAATATCCGCGTATAAAAAATATAAATAAATTAATAAATTATTCGAAGAAATACTATTGAAAAGCTAAAAATAAACATGAATGTTTGTACAAGAAACATTAAGAATAAATCTCATTAGATATTCGTTCCATTCATTTTATTTAAATTGACATTTTTCAGCTTCCCGCACAAGATATTTTTAACGAAAATAGTCGAAAAGCAGTGCGCACGCACTGTTGTGAACTGCGCATGGGCGCCTATGTTCATGTGACTGGTAATAACCTCGAGTCAGCGTCACGACGTCTATTCAGTCATACAGAAACGTTTGACGCCACTCGATGGTTTAACGATATTGTCGGCAATTTATTGACAGCGCCGTTGCGCGTTGCCAAAACATGTTATTCAACATGTTCATTGTTTTGTTGGCGTTTCTTTGTATATCCGTAAATGTCGGCGACACAGAGCTTCTCGTCAATGTCAAAAATCAGGTATTTGCTACAATAATTTATTGTACATAACCGTATTGTTTGTTTGACTATGCATGTTTCTATATTATACTCTATCAATGTATTTTTTTTTAAAAAAAACCATAATTTTTATAAGCGAACAAAACTTGTTCATGTATATTATGTATATACATTTCTAAAATATAATACACTTTAAACATAACGTAATGCTACATTTCATAACCTGTTGACATCACCTATGATAAAATGTTCAACTTTTACCATGTAAACTTATCATTTAAATGTTGTTAATTCTATTTTGTAGTAAGTGAGTTAATATTATATATATATTTATATATAAATTAACAATTTAAAATAGTTATTTTTTAATATTGATATGATCTAACAGTAATGGTTATAAGTATTTTGTGTCGCTTCATTTCATTTTTAATTTACTCTAGTTGACTCAATGCATACAAATTTTATACACACACACACGTATATATATATATATATATATATATATATATGTATATATATGTATATATATGTATATAAATCAATTTTTTTATTAAAAAAATAAAATTAACGTTTTTTTTTTAAAAAAAAGGATGTTATATATGATAAAAATATCTCATAAAATGGCATATTATGTTATAATAAATATTGTCTTGTTGTATTTTAGTATACAAAATAAAAAAAATCGTGTTCATATATAATAATAGTGATATTGTTAATGTTTGCATACACGTGTTGATAAATAAAGATCTGTATAGTACACATTAATGTTAAAGTGCATCATATATACATACTAGTTACGCTTGCTGTAAGTTGAATAGTGTGTAGATAAAAAATTTATACAATGAGCATGATGTGTTTTTGAAAAGAATACTACCATATAATGATATTTTCTATGTATAGTTGTTTTGAGTAATTTTCACATATTTTTTTATTTTAAAGAAGTTATTGAAAAAAATGAAACAAAAAATCATGTGTGTAATGTAAAGTGAATATTCTTATATTTAGCTCTCCAGAACTAGTTACTCAGATTAAATGATGATATTGATATAAATATATCATTAACACAATTTTCATACTTTTATTATTTATATATATATATATATATATATATATATATATATATATATATATATATATATGAAAATCTGCATGAATTTTATCTTAAATAAACACAGGTCTTAGAAGAACAACCGCAATGAGACATAAAGATAATGTTATTTAATTTATATGCATAGCCACAATGAAATGCCAGCATTTTAACTGTTTTATCATAATATATCTTTGGTGACGTTAATGTCCTTGAAAAAGATAACTTCTTGATAAGTACATAAAGATGTACTTGTATATAAAATATATATACTTAGTTATATATGTGTGTATGTATGCTTGTGTGTGTATATATATATACACACACACACACACATATATATATATATATATATATATATATATATATACACTCAGAGAAAGAAATGAAAATGAGTATATTTCATATTCCTTTCAAATATCAAACAATGTTTCATGATTAAGTATTATATGTATTTATTAAAATTAAAGAATCACTGCAATCAACATATTCATTCAGCAAGGTTTTTATTAGAGAAAGTGCAATTGTTAAAAGTAATAAGCTGCTCCATTAATATAAATCAAATATTTTATTTCAATATTTTCTACTTTTCTATTGCGATCATACACACACACACACACACATACACATATATATATATATATATATATATATATATGTGCTCATTTATGAAAAATGTTATTTAATGATTAATGAGGTATATTTATATAAAATTGAAAATCAAAATGCCATTTTTTGTCTCTAAGTTTTAAAATTATTTAGTATTATGGACTCATTTAATATGGATTATGTTATGAAAATGTCTTTTTTAAGTTATATATACATTATTATCTGCACTATATTGATTCTTTTGTATTATGAACTTATAGGATATATTTTGTTTGGATTCAGGAAAAAAGCTTAACAAGTTATGCGCAATGTTATGTAATATGATTGTATTATTAATTTGTATTCTTTGCAAAATATAAATTTGAGCAATTTTGTTATCTTAATAAGAGGACAGTATCTATGTATTCCATTTATGTATCGTAATATTGAGATACGTATAAAAGTCATAAATATATGTTTGTTGTATCCATAATTTCAACAAATCAGCTTACTGTATGTTTGTTGTATCCATAATTTCAACAAATCAGCTTACTGCTCACTTAATTCAAACGTCCATGGTATTATGAAATGCTCTTGCAATTTATGTAGAGATTTTTCAAGCTTTTTTCCATTCTTGTTAAGAGTTTTTACCGGATTAGTAAGGAGTATAATAATTTTCACTCATTTCTCATTATTTTTATTTTTGCAATTTGTTGAAGGTGGATATGAACCGGTCAAATATTTGATTCAATTCCACCAGGCATCACACATATCTAACCGTTAATTTTTTTTATAGATCTCGACTGTAAATTCGGTACGAATATTAATTTATTTCCTATCTATCTAGCTTGATTACCTAAATGTTTTTTTATGATTTATTACAAGTAAATATTGTTTGCTTAATTTTTTTGATTTTAACATGATTCATTTTCAGTTTGATAACTTTTCACCTTTTTGGTTTTTAAATTTTTATTTTTGTTGTAGAATAAAATAAGTAGGTGAGATTTTAAAGAAGCTCTTCTTTCTCAAGATATGTTTTTCTTCTTTTATGTTAAATATTAATCTCGTTTATTTCTTACATAGATAGTTATAGAAAGATCATTTAAATAAGTTTAATTAATTATAACCAATATTTAATTAGCTAAATTTAAGAACTGTTATAAAAATAAGTTTTTATTAAATTTGTTACAAATATACATTTTACAAAAACATGAGTATTTAAATAGGAAATTTTAATTGTATATAATGTCATTTTATTTGTTTTTCTTGGAAGTTTTTGAGTTTAGAATTAACTGAATTTATGCATCTTAAATTGGTATTGTTTTTCAGTGAAAAAATTAGAAAAAAATATTAAGAAAAAGAACGTTTTAATGAGTCTCTTAACCTACTTTTAATATTTAAAGTAATATTAAAAAAATATATAATTTTTGTAGAATCTATGTTCACTTGAATAATGTAACTATATATATATATATATATATATATATATATATATATATATATATATATATATATATATAATTACAGAAGAAAACAAATTATAATCAGTTTAAATCAAATGATAAGTTGCTGTTCCTGACTAACTCATATTCCATAAAAAGGGGTCGTGGACAAGTGGGTAACATTTTGAACAATTGACTGCGATATCGTTAATTAGCGTTAAGCGTTGTTGCATATGTTATCTTCTATCAAAGCGATTGAAATAGTTAAAAGTTTAGATGTGGATAGATGTTAAGGACATAATAAATTTTTATTCTTTAATATTTAAATTCTGTAGTATTTCATAATTGAAGTAGTAATTGATCTAGGAGTTGTATAATTTTAATTTGTAAAATTATATATATATATGTATGAATTTAGAGAGAGTATTAAAGAGGAAATAAGAGTTTATTTTAGTTGTTTTTATTAAACTTATATAATGAACATTAAAATATTAATTATTAGAATTGTAGAAAATATCAGTTTTCTGCAGATTAATTATAAAATAATTTTAATAAAAACTTTTTCCAATCCAGAGTTATTACTGAAAGTACAAAAAAATATTTATATTCGTATGGATGTATGAAAATGTCTAGACAAATATATATATATATATATATATATATATATATATATATATATATATATATATATAAATGTAAATAAATATATGTAAACATGTGTGCGTATTTGTGGTTTGGAGCAATTTTCGCACAGTTTACGAAAACGTTTTTGTGGTACAAAAAGTTTGACGTCAAAACTTTTTAATAACAGATTGTTTTAACGTAAAATTTCATAAATAATGTATATTTTAAATGTAAATTTTCAAATAAAGTTGAAGATTATTTTTCCATACACATTTGTTACATTTTGTTGGTATTTTGCAAGTTCCTATTTCGTATATAAATATTTTGTAACTGTATTTTAATTTATAATTTTTGTTCAAAAACCTACTTTTAATATTTTTATTTAATCGCGTATAGTTTAGTGATGTAAAAGAATAAATTAATTATTTAATTTATGTTAGTAAATGGGTATTTATTCACAGAAATATTATCTCACCTCACATTTTTGTAATTATAATGTAGATAATTTGTCAAATTTTAATTTAAAATTAGTTATTTTGTTCTAAAATTCAAATGTGATTTGTGGAATTTATTATTGGGTTTATTATTTTTGTTAAATTTGCTAAATTATTTCTATTTTTTTTTCATTTATAGGTATTATTTTCACTCCCGATATATTTATGGTATCTAAAAAAGTTGTATGTTTCAATGAAATTCCTCAGTGACTCTAAGTATTACGTTTATTTTAATTTATTGTATCATAAAATAAAATATTTGATTATTTTATAACCAATGACATTTTATATAATATTTTGTTAAAGTATTATTAATAAAATAAATGAAACATAGTGACCTGCCGAATATCTCTATAAGAATTGAAGATTAAACAAATTTTATTAATAGCATCAAAGTAAATATATTAATATCACTTTCTTATCGTTATGTTTTATTTATTTTTGAAAAAAAAAATTTCTTTGTACAAAATTATTATTTATATTTTGAAATAATTGTAAGTATGTCGATTATTTTTAAGTTCATGTTATTAAAATTGTTGGCAAGCTGTTTTAAAAATAGCCAAACGACCATTCATTCTTCATATGCACGATTGAGAGTTATTCAATGGAAATAAGATATAACTTCAGTTTAAGTAATAAATTCATTTAGTTTTAGAAGTAAAAGTGATCTATAATTGTTTTTTTGATTTTTAATTATAAATTTACTATCACAAAAAGCTAGTGTACGAAGTAATTTTATATAATATTCATATTGTTTACTAGATATGAGTTTAAAACGTTTAAATATGTTTAAAAGGTGACTTATTTTACCAGTATATGAGAAAAGTCAATCATTTAATAACTAATAGTTCTAGATGTGACATTATTGATATAAATTATATTTATTCTGAAATTAATTATATATATATATATATATATATATATATTTATTTTTTTATACACACACACATACCTGATATCATTAACGTACATGTGCTAGATTATTTTATGAATATTTCACATCTGGATCAATTACATGCTTATTAAGGTTATATTGATATTCGTATCTTAATCTCCTTCTTCCAACATATTGCTTGCCTTACAGCACCTGTAATCTCGGGAATTAATACCTAAATGAATATTAATTGCTGTAGACATAACTTCCGACCATGGTTACGGGCAATTTAATTTTGTCTTAATTTTATCACAAGACGCTCGTTTAATAATTTTCTAAACGGAATTTCATAGTGTTAAAAACCAGATAGTTTGATTAGTATTTATGATAAACAGAACAAATACGTATTTGAATAAATGCACAAATTTATATATATATATATATATATATATATATATATATATATATATATATATATAATGTGCGTGTATGTATAAGTGTGTTTGTAAAAATATGCACCAAAAATATATAAATTTATTTATTGTGTAAATGCGAAGTTGTTATATTCATGTAAATTTAAGATAGTGTATACAATTATGTAAATATAAAACGATAAATATGTAAAATTTGAAAGATATACGTATTGTAATATTCTGCTTCTGTTTATATAGAAGAAATTTTACACATTATTTCAACTTTTGATTAAATTTAATATGTTGAGAGGTATTTCGAAAATTAAATAATTGTGTTATTTTATATACTTATATATATATATATATATATATATATATATATACACACACACACATACATACCTTTGCATTAATACTACACAATACGTATATATAATATTTTAAGCTGCTTTAAGATCTATAAAAAGTTTAGTGTATCTTATTAAGATATTTCTATTAGGTCACTATATATGATTTATATTACAGTTAAGTATTTTGTATTTGGAATCTTTGTTAAAGTAGATTGTGGTAAAATTTCTATTCAACTATCCTTAGTGAATTTTATATGTAAAGACGAATTTTTCTTTTTATATTTACCTTTTTATGTATGTTAGAGAAGATTGTTTATCATTTCTCGTTATAAAAAAATCTGAAATTCCTTCTGTACTGTAATATCCTTTTTCAATTTTATAAAATATTTGTATTTTATTTGAACTAAAATACAAATTCATTTTATATATGTATAAGGAAATTCTGTAAGAGAACTATCTTTTATGATCTTATAAATGAGAGTATGTAGTTGGAAATTACATGCTGTATTAAAATGAATTTCATATACCTTCAGTTCAGAAGAGATAATAAGGACACGTGAAAGACTTGTTTGAATGACTTTGACGTTATACTTGAGGTTATATATATATATATATATACACACATATATATATATACACATATATATATATACACACACATATATATACACACATATATATATATACACACATATATATATATATACATATATATACATATAACCCATCATCTTATGTACCATAACTGCACACTGTTATAAAACATTCCGAACACTCTTATGTTTAGTTTTCGGAAAATGTGTTTTGAATCTTAATTAATAGTAATAATTGTTCGTATTTAAATATCATTTATTAATTGGTATGAATAAATAATGTCACTTACATTTGACAGTGTCTATTTTGTTTTGTCTATTAAGTTCAAATCGGGAAATTTTCTCACAGAAACGTACTGTCGTAATAGTTAATTATATTAATATACTTATCATAAATGATTATTAGAAATGAAAATAATGAATTTTTAAGATTAAGGGCTAGAGCTCCAGTAATGATTTTTAACACATAGAAGTTACTGTACTATTTAAAAAGTGTAGATATTTTATAATTTCGAATTTCGCATATTTTTCATATTAATGTTTAATATTGAATATTGAGTATATCAATAATATAGATAGGAGAACAATTAAAGGGAAACTATATTCTATATTTCAATCTGTGTTAGAAAAGTCATTAGTTTGGAAGTATTTTAATGATTAATTTTTTGAGTACGTTCTAAAAAAGTAAATTTTTATGAATTTTGACTTCTATTAAAGATAATATTTAAATTCTTAGTTTTATTCAACATAATTTGACCGTACCTGACAGTATGTATACTTCTATTTTCGTATATCATAAGGTAAAAAAATATTTTTTTATAAATATAAGAGGGCTATACTCCCTACTCGCTATGCACACCAACCCCCGGAGGGGGCTTTACCTTCCGCTCGCTGACGCTCGTTCTCCCCAAACAAATAACAATAATAATAATAAATAATAAATTAACAAATTATACCCACAAATAATCTACGTATAATGTAAATCGTAAATTTTTATTGAAAAGTTTAGAAAAATTTACAACAAAATACAATGTTAAAATGCGTAACAATTTTTTTACTCTAAAGCTTCGGTGAATACGATATTTTGAATATATTTCTTGCTGTTATGATCAGTAATGATTCGTGAAACATCGGAAATGGAAATAGTAACGTGCTCCTTGTGGAGTGTAGCGAGGACAGCGGCGTTGCGAGGAGCTGTTCTACTCGGAAAAAAAATTGTTTCATGAAGATTTTATGATGAAATTATTTTTTTATATATAGAAAGACTATTGTTAAATTTTCAAAGTTTGTAAACAAATTAAAAGGAACATAATTCGATTATATATACATTTAATATTGAGAAAAATATTGCGTAAATTGTAACAGTGTATTTTATAACTGTTAATTAAATAGATATATATATATATATATATATATGTAGTATTGTAAATATACATGTTTGGTATTTGCATAAAGTGTTAAATAATTATCTCGCTTCATTATGTTTACAATACTGAAAAAAATCAGAATAAAAAAGCATTTATTTTATTTACTAAATAAATTTACTTCATTATTGTTTTCAGTATCAAAGTATTTTTGAATAACTAAAATTAATATAAGAATCAGAAAAATATTTCTTTGCAATCGATAAATTTAAGTTCATTTTTTTAATATTTTACGCTTCAAATGTGATGATCTCATATTCTTATTGTTGCTAAGACTCTTAAAATGACGAATTAAATAGTGACTATTAAATTATTTAAAATTCTATTAATAATAGTTATCAAAATTTATTTTTGTAATTATTGATTCGTGTATATATATATATATATATATATATAAAATATGCAATAAATTGCGTGCCTATTAAAAGTTAAACGAAAATAAATTGTTGGCAACACGTTACAGTTCGAAACTATTACGTTTTACTCTAAACATGTAACCCTGACCTCGAAAGAAATTAATAGAAATCTGTTTTGATAATAAATTTACTGTTTCATTACCATAATTCAATAATCAACAGTTTTCGATAAAATTTCGTTTTTGAACTATTTTAAGTACTGTTTATAACTGAATTTGATTAAACTTCATGCGTGTTTATTAATTATACATTTATTTACAGTACATTTGTTGCTTCGAAATATATATATATATATATATATATATATATATATATATATATATATATGTAATTGTATTTAAATGTAACTGAAAATTTTATTTAGATTAATAGATTATATTCATTATATTTAAGAAAGAAATCTGTCTATTACGTACATAAATAAGTAAAATAATGATAATTCGACGAAATGTTATTTTATTAATCAATTATGAAAAATAATTAACCTAAAATTAATTTGATTACTTCTCAGATCATTTGATATTTGATCTTTCTTTTGTTTTCAATCTTTTTTTAATATAGGTGATTCAATTTTGATTTTCACATAGAGTATTAAAATGGGGCTCAGTGGTTAAGAAAAGTTATTTTTTATTTGATATTACTTCAGTACTAAAGTACAATGATACTAAATGGGGGATAGCATGTTTTTTTTATTTTGTGCTTCTTTTTTAATATTTTCGTGTGGAAGCTTAAGTTGAATCATCTGTATTGTGTGTAATTTATATATAAATTTTTTTGTTTATAGTAAGACATTCTGTGTTTTCATAGAATGATTTCATTGTATATTATTAATTACGATTTATGCGTTTCTATTATTTATATTTTTTTGTTTATTTCGGCCAATAGTCTTTATTTTGAAAAGGTGAATAATTTTTGTCATCTTTGCCGCCAAATAAGTGAAACGTTTTAATTAGTCATGTAGATTATTGAAAGTTTTTAAATTTCATTAAACTAGATATTGTAGAGATTGTCCATAATTTTATAGTTCATTAAAAGTATTTATTTTTTAATAACATATTCAAGTCTTACTATTAAATCATATGCTAATTTTCATCAAAATTATTAGATCTGTTCATTACCTTTTAATTTTTTTTAGAAAAATGCATACATGTATATATTAATCATATACAATTTTTAGATAAAAATCTAATAGAATTTATTGTAATGATTAAAAATCGTGGTTGAAAAGTTCAATAATAATAGTTTTTTAAAAGTTTTTAATTCACAATTTAGAACAATATTCGATTTCTTTTTGTGATGGTAAAGTTTGATATATCTTGGTGAAAATCTTTATTATTAAAAGGACAAACATGTCATCGTTGATTTGTGACATTATAATCTTTAGATAGCGTGTTAAGCTGACATACTTCTGAAGATGTTCATTATTTCCTTAACATAGACATGATTTGACATTTTATTTGAGACATTGTTCTGCATGATATTTTATTTTATATGAAAATTTAAGCCAAAAATCTGAGATGATATCAATAATATCGTGTATTTAATCGTGTATATATCGTGTTATTTAAAACGAGTACTTAATAAGTAATATATAGCATGAAAAGTAATATAAATAATATATAATGTTTATTCTTAAATATTGTAATAAATCTTTTAAATATCAATACTTTTCTCTAATATAAAATTACATGTTAATGATCAAAATAGAAGATATTTCAAAATTTATTATAATTTGAACATATTCAATAATTCATCATAGTTTATTACACTATGACAGTATGGATATTGAATTTTCATGTATTTAGTTTCAAACAAAAAGAGAATTATTATATTAGTCTGGATTCATATATGACCTGTTTAATGTGGATATGCATTTACATGTATGTATCTATACATATATATTAATCTAAGTATATATATATATATATATATATATATATATATATATATATATATATATATACATATATATGTACGAATTACTAACTATATGCATGCATGAATGTATAGATATAGATAATAAATAGGAATGTGTACAATTTAGCTTACGTATTTATACACATTAGTGATTTTATAAGCTGTAAGTATTAAATAAATTTTTATTACTATGTTAATATAAGGGAATTAAACAATTTTTTCAAATTATATTTAATCGTATTAAAAAAAATATTCTAAAAGTGCATATCAAGTAAGTATATAATTTAAGAATTAAAATTTACATGAAATCAATGTTTTAAAATCAATAAATTATAATAAATTAATTTTGAAAGAAGATAGATTTCAATGAAGAATTATTTTAAAACAAATCAAATATAATCGAAAAATTTGTTGTAGATAAATTTTCAATATATATAAATACTTGTAGCATTTCAGTACAGGAATGCATTTTTCAAAGATAAGTTATTTATTTTAAATGTCAGTATAACAGTTAATAAAAAAGCTGGTTCATTTCAATACTATATTAAACATTAAAATTATTATACTTATAATTTTCCGGAAACATTTTTCTTAGTGAATTTTTAAAATTTCTTCGGAGTTAATAATTTTATATACTAACAATTTTCGTACAACTTGTTGTCATTAATTTGTATGTATATATATATATATATATATATATATATATATATATATATATATATATATATATATTCTTTCACATTAATAGTTTTAATAAAAAAAGCTGATTTTATATACTCAAAATAAAAACAGATAATTTGACTTCACTCTTAAATTGAAATAGTAATACAAGTAAGAACCATTTTGTTAAAACCATGTATGTGTATATATATATATATATATGTTTATATATGTGTGTATGTATGTATGTAAGTATGTATGTATGTATATATATATATATATATATATATATATATATATATATATATATATATATATTATAATACTTTAGCTGTTCATTGGAAAATAATACATTGAATAACAATCTTTTTGTTTTTACATAATTACTGAAAGAATTGGTTACTTAACACTCACGGCTGGCGTCATGTATGTGTGACTGACTGCCAACGGTTTTAGGGGTGATTCTGATAACGAGAGCGATGATAATAACTTAGGTGATAACCGTGAATGGTTGGAAAGTGATTTTATTACTTTTAGAAGACTAATAGCAATACAGATGAAATCTCTAGATATGTAATGCATGTGTACAATTAATTATTGGTAATGATTTCATAGATACAGTTCTTGCAGTGTCAAATAGATACTATCATCAAAATTACAGCAGTAACAGTAGCATAACAAATAAAAGGAAAGGTTGGGCTGACACTAGTAATATAGAAATAAAAAAAATATTGGCCGTATCATTCTAATGGATTTTGTGGAAAAGTCTAAGACAGATGATTACTGGTCCACGTATCCACTACTTCATACACCAGTCTTCGGTAATACAATGAGTAGAGATAGATTCCGTCAGATATGGAGATACTGGCACTTGAGCAACAATAATGTTAATACAATTAATGCGTAATTGTATAAAAAAATAATATTTATACATTTAATGCGTTTTAGACTGCGAAAAGTGCCCGCGGATAACGAATGACCTGAATCTGACCCGCTCACCGTGAAAGTGTTAATATAAAGCGAATTGTTTACTCTCTTGATCTATTTTTACAAGAAACAAAATTTTAAAACAAGGAATTAATATTTTAATGTTTTATTACGAAAGAAACACATATTATGTACTATAAATATTTTTAGTTGTCTCTTAGCTTCTTTAATTTGATGGAAACAATCTTCTTGAACAAAAAATAAGATGGAATTATACAAAGATAAAAATAATATAATTTCTTAGAATTTTTAAACATTTTGATTCGTTTCACTTTCTTGGAATATAAATAAGATTCATTTCAAATTTATGAATTGTATATCTTACAAATAACTGGCCTAATATTATTTTATACCAAGAAATTGTTTACTTTAGAAACAAGATAAAGAGCAAATTGTAAAATAAATTTTAAATAACTGGACTTGTATTTGAAGATAATTGATTTATTCGTATAAAAAATGTTTTTTCGTTAAT
The DNA here is from genome assembly GCA_034766995.1 of Acanthacorydalis orientalis. Taxonomy (NCBI): domain Eukaryota; kingdom Metazoa; phylum Arthropoda; class Insecta; order Megaloptera; family Corydalidae; genus Acanthacorydalis; species Acanthacorydalis orientalis. The sequence goes on from CM068314.1 coordinate 42,738,989, forward strand.
TTTTTTGTATAATTGCATAAGTGATGTGCATTTTAAACATCTTTTGGGTATTTATTTGAAATTTTCTTGGTAGGTAATTAAATTTGAAATCTTTCTGATATATAATTATAGATGCATTGTCCTGGTAGTTTTCGTCCTTGTGCATCACTTTACTTTCTATTCTCTATTACTAATTTTGGTGCTTGCTCCATCTTCATATGGATTTTAAATAATAATTACCTAAGATTTATCGCTGGAATCTTGGAATGTTTTCAAATGTAAATATGCTGATTTATTGTTCATACATAGAAAAATTATCTCTGCTAAATAAATAATACATTACCAATGCGTCTATAAATAAATTCTCATAACAACTAGGTTTATGCAAAGTTAATAATGAGTAATCATTATTTTTGACCTAATAGTTTAAATTCACGTAAATTGATTTCTCAGTCTAATTTTAAATTAATGTAAACTAAATAATAATTTTAATTATATGGTATGCTATTTATCATAGTTAAAATAATCCATAATAACATATATATATATATATATATATATAACTTAAAATGTTTAACACAGACGTATAAAAAATGTTTTATATTTGACCAATTAAAATGAAATGAATTGCAAAAGTCCTATTTTAAATATATTTAAAGAAATTTTATATAATTAAAAAGTATGTTAAGAATTCTTAGAAAAAATAAATATAAAATAATATAAATTCACGAAAAATAAAGATACCAATTCTTAGAAATACCATATAAACAAAACATTCAGTAAAATTTTTGTGGCTTATTAATATGGATAAACAATGATAAAAAAGCAAGAAGCAGTTATTATATAATATTATGTTTTCTTAATAATAAAAATGATTTTATGTTGGTTCATGTATAAAAAGTTTGATTTTTTTTAACAAAGAAGTATGGTATGCTGTGATTTATATAAAATGAGCATTTAAATTTTGATTTAGTGATTGATAGTAATTAAACTCAAAAGGAGAAAAGTTTATTTTAGGTAGAAAATTGAATGATTTTCAATTAAAGGTGCAAACTAATTGATGTTAAGTTATTAATTTATAATTAAGGTTCGACATATTATGATAAACGAATATTGGAAGTATTATACATAGTATTTTGAAAAATGGTACATTGTGTTATAGAAACTTGTCAAACTTTTTAGATATATATTTGAGTAGAAAAATAAACATTTTTGTTTAAATTTGTTAAACGGCATAGAAAAAATGTAAGCAGCAAAAAAATGTACATTAACATTTAAAACTAAAAAATAAGCGAAATTTTAGGATGTTACTTTGAGTTGTAATATTTTTTCATGAAATATTTGTCAATTAAATATAGATAGTGTGTAGTCTATATTATAGCTCACTATGTGCTGTAAATGTTCTTGATAAAAGTGTTCAAATATAAACTATACGAACTGTGCATGTAGACTTTAAACGTCTGAATTTTGTACGAAATTACAAGTCATGTGAGCTCAAAGCATGTAACTATAATTTTACACATGAAAGCATGATGGTTATCTAGGGACTAGATATTATTTCTTGTATATGAATTTAGGGAAACATTTTCTTTTTTTACAATTGGAAATTTTGGACTTGTGTTATTTAAAATAAAAAGTTAAACTTTGCAGCCTAGAACATTCTTTTGTATTTAAATAATTTATAATAATGACAATGCTGTACATTTATTACTAGTCAGTTATTTATTTCATTTATTTGTACTGAACTATACGTAAAATTTGTTAATAAATTCAAAAGTGACGTAACATTAAAATTAAATTAAAACAAAATTCAATTTTAAATATATACTTTTTATATTATTATTTTTTATATATGAATATTTTTATAAATTTAAATAAATCCAAAATTTATAGTGTTCTTAATTTCAATTTTCTACACTCCGTTTTGAATAAGAACTTTTTACAATTACAATATTTAATAAAAATTAATAATGATGAATAATAACTAGTTTTTTGTATTATTATTGAAGTAGAATTAATCTATATGTATAAAATTGCATTATTCACTTATTGATTAATAACTACTATTAAAATTATGACTTGGCTCTGTGCATAAATTGTTTTCATAAATGAATTGCTACCACAAAATGTTTTTATTCAAATGCTCAGTCATTATTTACTTTGATAATCTTAAACGCATTTAGAAAACGATGCTGTCATCTTTAGACAGTAGGTGTTGAAGTACGACTGTTTAATTGAATCGTTATTTTTATTATATATATATATATATAATACATACATATATATATATATATATATATATATACACATACATACTCGTTTTTCGAAGGGAAAACAAAAAGTTTTTCACAGAAACTCGATAACTCTTGACTAGTTTGAGATATTGGAATAAAACAAAAAGTTAAATAAAGCTTAGAATATAGTTTTGCAAATAATTCATCTATTTATAAATATAATGAACACAATGATAGATTTATGATACATGCAACGTAATAATGAATATGATTCTTTCTAAAATGTAGAAGAGGATATTTTGAAATGGGTTAAACATTAAAGAAGCAAGGGTATGTTTAATAACAAGCATAATATAGTTTTTATCAATAAATGATAAGCATTTATAAAAAATATATAAGTAGTCAAGAGATCGGTACATATGTCTATATAATTTATGATTTTCTTACTTTTGGAAAATATTCTTGTATGAAATGTATTCCATTTCTTATATATTTTTCTTTATCTTCACATTCTAAGAATGATGGTGTTGTCATAGAATTGTGTATAAGCAACGATCAAAATAATCTACAATATTATTTTATTTTTAAGTATTAATTAAATCAATACTATGTTATTTTCTTCTACGTACTTGTACATTTTATACTAGATTCTCGTTTTTGATTACTTAGTTGTTCTGTGAACAGTATTTTACAAAGGTGTTGTTGTAATGAAAGTTATGAAGTTTACATACGAGTATTATATGTGGGTCGATTGATAAGTATGGTAAAAATCCAGTTAAATCCCGTTTTTTGGGAAAAAACAATTTTAATTCTCAACATAGTTTCTATTGAGGGCTAAACACTTGGTCCACCGCGTCTGCAAAATGCGCATTGACGGAGGCGTTGACATCCTCATTCGACGAGAATTTCTTCCCACCGAGCCAAATTTTCAAGTTTGAGAATAAGAACTAGTCGCACGGGGCTGTTCGGAGAGTAGAGTGGTTGAGGAATTAATTCAAAACCCAGTTCGTGCAATTTTATCATTGATGCGGTTGATTTATGAGATAGCGCGTTGTCTGGATGAAAGAGCACTTTTTTCTTGACCGGTTTTGTTTCAGCTCTTCATTCAAACGATCCAATAATGTTGCATAATATGCTTCTATTATCGTTTTCCCCGTCACTAAGTAGTCGATCATTATGATTCTTAGGGGATTCCCAAAAAACAGTGGCCATCGCTTTTCCAGTCGACAAAACGAACTTCGCCATTTTGGATGCACTTTCACCAGTAATTCTCCACTTTTTTAACTGCTGTTTCGATTCAGGTGTGTAGTAACGGATCCATGTTTTATCCACGGTGACTAATCGATACAAAAAGCCTGGTAATTTTTTTCCATTTTTGCGGAAACTGCTACAATGCTTACCTAAAACATCTGTAGAACGTGAAAAACTCATCGCTTCTGACTGAAATTTCGTCTATGCTACTTTAAAAAGGACACGATACCCTTGACGTGACTAATTGAATGGCGGCGCCACATCATAGAAATTTACTAAACTTATCAAACAACCCACATATAAAGATGGTATCTCTTACTGTGGATATCATAGTCTACTATTAAAAAAGGAATTAAAAAATGTTATATGTATGTATATATGTATATATATATATATATATATATATATATTAATTTTTAAAAGTGTGAAATATTATAACATTATAGGATGCTAATGACTTTAACTATCGACATGCCCCTAATCCTAAAATATCTTCCTATCGAAATTATAATGTTAATAATCGTTACTTATATCGTCCTTTCTTTTAATTGACAACAAAAAATGTTTTATGTGACGCGTTCTTCACGTTTTGTTCTTTTTCCATGTTTATAGTAAAGAAAATATTTTCGATATCGGGACAACCAGTCAGAGAGAAATAATCAAACTATGAAATTCTGATATTATAAGCATGTATATTATCCTTGTCAATATTCGTATAGTGCATTGAACAGAATAGATAAAATATAATTACATATATGAAAAACAAATACCACTAAATTAGGAGTGTCGTTTTAATACGTATATATTTATGAATATTCTGATAACGAATATTTTAGGGGTAAATGTCGACATTCGGTTATGAAAACGTCTGTATCAAGCTTCCTAAAGTTTGTTACAAGTAAATTCTATGCATATTTTTAAATTTTCCATTACATTTTAAGATATAAATATATTTTCATAATGAATTTGAAACAAAGTTTTTTATATATAAAAAATGATTAATTTCTATTCAATGGAATGGAAAAAAAATTAACCATAATATAATTATATTTTTACTGTCATATGTATTTTTTCTTGCACAAACAGTATTTATAAATAAAGTCGATGTTACTTTTTTTTATTAAAATGTTATGTAAATATAAAAAAATATTAATTTTATATTTCGATTTAATTAATTGAGTAATTTATATATTTTGTTCACACAAAAATATTTAATAATGGTATATAATTGAATTTTATAAAAGTAAACAAAACTATAACATTATAATATTGCCAGTGTTCAAATTATAATAAACATAGAGATTGTCATTATAAAAAATATTTCATTAAACGTTTTATTAAATAAATTTGGGATGATATTGTATTTTCTATTTTGCACTAATCTTATTTATGTTATGTGACTTATCATTTTTGCGGCACTGTTACATTTAATATTATTTGAAAATATTAGGTGTAAAAATTAATTCCGTGCTTTTAAATTGAATCAATCATAACTTTGTTTTTAATTAAAATATTTTCTCGTCGTGTTAGGATTTTGAAGTGCCAACTTAGTATTAAAAATTATATATTTTGAGCAAGCAGTTTGCATAACCTCACAAAATAGTTGTGAAGAATAATGATGGCATCCGAAAAGCAGTATATTAGATATTGCATATTTTTACATTCCAGTTGAAAAAAATGCTGTCGAAGCCGCGAGAATGATTTGTACAGATTTGAGGGAAGGTAATGTGATGTATAAAATATGCGAAAAATATTAAAACAGTGCAAAAGTTCTGAAAATGTATTACAAATTCATCGATTTAATGCTGCTAATTCTATTTTGATAAAGGAATCATAGATTACTTGAGAGATGGAGCAAAGTTCTATAAAATAATGGGGGATATTTTGAGGATTGAAATGTTTTCCATTTTTACATAAACATTCATTTTCTATAAAAAGGGTACGGAATTAATTTGTACACCTAATAGTTTTATAGAAGTCAATTCGGAATAATAGTTTGTAACATTGAAAGATGTATAACTAGTTCATCACAATTTACACTTACTCGTTATAGTATCCACCTATCTACGATAGTATTTAATTTTATAAACTAACTCTTTTAAACCCCAGAGAAAATACCTTTTTCTGTTTTAATTTCGCATGTATGCACGCACGCATGTATATATGTATATATATATATATATACACGCTCACGAACATTTGTACTGAAATAACAGTTAATAACGTACAAAAGCATGATTTTAATTCCCGTATACATTTTTATATATAAAATTTTTGTCGTAAATTTTTGCTATCTTCTCTCTTCGTAATATATGTATATACTATATCTAGTATTATACTAAAACATTGAAATAAAATTCTAAACGGAGACGACACATTTATATTTACGAATGATTCATGTGTGTTTTTATCACTTTATTTTGATGTAGGTCTAATAAATTCAGATAAAACACATATAAGCTCTGCTCATAAAAACTTAATTTTCCTTTCAGTTCTTTACGCACTTTAAATCCCTATCTTAGTTTTTCACTATATATATATATATATATATATATACATAAAGTTTTACCATTCTTATCCATTTTATTTACATAATAAAAGTACATAACTAGTAATTACGTAATTAATCCCAATATAAACATTGCAACTTAATACTTCATTTCATTACATTATTATATCCTTTTTTAATGAGACCAAACTACTAATAATATTAATATATAGGAGTTCCCATAATGGTGTCAACATACATTAATTGATCTATCCGTTTTTTTTTAAATCCCACTGTCGCATGTGGTGTATATAAAACATGTAAAGCATTTTTCATTTATTTAAACACGTCTTAATTGGATGTTATCCATTTTAAATAGCGTGATGAAGTATGTTTCGGTATTTCATGTTGAAAAAGTATAGAAGTGGTAAAAGTTACTTCACTAGAATGTCTAAACGTATAGTCGTTCACAAATTATTACAAAACGGAAAACAATTTACTAAATGCATTTCACGTTTTGTTCTAATAGTTTTCTGTTGTCTACCTTATAGAGTGATATCAACCGTAACTTATTGCTTTTTATTGGAGTGGTTTTCTAAATATATATAAAACAATTTCGAAATTTATAGATTTGAAACAATTTCGAACATCTTCTTAATAATAAAAATCCACATTTCTTGTAACTTTGTCGGTATCGTGGCCGTCTTCCACCATCTAGGAAATGTGGTGTATAAGAAGACATTTGATAATGCGTATGTTTAAGTTTAATGCATTAAGTTCCGTTCTTAGGTATTTTTTATGTTTAAATATATTATGTTGTAAAAACCAATAAACAGTGTTTTCTTTTTCTGTTTTTTTTTCTTTTTTAATCCCATTGTCGCATGTGGTGTATATAAAACATGCAAAGCATTATTCATTTATTTAAACACGTCTTAATTAGATGTCATCAATTTTAAATAGCGTGATGAAGTATATTTTAATGTTTCGTGTTGAAAAAGTATTCTTCTATTTTCCCCTCAATTTTGACGGGTTATATACAAGTATTAAAATAAATATTAGTTGAATTACTTTCCTTAGTGAAAATCGGTTTGGTGTGAAAAATATATAAAGACATGTATATGTGTTATTTAATTTTTTTATGTTTTGATAACTTAAATAATGTTTAATTTAATATTGTAAATATACATTATATATGTATAATATACATATACACACCCATACACGTATACTGTAGGACGTAAAGATATGTATATCCATTTATAAGTATTTCAGGACCTTCGTAATTAATACAATGATTTATTAAATATGTTAAAAATTATAACTTGAAGACATTTATTTTTTCAAATTGTTTACTTTTAATTTCTGAGATTATTAATTACTTAAATTAATTGAAAATTTACTTAAGTTATCGTTAAACAATCAAAATATAGAAAAAAATATTATATTCTATAATTAGAAGAATGTTAGTGAAGTATAAATAACGTTGCGTCTGCTATTTTTTTTTTAAGTTTGGTGATTATTTGTGATTCTTAATACTTCTCTATACGTTTATTAAATTGATATGTATTTGGAGCCAATCATATATATATATATATATATATAACATTTTTTATAATATTCATTCGGTCATTTATGATCTATAAAATAAATCATTTTTTAAAAATTGAAGTCCGTTCTCGGAAATTTTCTTTTGCATAAAAATTGATTATTTAATATACTTGAATTACAAAATAGGGCTACAAGTAAAATTAAAAAAGGAGCAAAAATTTTCTTTAAATTATTTTTTATATTTGGTATATTATTGTTTAATTTTGATATGTGTTCAAAATATAAACATTTATTTAGATTAATATATATATATATACATACATGTAAATACATACATATATATATATATATATATATATATATATATATATATATATATATATGTGTGTGTGTGTGTATATATGTATCTATATATACACACATGTATACGTGACTCAGTTCAAAAGTAGATTTTTTTACAAAAAGTGCGTTTTTGTTTTGTAATAAATTATTCTTTTATTTAACTCTTCTAACAAATGTTTCTCTGCGAATCTTATAGTTAATGTGTAAATTCATTATTTTAGAATGTGTTCATGCTTTCATAAGTTTCCACTTGATTTTGACCTCTTTCGTTAACGATTACACAATGTCAAAATTGAAACTAGTTGCAGAAAAAAATGAATTCAAACATGATCTATAGGATTTGCAAAGAACAACAAATAACATGTATAAAACAATTACACAAATTTTAAATATTACTAAATATCTATTTTTTTTCCTACATTTTAATAGCTTGAAACAACATTTTATTTGTACAATTGTAGAAATCTTTTAATATAATGATAATAGTGTAATTAGTGAGATATTATAAAAAAGATTTACCTTTCATGAATTTATGAAAAATAGTAGCTGGTGTCAATCATTAGCATATAATAATATTTAAATACTATTTGAATATGTGGTTTGTCTACTAACCACCAATCTTTAAAGAATTAGTTTTTCACAAAAAATAATATATCGCCATTTATATTATTCTTTGAATAACTTTGTATATCTTCATATGTTTTATAGTTTTTTAATATTACTCTGAATAGCATAAATCTATCTGTTGTTAAATAGACGTACATTTTCGCATTCAAATTTAGCATCGGTATTATTAGTAATACTAGATATTTTATTAGGAGAATAGGTGAGATAAAAATGTTTCAAAATTTATTTTTACTAAGGGGCTTCACCCCCTACTTGCTGTACTCGCCAACTCCCAAGGGAGTTTTGTCACTGCTCGCTTTCCCCTAACAGATAACAGAAATCAACAAATTATACACACAAAACGATCCGCATAAATGTAAGAAAATTTTTATTGAAAAAGTTTATAATAATTAACAAAATAAAATACAATGTTTAAACGTGTAACCGTTTTTTTGGTCTAGAGCTTCACTGAAGAGCATATTTCGAATTAATTTCATCAGTTTTACATTGAAATCGTATACAACTCTTTCGTTGTACACCGTGAGAGTACTATATACATATGACTGATGTCAACCAATCAGAACAGAGAACACGCGATTTCCATCAGCCAATCAGAAACGAATAATCGATTACACATGACGACGATTACCTTTTGTTTTTTATTTATATATATATTTATATATATTAGTGCAGGTATAAGGTCGATTTTAATTATATATATATATATATATATATATATATATATATGTTTGAATTTTTTTTATTTACGTAGATTTAACCAAAATGCGATAAATCAGTTTAACTTTTTATTAATTGATTATCAAAAAAACTAAGAGTAAATTACTTTAAAATTTAAAAGATGTTGTTTGTATTTCTTTAATTAATATGCCGTTGTTCTTTTTAGAATGTAGAAAAGCGTGTTTTTACTACTTAAACCTTAAATTGACAATAGTATAAAAAAATTATCAATAATAGATTTGATTAGTGATCGATCACATTTTTCAATGAAAAGTTCTGTAATTATGTAGAATATAGACCTTTTTAGAAGTGACTTTACTCACACACTAAATCACAAAATAGATTTTCCTGTACTTAAACGTTCCGAGCATAATGTATCTAACAATTAGTGCTCTGAGTGATAAATTCTTTGTTAGAGCAAATTTAATTATAGTTGAAGATTTTTATTGTGCTAAATCTGGACATTTATAAATTACATTCAAAAATTCTTAAAAATACCCTAGTTATCAACAATAATTTATAGCGATTCTAAATAAATATACTGATGTGATCAATATTATTTGGAATAATGAATTTATTTGCTTTATTCTACATCTAAGTATTACATTAATTACTGTTGTCATAAATTACTATTCACTGTTGAAAACAAGTTGCTATTATCTTTTACTTTGACTCTGCTTAAAATCTTTGTAGTTTTTAAATGTTCACTAGTTAAATAGTGAACAAATAATACAATGCGCAACAGTCAAATGCCATTTATGCACATAATATGATTAATGTTGACACAACTGTAATAAATGTGCAACGAAACGTTATAATAGGTACTGACATGTTACCTACTACTTTCAAGAAAATAAATTCTGTTTATAATTGAAATATATTTGTATAAGATACTTGTATGAGACTAAATCGAAACGATATTCTAAATAATACAGATATTCTGTTAGTTATTTGTAATTAATAAAATCATTTTTTAGAATACATGAAAATAATTGTAAAAATATTTTATTAGAAAACAACTTTGAAGTGATGATAGTTCATGTTTTAAGGAAATCTTGAAAGTAGATAATGCAAGCATATATATTGAAAGTGAAGGACAATTATATTAATATATGTGCATAATCTAATAACAAATTAAATTTAATAATAGTTATTTAATTTAATACAGTGTAGTGCTTTTCAAATTGCATGTACAATATTACATTATAAATGTTATTTTATTACAGTATTGCTTACGAGGTGTTAAGGTTGAAATTGTTTTGACATAATCTATGTTTAGAGGAAATGATTCATTTCATATATAGTTGAAATAAGAATATGCAAACTTAGCAGGTCATGCAATTTTATTATCAAAGGCTGCATTTATATATATATATATATATATATATATATATATATATATATATATATATATATATATATATATATATATATATATATATATATACATGTGTGTGTGTGTAATAAAACTAAGATTGCATATGGTTGTACATTATTATAATTTTTAACGAAAAGCAAAAGTTGCATAAAAACTTGAAGTGATTTCATGACGTGTAAAATATTTTTTAGCAATCAGTAAAAGAAATATCAGTATATAAATTTTTTGTGATAAGTCTAGTCACGCTAGTTTCAAGTTAGAATTACACATTTTGTAGAAAATCTGATATTAACATATATTGATTTATAAAAATAGTGCTAGAAAATAAAATCTACTTATAACATGGATTATTATTGTTATATTAAATGGAACCTGTTATATTTAATTCTAAAAAATAAAAAAAAATATTTTGAAATTTAAGGTTGTACGTCGTATAAAAATTATATTTATCATGTAAAAGTCTAATGTATGTAAAAATAAAAGTATTTTTCAGCATTTTTGCCATCAGTGATATATACGCTCATGACTCAAATATAGATAAGTTTTCATTTATTTTATTATTTTGTATATATATATATGCACATTAATAAAATATAAAATTGAGAATTAATGAGATAAATGAATACACATTTTATCTCCATACGAAACCATTGAATAATACGTTTTATTTAGAAAAAAGTAGAACTCTTTCTCTAAGATATACACCTGTCTTATTTCACAGTAGTATAAATTATTTCAGTATAATTTATTTCACTTTAATTTTTACATAACGAACCGCAGTTTACAATTCTAAATTTATGCTTTTATTGTGGTTTATACTTATGATAGAAAGAAAATCATCAAGCATAAAGACAGCTGAATATAATCAATCTATATATGGATTCATTTTTAATTCATGTAGTGTTATTATTGTATTGTATTTCGCGATTACATAACCCAAAAACAAAGGTGACATTTGATATATGTAAGGCAATTTAAAGATCGTTGAATATCCGACACTGACTACAGCGGCCTCTAAAAGAGGGATTCAAGGAGACGTATAAGAAGATTCAAGGAGAATATAAGATGATAAATACAATAATGTGACCACAAATATAAAATTGAACATTTATAACTTTTAATTAGAATACATACAATTTATTTTTAATTTCAAATGATGGACATTTATGGTAATTATGGCATTAAGAATAATAAAATTAACTTATTCCTAGAGAGAACAATTAAAAATAATAATTTATTTTTTTTATTTATTCTTGTGTTGATAATAAATAAATCAACCTATATATATATATATATATATATATATATATATATATATATTATAAATTTTTTTCGAGAGAAAATGTAATATTTATGGAATTTTGTGATATTTTATTTCTCACATAAAATTATATCTCAATTAGGAAGTAAGATTTCGTATTTTAATATTAATTTCATTTAACTGTCGAGTTGTACAATTAAAAATGTTTTAAAAAGCAATCATTAAATGTAAAGAAGTACTTAGTTATTTAGTGTTGTTTCACATTTTTCATTGTGCTTATTTACTATTATTATCAGTATCTAATATTTTAAACCTCTAATCTTTTTTAAAAAAATTATATACAAATAAAACAAAAAAAAATAACATCAAATAGAATAAGTCAGATTGTTTTCAAGATAAATGTTACATAAACATACACACACACACACACACACATATATATATATATATATATATATATATTTATAAATGAATATATATATATATATATATATATATATATAATTGTTATTTATCTGAGTCCTTAACATTTGAGACATATTATTTTAAGTTCAACTATTTTATTAAAAATGTGTATTTATTTTTGATATGCAATTAAGAAATTGATTTATTTTACTTTTGTAATATATGAAGCACCATTTTACCACAGAGAGAATTATTTGCGTTATGTAAAATATATTTTAGAGAGAATGAAAATATTTCATGCTTGATAAGTTTGTACAGCATACTAAATAATATTTCAAACAAGTATATATCACAATATTTTACAAAAATTAATATACATGTTCGGCGATATAGGAATACTCTATTATATATATATATACACACACACATACACAAACACATATGTTTGTGTATATTTGCATGTTCGAGTGTATGTTCGTGTGTATTTAGGAAAGAGAACGTAGAATAGAGTTGTGGAAAGTACATTTGTAGAATCTAAAAATAACAAGATAATCTAAATAAATTCAAGTTAAATCGTAAACTCGTGTGAACTAGACCAATGTCCAGCTGAGAATTTGTAATCAGTTCCAAGAAATGAATACACTTTTTCATTCCGAGCGTTTTCGGTTACCCCAGGAATCTGTTTAATCATCGAATAACACACAGAATTTCGTCAGAAATTTAATAACGGTCCGAAGAGAGCATGTAAAAACTGCGTGTGCGCCGAAGTTATGAAATTTAATATAAAGGGTTGTCCCCAGCATTCCTTCGGGATCAGCGCGCTTGAAGACTTTGGTTTGCTGACGGTGGCTCTCCTTCCGTCTGTTTGGTATGTTGATGTTTCATCCAAATCGGCCACGGTGCGCGAAACGCTAAAGACGAAAGAAAGCACGACCAGTTAACGTTAAATTTATTGCTGGAAATTTTCGTTCAACTTTATAGCAAAATTGTATATTGAAGCTGTAAAACGTTAAGACGTGCTCCACCAATAGCGAAACGATTCATATGGTTGGAGGATAAGGTTTTTTATTATTATAAAAACATATTTTATTTTTATTTGACAACGTGGTTGGAATTTAGGTTTTATTATGATAGACGTAATTATTTATTTTCAAATTTTCTTCTTGCTTTGTACATCTTTATAATTTCAAATATTCGATATGAACGTCGTTTTTAATATGACACACAGGTATATATATATATATACTAGATCAAAACGGTCGTGTGTTTGAATTTGTAATTTAAATGCAACACATTTCTAATAAAAGAACAAATTGTGATCGAATGATAAAGCACTTAAATTTTTTCTTACCCTATTCAAAGAAGAATCAGTGATCTTTTTTAAAACTGTACTCATGCTAATCCGAGTGTATTCATTCTTTAAATATCGAAAAGTACATGCAACATTGACAAAATATACAAAGAATCTTACATATTTGTAAAAACAAAAAAAAAATTTACACTGGCAAAAAAATTAACTCAGATTTAAACGCTTTGAATTCTAGTATTATGTCTTTAACCAAGTGTGTTGAATAGACCCAGTTACATATCAAGGCTTTTATTATTATATTGTGAAGAAAGTGGACTCAGTATAATACAATTCTCAATAAAAATTTTTATCATTTAACTAAAGGTAGTACTTAGTAGTTTCAATTTATAATGAATTTTCTCTAACAAAAAGATGTGTATTTGGATCAAATTTGTAAGGGATAAGTTTCTCATATATATATATATATATATACACATATGTATATAAATGCCCATATGAACATCAAACATACACCTTTTATAAACTTGTTGTTTATTTATTTTAGAACGTAGACATTGATATAATTTTATTATTTGTTCACAAAGTATGATAAAATGTTATATACACATTGTTGTACATTACAATATTAAAGATACTGTATCTTACGTACATATTATATATATATATATATATATATATATATGTGTGTGTGTATTTATTACATGAAGTTATTTCATAAATATTTTTTTAAATAAACTTGTACTTTTATTGTGGTTTAGTAAATTAAAACAACTGAGGGATAACATTTAGCAAATATTATTTGAATTCGTTGGATGTGTTTGTACTGTTTATTTATTGTGATTCTCTTTGTTGTTACTCTGATATATATGTTTTTGAAACCTCCAAGTTTCACAATAATAATATTTTTCACAAGGTATGTTTTTTGAGCATACATCTCGTTTTTTTTTTAAAAAAAAAACATTTCTCACGTTCTCGTTAACCCCGTTCAGTTTCCACTGGGATTGGTGATTTAATAATACAAACAATTCAGTTTATTTTTTATTTTATTTCTTTGTACAACCTTTGTAAGCGATTGTAGTCAATGAAAATTGCTGGATGTTTAACAGTAAATGTTTTAGAATGCAAATATGCTTTGTATACGTGTTTTAAATCAGAAAGTATAAACTGTTTTTATTGTTTATTTAAAAAAAAATATCTGAATATTACTGAAGTTTAAAGCAGTCAATTGTGAACTTCTTTACAAAAGCCATTAATTAATAACTTTTTATAACTAAGATTACATATAAATATACTTGCTATATTTATGAATTGAATTTGTACACTGAACGTATTAAGAGTAAAGTGGATAGCATGTTGAAGTAATTATTAATAGTGCTAGGTCTGTATTTTTATTAGACAAAGAATAGTATAATTTATAAAAACTATTTGCAGTTATCATGACATAGTTCAAAAATTTTTCATTTGGAATAATGTTTCCTAGAAATACTGTATTTAAACGAAAAAGTGCAATAACAATGTATATTTTTAGCTTTGTTAAGAAAAATAATAAACTATGAAATATTTTTAGAAATATTATGAAAATATATTTTCAGCCTGTAAATGTTGAATGATGTAGTTTTACATGGAATAGAAATATTTCATAAAGTCAATTTACTTAGTTATAAATTTACATACATTAATTTGTTATGCAGTGTATAAAAATATGATAATATATATAAAATAGTTAAAAATAATGTAAATATATATAATGGATCAATTTCTTAATATATATTTTTTAATGGATTGTGAATGTATAAACCATTTATAAATTATATACTGTTTAGTTTTTAAAACTATAATTTACTCATAATTTCAAACATTTTCGAGACATACCGCATTGTATGAAATGTAAAACACCCCATTTATAAATCGTAAAAATACAGTTTTTATCGCCATACAAAAAATTACACCAGCATTAAGACGTCTAAAAAGAAATACATATTTAAACTTGGATAAATCCCAAAGGTAGCAAATAATTAACGTCAGTTGAGTTTATCAAGATGACCGGGGTCAAATTGGATGTATTGTTGCAAGCACGCAATCTTGGTAATTCTTCGTTGAAGTGAGTATATAGTGTTAGAGTAAGGCGACATATCCTCTTTTGGTTTCTTATCGCGACTTTTCGTACAATTGTATCATTTGTATAATCATTATATCCGGCAATTTGTTACAGCTGCTGGTCAAATTATTGTCGTCGCTTGTTCACAATAGTGCGTGTATGCTATTTAGAAATAATAAAATACTTTTATATTTGTTTCATTTGTATTTCGTCGACAAATAAAAATGTGCATTAGTTTGTTAATTATAGTTTTTGCATATATTAATTAATACATTGGTTTATTGTATAAAAAAATATTATCCTATTGTACAATTCGACAGTTGATTAAAATTAAGTTAAAAAATGAAATTTTATTTCCTAATTCAGATAAAATTTTATACGTCAGTAATAAAATATCATAAAATTAACTTGATAAATATAACACTTCCTTTAGAAAGACTGTCAAATAAATATATATATATATATATATATATATATATATATATATATATATATATATGTATTGCTCGATTTGTTTATTATCAACATAATAAACAAAAATAAATAAAAAGTTTAAATTACTGAATATTTTGTTTGGTTGGAAAGTAATTCATTTTAAATATTCGTCTGTAAGTCTATAGATAATTATTATACAATGTTACTAATTCAATAAAGAGATATTATTAATTATTCTGTTAATCTGACTGAATTTATAAGGAACTATTTTATTAATAAATATTTTTATTATATGTCTTTATTTAAAGAATTGTACTTAGTGTTTCAAACAAGCTTTATGTCTGATACTTAGAATAGTACCATTTTGTTTTTTTTTTTAAAAATATTTACTTAAGTATACTAAGTATAAAGTAAATAATATATATATATATATATATATATATGTATATATTATTTTTGAATGTAAAAACTTGTTGCATTTAACTCAACAGAGTATTTTTAAGTATAAATCTTAATGCTACAAATTAATAAATTATATTTAAATATGAAATAAAAGAATAAGTTTGTTATGTTATGCTTGTTTCAATGCAATTATTTATTCATAAGTTTTAATAGGCAAAATTAATTAATGAATTTAATTTTCTGAATTGATAATTTATTGAATACAGTACACAAATCAAACTTCTTACTTTATAATATACTCGTAGTTTTTCAGATAATGTTCTACGCAATTAAATTGAATCTAAT
>CM068314.1:42760807-42858307 GCA_034766995.1 Acanthacorydalis orientalis
TGTGTTTTCAACTAAAAGATAATCATTAATTTTCTATGAAACCATGTTAAATACTTTATTGTTTATAAAATAATATTTTAATTCTTTAGTAACTTATTTTCTATATAAATTTTTTTGAATAGTATATCTTTTTTCATATAAGGTAAAATTGTTCTCCAATTTTTATAAATTTGCTTTTTGTTTTGATATATGGTATCTATTTTATCTACTTGGTTTTACTAATTTTGTGTATATTTTCATAGTTTTTCAATAATTATATATATAGTTGTAGCTTTTTTGTAATTTATAAAAATGAATATATTTGTTTCCAATATATATATATATAGTATATGTAATTTAATTTTTAACTGACTTGCTAATTTTGAAAATAATTATATATACATATACATAATTATATATAATATATTATAAATAATTCATATACAGGTACTTTTTATATGACTACGTACTTTTTAAGATACTTATATTTTAAATAAGTTTATATACTGATTTTTAATTAAAATATTACTATATCTTTCGACATTTAAAAAAATGATTATTATAAATATTAATTGTCATAATTTTTCATTAATAACCATTATATTTGAGATTTTTTTAAAAAAAGCGTATAAATCTTGAAATAGGGATATAAAAAAAAAAACTAGCTACCATTATTATATTATGTACAATGACATTAATATTAATAATTGAAAAATATGTCAACAATTTATCTGTATGGATAATTACTCAAAGTATCTGTATTGTTTATGCCCTCAAACTAGTGTAATATAAACAGGTTCAGTTTTGTTATAAATAGGATTACTTTTGCCCAAAATTTGAATTTAAAATAGATATCTTAAATATATTTAAGTGATAAACCGAATGTTACTTTAGGCTATAATAAATATCAATTTCTGAAATTCAAATAATTGTTGTGAGTAGAGAATTAATTTTTAATATAATTATACAAAACAGTAGTAATTTTTAGTGTTTTACGTTTTTTAATATAGTAAATTTAATATTATTTGTTATTATTGTTATATAGTTTTCATTTTTGAATATACGTTTTATATTTTAAGTTTCGAAATATTATTATGTAACTTGATAATAATTTTATAATGTTATTTAGATTATATTTTTTGTTTGAATATCACGTTCAAGAAATATAAAATTTCAGTTTGTTTTATCTTGTGTTTATAGCTGTTCAGAGAACAATAAATTTGCATAATAATGTCACCTGTAGTTTAAGTAACGCGAAATAAATTTTAATGGCAAAGGCATAAAAATTGTAACTATATATATATATATATATATATATATATATATATATATATATATAATTTTAAAGATGTTTACTCAAGTAATTAAAAAAGTATTTCAATATTTGTCATCAATATTTATGTAAATAAAATAAATAAATTAGCAAAAATAAATTGAGTAAAATATTTACAATGAGAATCAATGATTATAATATCGCAATTACTAGTTTCTTAAATTCTTGAAAATTAAAATCCAGCTTGTTATTTTTAATACATATTTACATGCCAATTATGTCAATATTTTCTACTTATTGTTCACATTTTCTTTTAATTAATATTTCAGATAAGGCTCTTGCAATTCTTCATTCTTTCCTTCATTCTATTTTCTTTTTTACATTTGGTACATACGATATTTCGGATCACAGTTATCCCATTTATTTTTAAAGTTTAGCTGTTGTGATTATTCCTTTCTATTATCGTCTTTTATGACTTGTCTCGTCTTAAGCTGTCTCATGAAATTATCTCTTTTCTTCAGGGTATTGAATAATTTTATATAGTTTTTTTATTTATTAGATACTTTATCGTTCTGTACTATATTTTAAAACATTCATCCTTTTATTTTCAATAGTCTCAATTATCCAAATATCAGCTATATATAAACCCATATTCCGGACAAATATCGTTAGTAGTCCCTTTTAACAATGTATTAATATTGATATATGTCTAGTTTATTAAATTCATTATTAACTTGACTAATACGAAAGTAATTCCTTTTTACAAATTGCCATTTATTATGATGTTGCTTTAATATGTTCTCCAACCATATATATATATATATACATTATATATATATATATATATATATATATATATATATATATCGTATATGTATACATATATATATACACATATGTATATAATATATACATTTTATATATATATATATATCGTTGGAAATTGATTTTGTAATGTAGCCAGTAGGTTAACGGGGACTGGAATGTAATGAATCTCAATTAAAATAATTGATATTATTAAAAAAAAGTTTTAACGTTCTACTAGAGTCTTTAATTACATAACGACACATTGAACACAAAATCAAAGTCTATATTATGTGGAAGAATAATTTTTTGTCGGTTTTAGCCAGTCATGCAGTATTAATTAAACTTTAAAGTAAATTCAGTGTTCGTTATATCAAAAAAACGTTTTTCACAAAATGCAGAATTGGTGACAAAAAACAGATTAATTACTCAGATTTACATAACGTCAAGTCAATAAGAATTGATTAAGAATTTTTCGTGTATAAAGATTTTTATTATTATTTTCCTATTGTTTGTTTAGTTATTTTTTAGGTAGCAATATTGTTATCTGGAAGTGAATTTCAATTGGTATTTATTGATTAATTATTTTTAAAAAGCTGATTCATTGGTTATTATTTTATATTTATTTAAATTATGTATATATATATATATATATATATATATATATATTTATATATATTGTATAATATAACATATTTTAGTCTATAAATTATGCAAGAAAAATGTTCTTCTTCATAAGAAATAAATTATTAAAATAAGAAAAATGTCTCTCTATCTTGTCATATGAAATATATTCACAGATAGTACACATTGCAATTTATAGTGTGTCTAAACGTAATCCTGCACCGGAAAGAATGAAAGCATATAAAAACAACGTCGGAATATTTTTGTAGCGTAATATTTCTTTGTCTTTCATCTTTGACGAAAATAATTTGAAATAAAGAAGGAACATCCTTTATAAAATTTAATTTTAATCTTCATTCCAAATTCTAAAATAACGGTTTATATAATGTAATGCGTTATTATTTGTATAAAATATAATAAAAATATCGCAGCGAAATTACATTCTTACAAGAATAAAATTAAAACATGAATGTATACGAAAGCAATTTCGTTTTATACAAAACACACCTTAACGTCTAGATATAGAATTGAAATTATGAAAGCAGGTAGTGCTTGCACAAAACATCGAAATTCTATGAGCATCTACAAAATATACGAAATTAAAACATATATTTTCAATTCATACACTTTTCGTGCAATCTCTTTTGAATAGAAACGTCACATTTTCAAAATAATTATTTTACTATTTCGTAATAAAGTTGTTACGTGTGTACATTAGTTTGATTCCTATATTATTATTGTTTGGTTCTGAAAATAAGGAATTTATATCCATGCACAAAAAATTACAGAAAACGAAATAGAGAGTAGCAAGTATATATAAAGAATATTTTTTCCAAAAGGTTTCGTTATAATTGAATGAGTTTTGGTTGAAGTATATATTTCAAATAATTGCTTATTAGACCGTACATTAATCAATTTCAGTCTTCTACTAGTAAGTCGTAGAAAAATATTACAGATGATATTTTTTTATTAACTAGAGTAAATAAATAGAAAGGATTAAAAATCAGTGTCAAACGAAATAAAATGAGATTATAAAATATGTATTTCCAATTGTTATTATAATTATTGCTTTTATTATAATTAAAAAATATATTTCATTTAAAGACATATTTCAAATATAGTAATATTTTCAAATACTTATTAATAAAAATTCAAAATATGAAAATAATATAAAATTGTTCTATATTCGTATCTCTGCGAAACAAATCACTAAAATAAACTTCTAAAGATTACAAGATAGATTACATACTTGTTTATTCTGGTTTTTCTTGTTTGATGTGTACTCACGTTTGAATGAATAAATAGTATTTGTGTTAATCGTGTTTTATCACTTTTCGAAATATGTCCCGGAAATTTATAGCAACTCCATTAACATTATATTTTTAGACAAACCAAACAAAACCGCAATTTAAATTTAGCGTATGTTGAAAAATGTTTATAATGTTGCAACATGTGACATGCTTGTATATTATCTGGCATAAAATATTTCCAAATAGAGAAGTTCACAACAATCCGAAATTTGATCAATTTAAAATAAGAAAATAATTTATAAGATTTGAATTGAAAATTTGATCATTAGGAAGGTGTATTTGTTCGGAAAAATGAAATTGTTAAAATCTATTTTTAACTTCTTTAATAGTAACAAAATGTAAAAGAATAGGGTTTTCTGAACAATGTAATTACAAGTCATAAATTATGTGTACTTCAGTACAAATTTGAAACTAGAAGATAATGTTTTCAATTAGTAACAAATATTTCTTTCTGACTGAAGAAATGAAATAATGTCACAATCTAAAGTAAGGACATTGTTGAGACACTAAACGTATTGTATACCGTGAATACCTTTCAGTGGTGCAATGGATCAGTTGATATTTCTACAACGATATTTTGGTGTATTTTAAAGAAAAAAACACATCGTTAAGGATATGAATTCTTGTTTAATACATAATGTCTCTATAGTAACAAATCTAGAATTGATTTGTTACTATAGAGACATTGATAGAATTGATTTGTGAAAGTTAATCGAAGTTTCAGTGCGGAATTATAATGTAACGAAGAGCTTTGTTTATGTTATACATTTCTACTTCGACATTATTTATGTGAGAATGTATTTAATTACTTATACTTATATTAGTTATAAATATATATATATATATAAATATATATGTATGTGTATATATGTATATATATGTATATGTATATATATATATATATATATATATATATATATATATAAATTAGATTATTTCGAATGAAAGTTTCAAATTATCTGTATTGTTGAAAAGATCTTGTGTTCTATGAACATAAAAGATAACTGAACAAGCACAATAGATCAAAAGCTATTCAGATAATATAAAATAAAATTACCACGAAGCGAATGATTAAGGTACTGGCATAAAAGGAAAGCTCGTAGAATATATTTTCCTGTTAATATTACAATGGAGACAAATATATATGTCATATTCCACTATCCGGGGAAATTATACTACATACATTTTATTTTTATGAATAACTATACTTGTCTTGCTATCAAGTATTGCATTTCACAAATATTTTCATTAGTATTTTTCGCATCTAAATTAATAATTTGTTATTTAAATGTTTGAAATTATTATTTTAATATATATATATGTATATATATATATATAAACACATTGCCTTTTGGTTTGAAAGTTAGTTACTAATTATACTTGTGTAATTACTGCACGATATTTAGAGAAAATAGGATTGCTTTTTCTTCTCTGTAAATAAAGAGCAAAATTTTAAAGATCAAAAGAATAAATTAAGAAACATTATTTAATTATATTTTATTTAAGTGTGTTTTAATCATATTATTTTTAAAGTATTTTTCTCTTCTGTGAATATAATGTTTGTATTATGAAATTGTTTCTGAAAGAAAGAAATTGTTATTAGTTTTAAGGAAAAATGAAATTTTAAGTTCGTTTCAATTTTTTTAATAAAAAAAAATATTTTTATTTCAATAATACTTATTGAAGTAAATATTAAAACTATCCTGCTATTACAAAAGAAGATAATTGTATGTTTCATAATATCTACGTAGTATAAGTCTCTTTCATTCGGTCCATTAATTTTGTGTATTATTATTATTAGTGAATATATATATATATATGTATGTATGTATGTATGTATGTATGTATATGTATGTGTATATATATATATATACAAATAAATTGTGAAAAAAATATTTTTTTAATACTAACGCTAAACTGTATGTATTGTAATAATTGTCGGAATAGATTAATCGAATATCTATTAATTTGAATTTGAAATTAAAGTTTGTAAAATAAATATATTACTACAAAA
Source organism: Acanthacorydalis orientalis (assembly GCA_034766995.1). Taxonomy (NCBI): domain Eukaryota; kingdom Metazoa; phylum Arthropoda; class Insecta; order Megaloptera; family Corydalidae; genus Acanthacorydalis; species Acanthacorydalis orientalis. The sequence goes on from CM068314.1 coordinate 42,766,812, forward strand.
GAGACTGAAATTTATAATAATAGAAACATATTTATACTTGATTATCTACATTGATAAGTGGTTGTGTGTTAAAGCTCTCGAATTAAAACTTTATTCGTTCTATATTTTTTTAACTATCTATTGTTTTCAAACTATTTGTTTGAAATAAACGAACAAAATTATTTTTAATAGTGTTTTTTTCAGAAAAATAGAAAATACTATTTTTTTATGTTACACATGTACACATTTGTATAAATAGGGTGTCCCACTTAACATCTGGTTTCATCTCTGCTTTTGACTATACAAAAGTTAATTGTGCTACCTCTTATTTTTTTGCGTACTAATAGAATTTCTATTGCGAAATTTCTTCGACGTCATCTTGACGTCAACTTTTTATATCAAATCGGAACTTCTATTTTTGATTTTATAGTAATAAACTAGATGTTTTTTCATGGAAAATGAGACTGAGAACAACAATCGACTAAATAGCTGTGGAGATAATAATTTTTGAAAGTTTCAAAATTCACAAATTTTAGGCAATAGTGAAAACCACGTTTTTTACCTTCTAGTACGAATATCCTGAAAACGGTTCAATAATGAACTCAAGTAAAAGTAGACCAATCAGTAGCTCATTAAATTTTCCTAACGAGTACCATCAAGTGCAGTTTTCTACCTTTTACCTCTCTGAAAAAAATCAGGGTTTTATCGAAGACAGTACCCAGAAAATTGTAAATATATGGTTACAATACAACACCTTCCTATTATTGTAATTGTTTAATAGTTGTTAGCAAAGCAATAACTAAAGTAAAAATATTTCTCATTTTATTTGTAATAATACAAAATTAAAAAAAAGTATTTAAAAAATATATTTTGGAAACGGGAAATGTTACAAATAATTTTATGTAATAACAATTGTCAACAAGTCCACGTCAAAGTATGTTCAATTTATAAATAATTCATTTTACAAATATTGTTCGGAGAGTGCTCCTGTCGGGATAATATAATACGCCTTCCTTCTTTTAAACTCCGTTGTTGTGGAAGCGACAATTGTTCTTGAACATGTAGCAGGAACGAAATTGCGATTTTTTTCCACACAAGGTAAAAAAAATTGCGGTGAATGGTAATCTCTAGAAAATTTAATTAGCTACTGAATTGATCTACTTCTACTTGAGTTCATTATTCAACCGTTTTCGGGATATTCGAACTAGAAGGTGAGAAAACATGGTTTTCATTATTTCTATATTTGTGAATTTTTTGCAATTTTCAAAAATTCTTATCTCCGCGGCTATTTAACCGATTTTGCTTTTTTGATCTCATTTTTTATAAAAAAATCTAGTTTATTAATCTGAAATCAATAAGAAGGGTTTCCGTTTGATATAAAAAAGATGACGTCAACGTCTACGTCAAGGTGACATCGAAAAAAATTCGGATGAGAGATTCGAATTATACATCAAAAATTAAGAGTGATCAAAATTAATAATTTTTTCGTGTAACCAAAAGCAGAGGTGAAAACAGAGTGTTAAGTATGACACCCTGTTTATACAAATGTGTGTATGTCTAACATAAAAAAAATACTATTTTCCATTTTCCTCAAAAAAACATGATTACGAATAATTTAGTTCGTTTATTTCAAACAATTAATTTGAAAACAATAGATAGTTAATAAAATATGGAACGAATAGATAAAGTTTGAATTCGAGAGCTTTAACACACAACAACTTATCAATGTAGATTATCAAGTATAAATACGCTTCTATTATTATAAATTTCAGTTTGAATATAAATTGAACAATACATGTTCAGTTATTGGATACAAATAAACTTTTCTGATAATATTTTCTACCCTTAGTTATACTTATAAATATTTTAATTATTATGAAAAAAATTCTCTTTATTTCAACTTACGGAAGAGTAAAAAAATGTTTCCTATGAAATAGTTGTATCTACTATATTTTATAGTTTTATTCGTAGCCTTTTTGTTTATTGATTGAATGTCGTAACGAAATCGTTTACATATAACAGATATTCATATCTTACAACTTTGATTCTGTTGTAGGTCAGTGTAAGTTTTTATATAAAATTTTAAATTACAGTATATATATATATATATATATATATATATATATATATAATATTCATACAGGAGTGTCCAAAAATTTTACAAAATATGCTTTTAATATTTACGAATGCTCTTTATTTTTAAAATTATACTGAATGGAAATTACATATTATATGAATTTAAAAAATATGAATATATACCAATTATTAGTTTTAAAATCACTCTGTCAATAGAGTAAAAAAAATTATACTGTCAAATATGTCACTTATTTTTAAAATTTATTTAAAAATATTTTTAATTTATCATTTTTGATATAAACAATTTTTTTGTTATGATTTTCATAATTATTTAAATAAGCTCCCATAGAAGGTATTAAATATAAATAAATAATATAAGTAATATAAGTATTTTAAATTTCTGATTTATTGTCATTAAATAGCATTGTAAGAATTTGTTATTCAATTTGTAAGGTTTTTAATGAAGGTTTTAAATTGTTTAAAATAATTTCAGACTGGAAAACGTCTCTAAATTTAAAATTAAAAAATGTTAAATTATTTACAAATAATAAAAAAATCAACAAACAATTTTATTGTTCTTTTTTCATATGTTCTTTTATTTCATTAAATTAAACATTAGTTTCATAGAAAAATATATTAGTCAATTTATCTGTTTTTTTTAATGTTCCAAATTCAATCTCAAGCGAACGTAATTAAGATAGATACACACAAAAAGAAATTGTATAATGTAATTGAGATTAATTTTGAATCTTTTTTTGACATTTGTTAGTTTCTTTCTATCAACAATGAAATTGCATTTAATACTAATAGCTTAGACCTTGATATTATTGTCAAATAAAAGAATAACCAATGAAATCTTATATCGGATATTTGGGATTCTTCAATCATTTTCAGAATTTTTGACTTTTACAAAATTTATCTTAATTCCATATAATAAGAATATAGTTTTTAGGATACTGAACTAATGTTAAAATAATAACCACTTTGTCTTTTCATAACTCATAAAAGACCTTATTTTTTTACATGAGCTTTTACTTTTTTAAAAACTGTGTGCATACTTAATCTAATCACAACATATTATAAGGTTAATGGTGTGAAAATATGATTCATTGAATGAAGTTACATATTTGATTGTTAGTTACTTTAAAAGTTTAAAATATTTTTTAACTCTATGTAATATAAATTGCATGAAAATAAAATTATTCTGAATTTTTTAAAGTATATTTATTTGTTAAAATATAAAATGAATATATATATATATATACATATATATATATATATACATTCATGTAATTAATAATAATTGTAAATAAACTTGCTTTGAGTAAAAAATTAAATAGCACGGGTTTTCATAAGTACATATTCATCCATTCATTTATTCAAGTATTCATTAGAAGTCTTTTGATTGTATTTTAATTTATTGAAAATTCAATGCAAAAAAAATCATACATAAATACTGTAATGATCTCTTTTGTACTGTTTTCAATTAAAATTTCAATAAACACGTAATATCAGATGTTAATATAATAATTAGAGTAAATTTAGACATTGATGTTTATTTGTAAAGTTTGTGGGTTATGCGGTTTGGTTTCGAAACAATTATAATTAAATGTATACACAACACTACACTCGTTCAACAATATTTTGACATATGGATATTATTTCACCTACAAGTGAGGAAATTTATATCAGTTTTAATTTTCTTAATGAATGAGCGTGTTTATTAAAATTTTGTATTTTTTTTAAAAAGTACAATGATAAATTTTAATTATATTAATTAGTTTTCTTGATCTAAATATGAGTATTTTAATTTCGACTAAAAATGTTCTGTTACATTAAATAATTTTTAATTATTTCTGTTTCATAAATTCCGAAATTTACAATATATATCTGTATATTTTACTTTTGTATTTTATACGTATTTAATATATAAAATGTGTAATTTTTATTAATGAACTAAGTTTTTTTTTAAAAAAATATTAATTACAGTTTGTTAAAAATGGCATAATTTATAAATATAATATTTATAGATATAATAAATATTTAAGTGAAAAAATATAATGTAAACATTGATTCTATTTAATACTTCAGTAGTAAACATGGATTCGTTTCATGCGGTACATATTTCAAATATTTAAAAAGCAAATTTCGACGCAAAAATGTTTGGCGATGAGCTGTAAATACGTAATATTGTATGGGGATTGTCTCACAAAGAGTGGTATGCATGGGTAAACATTGACTATTTGTGGGAGCCACATGGAAGTTACGTGTACTATATATACGTATACTATCGCTTAAAAATATTACAACAGGGATTTTTCAAACAAAATGTGAATTTAAAGTTTTATTTTCTTGGATAATTCTTCTATTTTTTATTATTTCTTTTCAGTTTGTGATTATTTGAAAGGCAAATATTTATTATTTTTTTCTCTTACATTATCTCTTTCTCACTCATTCATACATACACATACACACATTTATATATATATATATATATAATAAAAATAGCGATGTTTCATTAATTATTCATTCATGTGTCTGTCTTAATTATTTACTAAATTTTATATATTTAATTTATTGTTATGAATATAAAATAAAAAATATTTTTTGAACTTCTCATTATTTTCAAAGAAAGGCTTTTCCGAAATACCCATCTGTTTATGAAGAAAACACCATATTTTAAAAACGAAAATTCACTGATAATAGTTTTATATAATATTGAAAAGTAACGTTTTAAAATGCAATATAAAAGAAAAGTATTCTCTTTTTATTAATTTAAATTTACCAACTGTTGTACAATTGTGAAAACTGAAATGGTATTTTTAATGTTAAGAGAAAAATTATCTCACATAATACAATTGTGGCTTGTCCGATAGTAAAAAGCATAAGTTCTTCAAGGATCTTAGTTGTATTATTAGTAACTTACATTACAAATGAAACTACAAGTTTTGTAGATTTTTCATTCGTTTTGTACATTCCTTGTAGCATGAGTCGAGTATGTGTTATGTCTGTAAATAGGTTCTTCAGTCGGGTTGTGTTGCTCGCACTCCAGGTCGTTGTCTTCAGGGAGTCATTTCCAACACTTGTAGTTCACGTGTATGCCGTTAGTCTCTTGCATCCGATGGTGCTGGCTGCGTCGTTGCCCCACGAGTACTATTACCGGTAATATCATTTTCAGAAACAAACTGGAAACGGAATGTTACGGTTGTAAAATGTGTTTGAATACTTACGATACGGACCTTATTAAAAATTTTATAATTCTCGTTTCTTTTGTCTTTTCTTCGTTGTATGCTTTTTACGGTGTCATATTTTAGTTTATAGTATTCGTATTCTCGGAAATATATTCTGTTCACTGAAGGAATTCATTTTGCTGGAAATATTGAGGTTTATATTGAATGATTGAGGTTCATATTGAATTTTTTATGGTAATTTTTGTTTTTATGATAACTTTTCTCAGTGAATTTGACGGCTGAGTATTGTTATTTTTTTGTTGGAATGTATGACTATTGTCTCTGTTTATAGATACAGATGTATTTTTTTAAAATATGCGCATATATTATTGGATATTCTTGTAACACAAGCAGAGATTACGCACTCTTTTATTAACACATTCGAAAAGAATTTACGTTCTTTAAGAACTATATGTAGTTTCTCAGATGTTTTCAGTGAAATATATTCTCTAATCACTTTTTCTAATTAATTGTTAGAATTTTAATATAATTAAATAATTTTTTTGTTTTTTATATAAGTTTAGAAAAATCTTCATTGCTCCATTATTTATATTTTTAGTTCGAAATTAATATTCAATAAAATATATTTATTAATTCGTAAAAAGTAGATTCAAACATGATTTTTTGTAACGATGTCCTTGAAAATGTGGTCAAATTCACGTCTATAATTTGATTTTTAGTCAGATACACAAAAATCAGAAAAATATAACAATTGATTATTTTGATTATTGATTTTGCTCGTTTTGATAATTATATCTTAATCTGCAAAACGTTATAGTACAAATAATTTGTTTCTTAGGGTACATAAAATATTTTCTTTTTGTATTTTAGCACTCAGATGATGATAGAATTGGCATTAAAATACAAATGAACAACAATTTAAATGATGCACAAACAATCATTGAACATTTTTATCAGACAAATTAAGCATAGTTTAAGAGATAGAAATTTATGTTTAAAAAGAAATTTTTGATTGTTATTTTTAATTAAACGTTATTACGACTGGAATATAAAATGGACAAAATGTTTTCAGGCATTATAAGTTACCTTGATATTTGTTTTAAAAGCAGTACTGACTTAAGGAGAAAGTTGTAAATTTATTAGTTTACGAAGTGATTTTTAATTTTTTTTTAAAAAAATATTTTTTTTTCTTAAATTACAAAAACGATAAGATAACAAGTCAGAAATAAGATAAATTTATAACTAAGTTATTTAAAAAAATCAATTTACATAATGTTTCATCGTAAACACTACCTTATTTAGTAAATTTATTTCAATGAATGAATTTCTTAATCCATCGAAGATTTTTTTATAGAATGTTTCCAAATTCCTCTCATTTATTTACTTATCTTCTTAGTTATTCATCAGTAATGTAGGAATTTATTTTTAACATTTAATTTATAAACTTATTTATTCGATAGGTGTTATAATAATTGCTTGTGCAGACTGAAACACTTTCTAATAAGAAAGTAATTTATTGAAAACTGATGAAAGTATATAGTTATAAGGTATTTAATAAAACTAGTAACAAGATATATTTTTGCATTCATACTTATTAAACAAAAAGAATACTATTTTAAATGTATATATATATATATATATACAGTTCAAAAGTAATTATCAGTTAAAAATCGTTCATTTGTGATATACCGTTATTTAATTTATAATCCAATTTTATTATTTACACAAGTTATATTTTTGTATGGTTGATTAAGTTATTGTACTATATATTTTTGTCAAAAATTTTTATTAGAGTTTCATTTAAAAATATTTGAACCATTTGTCGTAATGGAAAGATTAGCACATTCAACTGTGTCCAATGGAACGTGAATTTGAATTAAATCCAAATTATGTTGCTTTAGAAAAGGTCAGGATGTTTCTCTAGTTAAATAGCTCTGAACTAATCGGCTTTCCGTTCAGATAAAATTAAATCTATCTAATTTCCACAACAATCTTGAGATTAACAAATATACACGTTAAGATCTAAAAAGCTATTAGGGACTGAGATTTATTTGTTCGGCAATTTATTCTTATATGCAATCAATAGAATCTAAAATTTCCTTTATAAATTTTCAATTTTTTATCAAAATTCTTTTGGTTGGTATGTTTTTTTCAGAAATTTCATAGTAATTACAAATTAAATTCTATTAAAATAAACTACTTTTGTATTAGTGATGCGTAATTATCTTCATAAAATTAAAATAGTTTTGGCTCACACTATTTTCTTTTAGTTTTGATTACTTTGAAAAGTTTTCATTGAAAATATTTTATATTCTTTGGAATTTAATTGATTACATTTTTTTTAAAAAAGTATTTAATAAGGTTTTATAAATTAAATTTAATTTTAATTCAAAAATATTGATAATTTAGAAGAATGACCATAGAATTAAATAAATTAATAATATACAAATGTTGTTTGCATTTATTTTTAATGTCAGTAAATTTGTTTTTTTTTATTTCATGTTACATTATTGTAATAGTAAAATTTTCAGTTTTTTCTTCCATTTAAAATAGCTACCAAAAAGTGTTGATACAGTTTCAGATAAAAAATAAATCATATTTGAAAACCAATGTGTTTACTAGCATATACTACAGAATTTCTATGTTACTTGTTTGTGATACAAGCTTTGCCTAGAGCCACGAATAAATTAATACCATTTCTGTAATCAAATTTCAATGTCATAATATGTAAAATATATGTTTTCTGTCTAAACATTTGTAACAACGAACATAGTACATAATAAATTTGAATATTAATTCATACCCATAGAGAACCAAGTTCCCTATGTAACAAGAGTAGTTCAGGAAGCAATGTTCACATTTCTTATTAAAAACATGTTAAATACTACAATTGAATCATGTTTTATTTTTGTACGTCCTTTAAAAAATAATATCAAATCACTTGTTTAATGTCTGGCAAATACAATTACATAAAAGTAGTTATATAGTTTTATGTTTATTTTATAAGATTTCACGTATTGTTTAAAGTGTTTTTATTCAGCTGTCATTTATTTCTTCCACCTTCTATTTCATTCTATTCAATTAATTTGTTTGCACACGTACACACACACACATATATATATATATATTCTTTTTTCTCTAAACGTACTATTTTTATATAAAGATATATATGTCAAAATATTATTCTCAAACAAGGAAAATAGTTTGATTTAAGAATCTTAAAAATTGAAAAATTCTTTAATCATGTCAAATTTTAATATGTCTAAATAAAGTATTGAAAAACATTTTTATCTGTCAGATTAAATAAAATTTAATTTTTTTTTGTATTTTGGTTTATTGGCATATTTCTGATGTATTGTCTTTGATAAAACTTTATAAAACTAGCGTATTATTTTTCACTAAGTGTATATATATATATATAAATAATATTTTAAAAATAACCATTCACTATTTAGTTATACTCATTGTCAGTAAAACCAAATATGTATTTATCATCGATGTGGACATTTTAGAAATTGATATATGAAAAACAAGTCTGTTTATTCTACAAGCTTACATTATTAACGACCGTGAATGTTTATCAGACGAAAGATGATGTAGTGTGTATATAATATTAACTATTAAATTATGTATAGTTTATGGTTATCTTAGTCCTCCCCAAAATAGAAAGGTTGACAACCGGAAGTCGGCATGCGGTTGTCGGTAGGAGACATGGGCATTTGAATATATAGTAAATCATTAGTGCTGTCGTCCCATACACCCAATAAGAGTCTAAATGACTGTTTCTTATCGTGTAACGATTAAATTCGAAATTTACTGTTGCACAAAACATTATATATATATATATATATATATATATATATATATATATATATATATATATATATATATATATAGTATGTACGTATATGTGCGTGAAGGTACGAAAAAGCATTTTCCTATTTATTTTTGATATAAAATGAAATTCAAATATAAGACAATATTGAAAATAAAATAATATATATAAATTGCATTAAGATATTTTTAATGTTATTTACGAGTAAATAAATTTAAACAAATATTCTTTTAGTCAACTTATAGAAATTAGTCAATAGTATATTAATGGAAGAATTTTTGAAGTTATATAAAATTCTCAATAATTTTTTTGATGATTCTTGATACTTATACGGCGAATATTTTTCACTTTAATCAAACAGTAAATTGCATTCTTTTTAGAATTTTTTAAATAATGATATAGACATTTTAAGAAATAGTGTGTGTGTGTATGTATATATATATATATATATATATATATATATATATATATATATATATATATATATATATATATATATATATATGTATACGTTGTAGTAGTAAAATTTGTTTCAATTTTGTGCTCAAAAAATCAGACCAAATGAACATCATGCCTTTTGGATAAAAATTCTATATTGAATCCTATTAATCCTCCGTATGTATCAAATTCTTCTTTTATCGCTTTTTATTATCTTCTAAGTTAAACATTTTTAAAAGAATGCATTTTGAACATTTAATAACAGTTATAAAAAGTAAAGAATAACATTTTACTAATAACATTTTAACAGTATTTTGGAAAATATTAGATTGATAAGAAAATAACTGCTGTTTTTGTTTTCTGAATTCTAACCTTAATTTTTTTTAATGAAAGTTTCATTTCATCGTATTTATGTTAATATCATTTTGAAGTCCATATTTCGCGCTATATTTTGGTAACATCGTCTTTGGTTTTATTATTAATTTTGTTTCAAATTGGGTTATTGAATAATGATGGAAAAGAAACAAATAAGAGCAATTTTTTGTATGAGTTAAAAACTGGTGATAAAGCAGCAGAAACTGCTCGTAAACAATGCTTTTGATGTGGGTACTGTTAAAGAACATACAGTTCAATGGTGGTTCCAAAAATTTCGTGCTGGGGACGAGAACCTTGAGAGTGGTGGGCTCCAGAAATCGGAACTCCTCTGGAATTTTACACCACCAGAATAAATAAACTTGTAAATAATTGGCAAAAGTGTGTCGGTTCTAATGATGCTCAATGTGTGTATGTATATATATATATATATATATATATATATATATATATATATATATATAATTAAAATGTCTTCTTTTATATTTTATTATCTTTGATTTTGATATCATTAAAATTATTATAAAAAAATGATTACCTTTTTTATGTATGAAAGTTTCCTTAACTGTGAGGTAGACATATTTTATAATATTCTGTACTCAAAAATTAATATATTAATTTCTAAATATATATATATTGCGATAAAAAATCGTTGAAAAATGAGTATCACTTAAAATAATATTTAAAAGTTCTTATATATTTTTTTTAAAAAAACATGAATTGAATTAACTTCAAAAATACATTGAACTATTAGTTTCAGGAATTAATATATAAAATATTAATTAAATACACTTTTATAAAGAAATTAAAGCACACAAATATTCTTTTCCTAGTTGACTTTCGTAGAAAAAATATTTAAAGTCGCAATGGTTGTAAAAGGAACAAGATTATATCTTTATTATATAATAATATGTACGAGAGTTTTCAAATTAGTGTAATTACAACATTGGCGAGTATATTTAATATTGCGATAATATAGCAACATACTTTAGCAATGCAAATGTTAAATACTATAGTACGAGTTATTTTACAATGTTGCCTTTGTTACTCGTATGATAAATTTATATATGTTGATATTTTTATGATGTAATATTTTTTCATAATGATTGATAAGCGGAAATTTAAGAGTTTTATGGGAATAATGAGCGTAAACTCTCCTTATGCTCTTGAATTTTAATTTATTGTCTTCAGAATTTAATTGTATATGCTATTTTAATAATGCAAGAATGATAATTTAAAGTAATTCGGTTTTTGTTATTGTTTATGTTGTTTTGTTTGCTATTTATAATTATATTCAGTAATTCAGTATGATAGGGGGAGTCTTCATTATGTTAAATTCTTCGTTTAGTTTAATATTTCACTGCTTATTTTTCCAAAAGATATAAATTTATTATTATATTTTTAGGTATTTACATGAATTTAACTGTTTTATTCCTATTTGTTTGATAGATAACGATGAATTATTAAAAATGTTCTTATTTATAAAGTGAATGAAGTTTTCTTTGATGTATTCAATTTCATACCATTAGATTTCACTAACTTGATGACTGATAAACAGAGTAATCAATTAATGAGATTAGGTAAAGCGATTTTAAAATTATAGATAATTATTTTGAAATTATAAAGGGTCATATTCTATTAATATTCTTTGCTTGGTTCTTCACACAATTCTTCTTGTAACGATTATTCATAAATAAAATAAAGATGTCATCTAATTATACTGTCTTTTAGTATTTCAAGACAAAATTTGAGATTTTTTATTTTTATTATTTGATTAGCATTTAGATATCAATTATGAAACAACAAATTACTTGGAATAAAATTTATTGAAATATTTAGATTGATAAATATTCAAAAATAAATATTTGATAAATATTCAATGATTTTGTAAAACTTTATTAAATACTTTAGAAAAGTTTAAAAAGCACATTAGTTTAACTATCTAATTACTCAGTACTTTTTAGTTTTTCGTTAGTTACTTACTATTAATTTGACTCCGTAGATACATTCTTCCTCCTAATTTGATTATTTTTGTTCAAAATATCTTATAAAGATTGTACTGACTTTGCAAAATCGGTATCGTAAGTAATGTAAATCGGTCTAGAATAGTTTTTTTTTATAACCGTTGCTAAATATTACTATATATATATATATATAAAAGATTAATTCATTTTTTCACATTAAAATATAATTTAATTTTAATTAAAGAAATTACTAAATGAAAATAAATTAATTACAAAAATGAGTCAGAGTAAAATAATTTTTTTAATTAAAATTTACGTCTTGAAATCAATTGTAGTGATAAATATTTGAGGATTGCAGTAAAATGATTGATTCTTTCAAATATATTATTTTTACTTTTTAAATAATAAACTGTTTATATAAAAAAAATACCTGAAATTAATAATAACTTGTATAAACATTTCAAATGTTAATTGGTAACTACAATATTCAGATTAATGAATATGTATTTCGAATGAAAACACAATTAAATGTAAATAATTCTAAACTCGGTTTCGTACTTTAATTTTAAATTTGAGTGTTTGTTTTACTCAGAAAAGGTAGTTTCGAAATACAAACTTTCTGTGTATCTTTTTAAGGTCAATAAAATTTGTATAGTAATCTTTGTTGGTTTGCATAATGATTTTGCTTCATTATTGATTTCACGTAGGCGAGGTACACGTTTTTAGGGAAGACTAATAAAGATGAAAATTGTGAAAATACTAAGTATTTAAAATGTATAAAATAAACGTATAAAGGTTTTTCAATTTTATCAGGAATTTATTTATTAATTTTTCAAATTTTTCACTATTAGATATTTTGCAAGAGAAATATCAGTTTTTTCTAATGTTTTTCCTTGTCATAAAATTCATTTTTATCAATCTCGTCAATACACTTTCATTGAAATGTATCTTGCAGAAGATAATTTTTTTGTGTCTTTCGTATAGAAATTTCTTTGAGAATACAATTTTACATAAATCTGTTTCGACAATCGATGCATATACGATCTGAGAAAGTACATCAATATTTTTCTTATCTTCAATTGAGTTAGTTAAGCAGTTACTCTACCTATGAATACGGCTTCTTCTCAATTTAAGAAAAAAGATTTAGAAGGTCCAAATATTTTATTTATTTGTTTGTTAGTGGATATATTTTTCCGATTTCTTCTAAATCTTCAATAAAGAATGTTACTCGTTTTTCAATAGATTTTTTCAATCTGAGAAGTTATTTTGTCATACACACAAGTATATATATATATATATATATATATATATATATACTGCATCATAAAACTCATCATATATATGAAAATTCAGCTGATTCTGCTTATGATTAAACAACCACAACGTAATATTTGAAGTCTGATATTTCAAAACATTATACATCTTATTGAACAAGATAATTTTTTAGCATATCCAATTTTTTCACACTTCGTTTTATAAAAAAATCAATATATTCATTGTTAAATTTATAAAATGGGAGTATAGGATATCATTAGCGATAATACACTCCTCCTCCTCTTGAAAAAAACTTGACAAAAGTACTACAATGTTTTACTGTTCAAGTTTTTTCCAAATTTTGTTTATGCAGTTCTCTACTTCCTTTCTTCTGAACAAAGTTATTCTTTCTTTCAAGCCGAAATAGTTAAGTTTTTTCTTCATATTACTAAATATGACTTGTTCAGATATTTGATCATTATTAAGTACATTTTAGAAAGGTTTATTTATATTTGTCCTACATTGTTTATTGCCTTCTTTATATACTATTGTTTCTAGCTACTCAGTCCTGATATCCATAATTATGAAATAATCGGTGAACTATTGATACTAAGTTTTATTATTGTTTATATTTCTTCTTAACTAATTTTTGAAGCACTAATTTTCGAATTTTATGAATAAATCTTTAATTTGAACTCACAAAATTTTTAAAAAGACTTACCAATTTTATTGTAAAATGCTTAATTAATCCATTCACTACCGGGAAAATTAAGCACGTCTTGCCCTGGGTACCAAAAGTTTATTTTAAAGAAAACAACGAATATTATTAAAATTTATTATTAATAAGTGGCAGATATAGTCTTTGAATGACATTTATAATTATTAAAAGAAAAAAACTACGAGATATCTCCCAGTCAGCACCACTGAATAAAAATCGTATGCTGAGTGCTGACTACGAGATATCTCGTAATGTTTATTTAATGAAGCTTTCAAATAGAAGTTTTCATTTTGTTTCATTCTGCAATGATCGTCGTTGAACAAATCCTATCTGATGACAATCAGTAATATAGATGTGTAATGATTCTCACGGAGGAAACATATGAAGCAAGTTAATTCAATTCAAATTTATAGTGAAAACTACGAGATATCTCGTAGCCAGCACTCACGGTACATACCCTTGTTACGAGATATCTCGTAGTTGACAGTGAATGGGTTAAGTATTTACAGAAACTGATAATTTGTGCAAGATATACATAATGTTGTATATACGTGCTTATAGTCTGATTTTTGTACTTTTAGTCGACGCCATATTATTGTATTATACATGAAACTTGTATTAAGGCACTTTTATTATTTCTAGTTTTATACACTACTTGTCTCTGATACGTTGTTGTGTGTTTACAGCATTTCAGACAGCAATAGCAATGATTACTGTTTAATTGTACAATCTATACAGTAAATAATAGGTAGTAAATATAAAGTCTAATATTATTAAAAAAATATTAATATCTTTGTTATGTTGTCCATCATCAACAAGATAGTCAGTCTTATTTTCCTCTATAATCAATTCTTTATTTATATAATTAATAAACATTAATTTCAATTTATAATATTTATAACGGTATTAAATATTTTAAACAATCATAAAGTTAATTGGAATCATCCAATCATCCTACTTTAAATAAGAAATGTATTATAAAGAATATGATATATATTACTTTAAACTTTGTTCGCTATGTGGATTCCTCTGAGAAAAGTATCCTCGTGCACACAACAAATCAGTGTTAAGAACCGAAGTACAAAGTCATACATTGGAAGTGTGTTTATATCAGTCTTTTTTATACGCATAGTGTCTTGAAATTTGAAGTATAGAAAATTTTTCTTGAAATCTATCTATTTTATATTCGTACTATACACATTTTTCTCAAAAAATATTTTATTGCAATATGTGATTAATATATTTTTGTTGAATTGTTGAATGTATAGATGAACATACTTACACACGCACACACACACTTATATATATATATATATATATGTATGTATGAATAGATATAAAAAATATTTACAAAAAAAAGTTTTCAGCTAAATAATCTCTAAAGTAATTTAAAAAACAAGTATGTACGTTTATATATGATTAAAATTGAAGGCATGTAATTGAAATAAAACAGTATAAATTGAGTTATCAATTTATGTGTTTCACATTATTATTTTTATTCCAGGATGTAGAAATATTACGTGCTTTAGTACTTGGCGAAGAAGAACGTGGTCAAAGTCAATATCAGGTAATGTGTTTTGTGAGTCGACATAGACGCGGTGATTTTATTCCTGCTGACGCAATGGCTCGTTTACGTCAGAAGAACCCTGGTGCAGTGAGAGCACCAGATGAAGATCTTGGCAAAGATGAACATCACATGGACAGATTACTCGATATAAAACGAGCATCGTCGGTACTGTCGCGACATATTGCATCAATGTGCACTGAAGCAGTAGGTGCAACGTATACACGACGAGATGATCTTATCGCGTGGGCTCAACGACCAGGCGAGTATATAAATTTTTGTTTGAAATTAATTTTGATTTTGATGAGTAAAAGGAAAAAGCTGTCAGTTTCGTAGATAAAATATTATTAAATTTATAAATATATAGTTTATATGATAATAACTACAGGATATTTCACATATTTGATTTTACTTTGAGCAATATAAAACATTTTCCTTTACTAATTTGTCATAAATTGAATCATTGTTTAAAATAATGAAACAAATAGAAAAGAACAGATATGATGTTTAGTATATTGTGTTGTTTAAAATTTGATTTGAAATGTTTTTCATAATGTATGTTTTCCTCGATTGATATCATATTTAGTTTTTCCTCCATACATTTTTCTGCAAATATTTTCTATCGAAATATATTTTTGTGAGATTTTACAGTTTGATATTTGCAGTATATTAAAATCAATATACTTTTACAAGCAAGACGTGATGTTTGATTTCGTTGTATTTTTGAAATGTGGAATTTCAGAAATGCAGATGTTTACGATTGGAGATTTATTCTACTTTCGAACAAAATATTCATTTTTTGCATAATAAACTTTAACAATACTTGAAGAGAATAATATTTATGAACATATTTCAGTGCGACAGATATTTTACAGTATACATGATGTATTGTTTAGAAATTTATATTATTATTAGTCAGTAATAGTTATTTTTAAAAAAATGTTTTTTTTTATTCTGTTTTCATTTTTAAATGTGACCAGAATTAATGCGATAATTTTTATGTAAAGAAATATTTTGTATTAGGAAGAAAACGTCGTTAATTTCTTTACGTATGTATGATTTTTTTTCATAAATATTGTATTTTAGTTTTTTAGATACATTCATACACACAAACGTTTTACAGCAAACTATGCAATTTGATTTTTGCATTGTGTGTGTGTAACCATTGCAGTATTAATACTTTTAGACGCTACTCTGTTTGTAATAATTTCATGCAGTATGCAGTTCTAAACGTTAAATTTTTAAATAAAAGTGGAGTAGTAGACACAGTATTTTTAATATTGCTTCCTCTAAATCTTTTTGTGTGATTAATTACGGTATTTCGACCTCTTTCAGTCCCTAAAGCATTGTATATCTCATAAGGATTGTATAATATAAAATACAACATAATTTATTACAAATTTTAATTCCACTTAAGAAGAATTGATATCATCGTAGTTAATTTCAATAATTACATTTTAAAGTTGATTATTTTTCGAACATATTTTGGAGAATTAAAATAATGATAAAATTAAAACAGAAAAAATCACTTTTTTATTACAGAGTAGGGTTATTATAAAGTAATTGTGAATTTTTATTATTTACGTTTTACACTAAAAAGAATATATATATATATATACACATACACACATGTATGTATGAGTATGCAAGCATATGTGCCTTGGTGTATGTATGTGTATAATAAAGTGTTTCCTCTATGTTTAAAGAATGAAATTCAATCAAAGTTTATTGATTGAAACGATCGAAAAACACAAAAAGTTCATATAGGAATATAATATACCAGAAAAAAAATGTCTCCATTATATTTAACACCAAATTTCAATCACGCGAAATGTCATATTAAACTGATTTGTAACTGTTCTCATATAAATTTAATGTTACGAACGTTCAGCACAAATGAGCTCGAACCATACTCATAAATGTTCAAAGAAACAGTATCGAACCGAAATGGCTTGTATTCGAGCCCACAGACTGTCATCGTAAATCTGGATATTTTAGTTTTATTGGATAGATGTAACTAATGCGACGAGTATCAATTTCTGCTACACGAGCATTCTTTGACTCAACGATTTTGAGCTTTCATTCTGTTTCAGTTTCTTTTTAAAAGTGTCATAACTAACTTTTTCTTAAATGATCGATTCCGTACAAAGTTTATAGCTCCAACTTTTTCACTAGTGCCGCTGTAAATCAACGATTCAATTTAATGGATATTTTATGTCGTCATTGATGTTCTTCTAAAGTTTGTCTTCATCAAAAGCGTGTTATTAATTATAGGCACTTAACTTGAGAGAATGAATAACATTTTGACGGGTTTTACTTTATTCAATGATTAAAAAATTATACAAAACTTGTACTCTTTCAGTAATTATCTTCTTAATGGAGAATACATAATTTATAAGTTTACTGCTATGAAAAATGCGATCAACTTTTTAATTCATGGATTTTAATATCAGTTTATTTAAAATACTCGAACAAAAATTATTAAAACGTTTTACTGCTTTTAAATATTTAATTCAGTGCTCTTTATAAATAAAGCAGTTATTGAGAAATAACACAAGAATGTATTATTCAAAATTAATTAAATTAATTCCTTTTCTTCTTATACGACAAAGTTTTCTTATTTTACAATAGTTTTACCTATATTACGACATTAATACAGCAGTATTTTTTAAAAAAAACGTGTGTGGTTTCTAATTATTATTGTAAAATAATTTTATTATTATTTCCGAATATACATTTATTTCGTCAGTCGAGAGTAGTACAACTAACTTTTTTTAATTAATTAAACAGTCATAATTAATTTATATTAATAAAATACGAATATTTGTAAAAAATTATTAAAAATTTGATTTTCAATGCGATAATTTTTTCTAGTGAATTGTATTTTGCAAAATATTACATAATTTATTACTTTTACTCTTAACATAAAATGAAAAAAATATGTTCAAATTGAACATAAATTTTTAAACCAAAAATAATTCTGGTGAAATGATAATCTACTTATATCAAAAATTATAAAGAAAACTGGTACTTGCATTAAGTTCATTAACTGAATAGGGATATATTCCATTTTTTTATTTCTTACATAAAGAATATTATTTATTTACATATGACTTATGTTAAATTAGCGAAACGTATGGAACTTGTTTCTTAGTTATTTTTCGGACTATATTGTGAAATTTTTAATAAAAGAATATGAAATTAATTGAAAAATTGATAAATATCAAATAATAGAAATGAAAAATTATGTTATAAAGTGCAAGCATGAATGAATTCATATACAGAAGTTTATTTTATATTGAAAACGAACAAAATGTAAAGTGAAAAATATTTAATGTGACTATTGTCATATAACTAATTGATAAAAAAGCATTACGTATATTGATATTAAAATAAACATTTACAAGAAGTGAGTTTAAAATAAGGACCTTATACTGTATCTCAGTGTTCTACTTTGTTAATAAAATAATAAGCCCAATGTAACTCTGATTGAAATTATTTTAGATTCATATGTTCAAAACATTTACCGTCGGTTTGAAACTCAATAATTTACTCTAATTGTATCATATCATATGGACAGATATTCGAAAATATAATTATCATGTAACATTAATTGAAGTAATATTTTTTATTATGCCGTATTTATTTTATTTTTTTTTATTTCAATGAAGTTGCATATTATATTTTTGTGAAAAGTTTAATATCATGCCAGATCGATCCTATGAGTAAACGTTAGTAGCTATTGTGTTAGTAATTACTTGTATTAAATTTGTGTATTTATTTTATATTAGAATTACTCAAGCCATTCATACACATAGAATACTTTTAAAAATGCCTGGGCGCTAATAACATTAGTTGTCGAAACGCCTTAAAACCACGATAACCAATCAATCAACCAACTTTTAAGAAAAAATAGAAGAATTATAATAAAAAATGTGAGAATGTGATGTGTGCAAGGACAAAAACGTAAAAAATGTATAACATATGAAGAAAACATTTAAATTAATAAATAAATGAGCAATGATACAATTATTATAAAACGTGAGTTAAAAATTTCATGCTGAGAAAAGAATCGATCGTACTAAAAAGAAATTGTAAAATAGACTATTAAAAATAGAACCCTATTTCTTAATAATTATAAGTTATAAAATGGAAAAATAGTATTAAATAAATAAATAAAGTAACTTAAAAGATTAGCTACATTTTCTATTGCAAAAATAATTATCTTCTATATACTCAACCATACAAAATAGTGATGTTTTTTCATTCCTGAAATAGTTCACTATCTGATTTTCCAAAAGAAAAACAAATCATAAACCCCGTTAATTATTTGAAGTTTCGTGAGAATTGAATAACGTCTGTTAATCGCAAAATACATCAATTATTAGAAAGGTCTGTCTCTTCTCACAGGAGGATCATATCCACACTTCAATATATTAGAAAAAGGTGAAAAAAATACTATAGCATTTCGTTCACATCTTTTACCTATCTCTAAGTGATTATCAGAAGTTCAACTTTCTTTAAAAATAAAATTGGAAAATATCTAAATGTAAAACGATTCTACGAAGTTTATCTATGAGTAAAACGATTTTGAAAACTAAATTATTAATCACCAATATTGGAAAAACTATTATAATGGCTATTATATAAACATTACAGATTATTAGAAGTTAAAACTACTATTCATATCTAAAAGTTATACCATTTAAAGATAAAGTGTAAATAAATCAATAATAAATATTATTTGTTATACAGATATATTAAATGAAATCATTAAATATTTTTACAACTAATTTATATATTTTGATTAAAAATTAAATACAGTACATTTGTTCTTTTCATAGTTAAATTTATATATATATATACATACACATACTCGTTGACATAATAATAGATATATCATATCAATGATCATATGTTTGTTATCAAACCAATTAAAGAAACTGTTAGGAAAATGTACATTAAAAATGAATATTAAACCTGTAATTTCAAATTACTCTTCTTAAATTCTATCTCGGAACATTCTTAAGTAATTTTTAAAGATTAAATAAGTATCATTTCATCTGATATTCATATTTTTTATTATATTATACGTTTAAAAGATAAACAATCTTCATTATACAAAATTAAATTTTAATCTGCTCTTAACAGAAATAATTGTTAACTTTATTTAAAAATTATTCAAAATTGATTTCACTAAAATTGTGTTATTTGAGATGCAATAAAGAAAAAAACATTCATTTTAGTTATCAAATAAGTATAAGTTATTTATTTATATGTTGTCTGTTAGTTTTTATCTTTTTAGAAATTTTTTTTCTCAGTTTACAATCTTCAGTATTATTTTGGGAACATGTGCTCTCTTCAGATAAAAAATGTCATCTTGTGAATGGAAGTCAAACTGAATAAAGGGCACAGGGTAAAATATTAATTATAAAAGCTCGTCTTTTCCTATTAGTCACATAAATCATTTTTACATACATACATATATATATATATATATGTGTGTGTGTATATATATATGTATATATATATATATATATATGTATGTGTGTGTATATATATATATATGTTGAGTAGTTTAAGTTTAATAATATTTTTTAATTATATTAATTTTTTTTGGGTTGATTTATTACTATACGAATGGCTAAACATACAATTTTCATTGATTTTAGTTTGTCTACCGATTCTTTTGTTTATTCTTTCTGTTTCCCTCTCTGTCTACCGGATTCTCTCTATAAATATATATATATATATATGCAAGTATGTGTGTATTTGTAAATGAACATGCTTTTGTATAAAAATTGGATGAATAAATGGAAAAAGTTATAATTAAGTTATAACAAAAAATCCTGTTTTTTTTGCATATATAATATGAAATAAATAAATAACAGTATGACAGTACATCTATTATAAAATCAATATCAAATGTAAACGCATTACTCTAGTAATAGGAACTTTTGTCCTATATGTTTATATAAAGTAAGAAAAAAACGAATATAGTATACTACCATTGAATAACCTATTATTATCCTTCATAGGCAGGTCATCCTACTGAAAGCTATCGTCTATTCAAACCTTTTCAGCGAAGCTTTTTATCGAGCAACGGGTCTTGAGCTTGATGGAAAATCAATTCTTATATTTTTTTGAATATCGTAATATTCTTCACGTTAAATACGTTTTCAAGCGTATATTCAAAATGTAATTGAGTTTTTTGTGTGAAATTTTTTTCAATATATTTCTAAAAAAAACATTCGTAATAAAACAAAACAATGACATCCGTGTGGATATTATACTTTTGATGTTATTCAATTAATTTTTAATTCAATTTATCTGTTGTCAATTCAATCCATAAATTGCATGTTTACGTTTGTTTACATGTACGTAAAAGCAGAAGTTCAATAAAATATTAAATATTATCATTTTTCACAAAAGTGTTTATTTTAAAATTCTATAGTATGATTTTTTTTGTGTATTTATTAAAATCTACCTAGATATACAATTTGAGAAAAAAATAATTCCAAATGAAGTAAAATTAGTAACATTTTCATATTTTAATATTTAAACATATTTGAAAATATAGCGTTGAATGTAGAGTTCGTGTAATTTTTGAATATAAATACTACTAGTTCTTTTGACATTTCTTAGCTAAAATGTCTTGTTTTATCTACAAGTAAATATTTCGTGTCTTCTTTTTATACATTGTAAAAATAAAGGTTTATTTATGTGTCTTTATTCTGTAAAGAGTACAAGGTACAAGAATAAATAAAACGTCAACAGGAAAATAAATTCTCTACGTCTGTGATACATGCAAACCAAGCACTACGTGTTTTTTTGTGAAAATCTACATATGTCAATGCTATATTTTAGTCTTTTCCATTATTGTCAATATTTTGCTATGTGTGTCAACGTATAAAGTAACTCGATGATGAAACATATACGTATCTACATATAATATTTACAGTTGTTTAAATATTTTCTTTTCATCAATATTTTATGATATTTAAATGAAGAATTTTGCTGGTTTTCGTGCAAAAATTGAATATGAACGTATATTCTTGCAACAGTTTAAAATTAATATAACGCTCGAAGATTTTTAGAAACATCTTTTGTATGGAAATACATCTTCTGGAAAACATAATTAAGTTTTCAGAGCCGGTTCTCTTATTTATAATATGTTTAAAACATATGATACAGAAAGCTTTAATTTATTTCTTCATTTATTGTTCACGTATATAAAACGTAACAAATATAAATAGTTCATAAGAATGAACATGAAGACATCAAATAGAATTAGTCACGCACAACTAAGGTGTGTTTAACTCTCTGTCTAACATTAACAGTTGATTAGGTTTGGGATTCTGTACATAAATTCTCATCCTTCTGTATAATAAGTTTACCCTTGGCATCGATTTCACACAAACAAACAATAATGAGTTTATGCATGTTTATAGTTATTAAAATTAGATTATAAGTTTCCATAGATAGTTTATTACTAATTTGGAGAATTGCAACACAATTGAAATTAAACAAAAAAACATTTTCAACATCCTCCATTAAATATTTATATATATATATATATATATATATATATATATATATTTATTTGTATATATATATATATATATATATATATATATATATATATATATATTAAGAATTGTATACTATTGACTTATATTAGTCATTTGTTTATATAAGAAAATAATTTTAACTTTTATTTAAATAAGTAAATCAGTTTATATATATATATTATTTGGTAGGAAAGTAAGTGCGGTTTTTGTTTTCTGAATTCTAACCTTAATTTTTTTTAATGACATATCATTTCATTATACTCATGTTAATATTATTTTAAAGTGCATTTGTCTCTCTATATTTTGGTAACATCGACTTTGGTTTTATTATTAATTTTGCTTCATATTAGGCTATTGAATTAAAGATGGGAAAGAAGCAAGTGAGTGCAATTTTTTGTATGAGTTCAAAGCGGGTGGTAAAACAGCAGAAACTGATCATAAACTAATCGCTGCTTTTGGTGTGGGTACTGATAAGGGACGTAATATGCAATGGTGGGCTCCAAAAATTTCATACTGGGGACGAGAGCCTTGAAAATGAAGAAGGTCGCAGCCGTTCTTCTCCAGTTCATAGTGACCATCTGAATGCGTTAGTTGATTCAGAACGACCCACAACAGTTCGAGAGTTTGCACAAAAGTTAAACGTTAATCATTCAACAGTTCTGAACCACTTAAATTAATATATATATATATATATATATATATATATATATATATATATGAATTTAAATATCATAAATACCTTTTTCTACCAACCTAATATATACATATTATATATATATATATATATATATATATATATATATATATATATATGTATATATATATGCAGATATAATATGTACCAGTCGTTATATAAAAATACATATTTTTTAACAAATTAAAATTTATTAAAACAATAATTCATAATCTAATTAGAATAAATGTACTTTAAAATTTGATTTAATGAAATGTATAGATTTTTCAGGTTAGTTTTTAGTTTAAATATGCAATTCAATAAAAACTAAATTCAATCAATGTTTCATTTTTAAAGAGAATTATTTTATACAATTTTAAATAAAATTTTGTAATTTTTTGTCATCAATTCATATATCAACTCAAATTATATACTGATTGAAATTTTCTTTTAGTGAAACTAATTCAAAATTTTACTTGAGTGACATTTAATAAAACATTGAAAATGTACATATTTTCTAATAAAAGAAAATATAAACTCTTGCACGGTTTCATTTATATATATATATATAAATGCGGTATTAATTTACAGAAATGAAATTCCGAAATACTTATGTAGGTCTCGATAAATGTTTAATAGAAGAATGTAGCTTGATTATCATTCACAGCTCGTATAAAAGTGTAGGTGTGTGTTGATTGACTGGCTGTTGAACTGTCATTATTGTCTCGTTGAAAGCATTTACGTCTAATGTTCTATTGATTGATTAAAAATATTAAACAGAATAGTTCCATAACTGAATAAATGCTGATATCAACAATCGTTATTTTTATGAAGCTATTTTATTTTTTAAGGGCTTATTTACAATAATTTAATACAATTTTAATTTTTCTCTTTCATAAATTATTTTTTTTATTTAGCTATATAAATTAAAATTATAATAGCAACAATTGTATAACTAAACTAAAAAGTATATTTTACCAGAATCATTACCTTTTATTACTAACAAATAAGAACATATTACTTTTATTAACAAATGATAATATAATAGGCTAAAAAATCGAATTATATTAGGTTGACGGGAAAATAATTACCGTTTTTGTTTTCTGAATTCTAATCTTAATTTTTTCAATGAAATTATCATTTCGTTGTGTTCATGGTAATATCATTTTAAAGTGCATTTATTGGTCTGTATTTTGGTAACATCGATTTTGGTTCTATTGTTAATTTTGCGTCAAATAGGGTTATTGAATTAAAGATGGAAAAAAAGCAAATAAAACTTTTTTTGTATGAATTCGAAACGGGTTGTAAAGCAGCAGAAACTGCTCGTAAACTAAACAATGCTTTTGGTGTGGGTATTGTTAAGGAACGTACACTACAATGATGGCCCTAAAAATTCCGTGCTGGGGAAGTGAAGCTTAGAAGATAAATAAGGTCGCAGACGTCCTTCTTCTGTTCATAACGATCAACTGAAGATGTTAGTTGAATTAGAATCACGCACAATTCGAGAGCTTGCACAAAAGTTAGGCGTTAGTTATCCAACAGTTCTGGACCACTTTAATTAAAAAATATATATGAATTTGAAGGTCATAATCCACAATTATTTTTTTACCATCCTAATAATATCTGGTACAAATTTTAAAAACATTCCTACACGAATCAAATTTCTTAAGATAAATCGAAGGACTGCCTGTCTAGATTGTTATAAATACATAAATATAAACTTTATTGAGACGTCACGAGTCTGTCATTGTATTACATTTATATCTTTTTCCATACTCTTATTCTTTGTGGACTATAGAAACCTAATCTGATTTTTTATAGAATAATCAGTTAACTTAGTCTTCAACACTATGATTGTATTTTAATTACACCCTTGTTGCATGTTTTCGTTATTAGGTACGATAAACAATAGACCTTTTTGAAAAAAACGGACTTATATTTTTTTCATAACGCTTTCTTCATATTATTTTTATCTAAAGTTCTTTACCTAACTTATCATTAACTTGTTTTGTAGAAAAAATAAACTTATGTTGACATTGAATCATCAAAAACAATTATTCTTTACTTTTGAAAATGTAGAGATTGAAATTGGTCTCAAATGGACACAATAATTACAGCAATATTTCTCAGTGATTTTCCCACTGTGATTATTAATGCAATTTTAATCATTTTCTTAAAACATAAATGGTTTATCGTTATTTTGAAATGGAGAAAAATCCTGCAAAAAAAATCTAGAAAAGTCATTACAAAATTAGTGAAATCTGAACAAAGAGATTGTATTAATGAACTTTCTAACTAAATGAAAAGAGATAATTAGAAAACAAGTCACGATGGTGCCATTATAAGACATTTATTTATATTCTATAACACAATAAAGTCTTGAAATAAATCTTCGTAAATACTGTGGATTCGCGAAATAATGACTTAATTGTTGTATAAGAGGTTGACTTTTATTTTAAAATCGGGCGCTAATGACCTTAGCTATCGTACCGCCCTAAAACCCCAATAACCAGCCAACCATCTATTTCAAAAGTTCCACTGTTTCTAATATTAACTTTCAAATTTATAATTATCAAATTTTTCAAACCTAAAAGAAAAAAACATTATTTAAATTTCATTTTTTATATTTTATTTAATAGGAAAAATTTCATTTTATTAATAACAACGATTTGTTTTTTAACAATTTCATATAATTTATCTAATGTTCAAAAGTTCGTTTATTTTGACTGAGCAATGCTTCACCACAACTTATTATTGGAAAATTAATATATACTGAATTCTATGTGTGAAAATTTTTTGAATATCATGCAAGAGAATTTATTATTCCGAGAATTTCGTAAAATTTTTGAATAAAATTGTAACAGTATTTTGTAAGGTCTCTATTTTGAGATAAACATTCATTTAGGTCACTATTTTGTGTCTGTCACTATATCTTAAGGTAATTATTTCTTGAGTCTACTGTACTAAAAAAAATGTCATTGACCAATGTAGATTTTTTCGATTTACAAAAGTTTTTAAAGTGTACAAGATTAAATATATACACATCTAATTCTATTTTTATTTCATATGAAATGTTTATAGTAATTTTTTGAATTCAATTTCAGTATATAGAGCGCTGTAATTTTTAAATAACCTACTAATATATGGTGCATATACTCACATAAACACATAATTATATATATATATATATAAATACATTCATAAACGTATTTTATTGTATACGAATGGAAAACATACAAACTCATGATATAAAACAGCCAGACATTATGTATACATACGACGTATTTATCTCTTAAACAAAAACACATTATTGGATATAAAATATGTTCAAAACAGCTTATCGACTAAAAAACACTTTTCATAAAATTAGAAAACCAGTATCATTATTTACTTTTGCGAGTCATAAATTAACAAAAAAATACGAATCGTGATAAATATGCACAGAAAGTGTTTACTCGATTATTTTTGTTATGTTGATAATTCAACCTTTTACATTTGAACTATTTTTATTTGTACCTTCATTTCTCTTTCAATGTAAATATGAAAGCATAAAATATGTACGGACCAGGGTCGAAATTTAAACGAATTTTATTTTACATTATAATACAAATTGGTGTGTAAATAATATTTAGTCTTTTAGTGAACGTTTATTTAATTATGAAAGTTAATTAAACGTAACAGGTGCATCTGAATCAACTCTCATCGCAGCATCACAAGCATTACCGACAGATCCGCCTTCATTACCTTGTCGAGACGTCATTTCCACTGCATCTCCTTGCCAATGTCGACTCGAACTATGTATAGGATGGTACCCTTGTGGTCTACGATATTGTCGTGGTCCTCGAGCATTGGAATCTGTTCCTGAAGATTCAGCTCCATCCCCAGTGTATCGTTGTGGAATTCGTACATGTCGACGTTGCCACGTGTTTAGTTACCACGTGCGACAAAAACAAATGTGTTTGTGGGATGAGTGATAAAGACTCATATATAAACGCTATTTAAAAATGAAATGTTCGAATAGGTATATTGACTGATTTTTGTATGATGCAGAAGTAAAATACGTAAATAGGTCCATTAAATAATTGATTCAATTTTTCTAATTCAAATACGACTACTTGCGAAATATTTAGAGTATTTATTTGTTTGATCTATTTATAAATAAAATAAAAAAGATACTTTACTAAAAGTATGGATCATTATATATTAAATTTGCTTACAATTTATTTTCAATTAAAAAAATACTTTTAAGAATAATAAATGTGCTTAAAATAAGCAGCAGAAACGGTATTTTTATTACATTTAAAACGAAACCATAAAATATAAAAAATGTGTTTTCAAATCATAAATTTACAAATATTTCTAATATTGAAAAAATATACGAACAAAGTTAAGTACAATATAACAGGAAAATCGATATATTCATAAACCATTTCTATTTCAAATACAATAACGTCATTACACTGTCAAGGATAATTTAAATATTCCTACTTATATATTTTTATCGAATTTGCTATTATCCGTGAAAACATTCACAAACCCATTTACTAAAGATCAAACCTAGAACACAGTTATTCTTTTTTTATTTTATGTAATTCATACAAATTAACAGATAAAAGTCTAATTTAATATTCAAAATGTCATATAATCTTTTTTTTTGTTTTCAAGATATTTTGAAATATTTATTTCTTACAAATTTACAACCTTATTTCTATCTATATCTTTTTATTTATATGATGCTTATTTACTGGCAATGCTTTGAAATACGGCGAGATACTCGTTTATGTTTGTGTTTACAGAAACAATTCGAAAATCGTTTAACAAAGAGAATAATTGGTTAATCATACAGCATACACACAATCACGTACATACTGTTTATTTATATACATATACATATATATATATATATATATATATATATACATACATATATATATATATATATATATATATATATATATATATATATATAAATAAATATATATTACTTTACATGAGTGCGAGCCCTGAGGAATAGAGATAATTGTGGTATTGTAAAACTCAACAATATTGTTCTTTGTAGAAACACTTGCCACTAAATTTTAATTCTTCAAGTAGGTGTGTCTATAATTGTATTTTAATATTAAATTTAATTTTATCAATTAATCTTTAATTAGAAATAAATGTTCATAATTTATTCATAATGAACAAAATATTTTTTTAAAAAGAAAACATCTTTCCAAAACACACAACACAATAAATATGCTTCATTGACCAAATTGGTGACGACGTACCGTAATGCGTGACGTAATTATGTTATTGTTCAATTATATTATTTTTTTGATATTACTCAGATTAACCGAATGTTTTTTAGTAAAGTGTGCAGTTAATAATATAGTTATTTTAAAGAGAATAAAATGACTGTTTTTTTTATAACTCATTCAACTATGACAATACAAGATATTTTAAGAAACACTATTTTAATGATGGTATACAAAAAGAGTATATTTTATTTTGTAAATATGTACAGAACGTTCAAATCTGCTTGCTTTCAAATAAATGAATATGAAAATTATATTTTAATATTTCCACGACTGATTGTTCTTGGACCATAAGTAAATTAGGTCTTATGTGAATATATTTCATTATTCTCCTTAACGTTCAATATAATATATTTCATGTAATTGTTGCAGTTATCTGCTTTGATTTTTCATGTTTTATCAAATTGTAAACATTATTTAATCAAATAAATTGATTTTGTTATAAAATATATTTTTATTATGCGATATATAGGATTTAACGTATTTTTATAGAAAGGTAAGTGTTTTTTTTTGTACTCCTGTTGCATTTTTTCTTATATTTAGTCAGTATAATATGTATGCTTGTAAGTGGAATTTTTAATTTAAAACTTTTATTTATTTTTTATCAGGATTATATGAACGCTTCTTTTTTTCAGGAATTTTAGTTTTTCTTATACTTTTCAATTATAAACAAGTGTGTAAATCGAAAAAAAATTACTCTAGAAGATAGTAATTAAATGCGTTTTCCAAAATCTTTTAATCTACTTTTAATAAGTTTTACGATTTAAATTATATCTAGTTCATCATATCATAGTCCACATGAACTATCGAACAATAAAATTAATAAATGTTCATTTTAATTTGACGTGAACTATAATATTTGAATTTGAGCTTATTTGATGTTAAGTTTATTATTTATCAGATGGGCGATCTAATTATACGTATCTCTTTGTGTACCTGTCTATTTCTCCCTATCTCATATATATATATATATATATATATATATATATATATATATGTATGTATATAGGTAGATATTCAGTTGGTAGGAAAATATAGTTTTTGTTTTCTGAATTTTAATCTTAATTTTTTTCAATAAAAGTGTCACTTCAAAACGTAACGTTGACTCTGGTTTCGTTATTAATTTTTCTTGAAATTGGGTTATTGAATTACAGATCGTATAGAAACAAATAAGAGCTATTTTTACAACACAGGCGGTAGAGCAGCCGAAACTGCTCGTAAACTAAATAATACTTACGGCGTAGATACTGTTAATGAATGTAGGGGGTACAGTTGGTGGTTTCAAAAATTTCGTATTCGGGACGAGACCTTTGAAAATTAAAAAGGTCGCAGACATCCTTCTTCAGTTTATAACGACCAACAGAAAGGGTTACTTAAATCAAAACCACACAAAACAATTCGAAAGCTTGTACAAAAGTTGGGGGTTAATCATAAAATAGTTCTGGACCAGATAAAACCACTTACATTAAAAAATGTATATGAATTTGAAGGTCATAAACAGAGATTTTTTTCTTATTAAGAAAAATATTGGTTTTCTAATAGCTTATTAAAATTATAGAAAATATAATAAGATGTGACTTCTAGATGATCTAAATCGTAAGTATACCTTAATAAATGTAAGCATGTTTTTAAAGATTTGTAGTATTTTTTATAGTGATTTTTTTATTTATTTAGTAATATGCTTTAATAGTAAAAATAGTTTCAAATTTTCCCGTCATATACTTAAATCTTAATTTGTCTACTTTGTATTAATTTTATGCAAATAATTAAAAAATATATAAGTATGTACACAATATTTTATTTTCTTTTTGACGACGATGTATTTATATTTCGAATCAATTTCAACTTATCAAAACTCACTCAAGAGATCATTCAAATAATATTTTTTGACAAATTCAAAAGAATGAATTAATTATTATTACTTTATAAAATCAAAAAAGTTAATATTTTACAAATGGAATAATTTTTAATTGTAATAAACTTAACAATAAGTTCAAAATTAGTAATATGTTAAGGTAAACATACATTAAATTAACTTATAAGAAACATGAGTAAATTTGGTGAGGAGGTAGGAGTGTATACAAAAGTTATGTTTCGTAGAAGTTTGTAATTATTTCAAAACTATTGAAACTTAATAAATCATTTATTCACTAATTAAACGAGAATCATGAGAACCGATACATGTTGCTTCTGGAAACAAGTATAAACTTTTCCAGCGGGTATTTCTTAGAAACTTTAATAAATAAGTTCAACAATTAACTAAAACAAGATACTATAAATGGAGAATATTTTGTAAATTAACGATTAACATGCTTGAGTACTACAATTTTTTTGTTCACGTTTGTATCATATTTAAAAATTAGAAATTTATCTGCAAGATTATAAAAATATTTGCTATTTTGTTGCTAACACATTAATATTTTAATAAAAACCTTCCCAATTTCGTATTTTCTTGACTTATCTGTTTAGGATAGTATTTTATTTATTTATACACTTCGGGAATACATATAAGCAAATAATTTTAAAATCAACAATACTGTAGAACAAGGGTGGGAAAACTATATCCCCTGGACAATATGTGGCCTGTGACGACGATTTGTGTAGCCCGTGATTAAGTTTTTTCTAATTTTACCACAAAACTGTTAAATAATATAAACAAGCAACAAGTTCCCCTTGGACCAAATCCTACATTTACATAGTGATTTTTTGTGAGATTGGTAACTAATGTATACTTGTGGGAAAATAGTGATTTTTATTTATTTAATTATATTTTGTACGCTAAATCTCTCCTTCATTTAAAAATCTGGAGTATACACCACTCGAATTTTTGATACTATTTTGAATATGTAACCTATTGGGGAGCAACGGATTTGGGGGCAATGACGGTGGTAAGGAGTGGGCGTAAAAATTCACTGAAAATAGAAAGTCGGTTTCCGGAATGATCGCAATACTTTACTATGAGTACCTCATATATTGGAAAATAAAAACATTTTTTTACATGCGGCCTGCTAGAGATCTTAAGAAATCCGTCTAGTCTGCGGTCAGAAAACTTTGCCCACCTCTGCTTTAGAAGAGCTATATAATGATACTTAGATTATTATAATACTTTTATGTGGGTGTATCAAAGAACTAATTTCTTATATTTTAATGTATCTAAATAAAACAGTTACATATACTGGTTCAGAGAATATACACCTGACAAAATGCGGGCTTAGAAAATTTTGTTTCAATATAAAGTCCCTTTAATCCAGAGCATTTGTATATTTTTTAATAAAATTTTCTATATATTTATACAAATATTCACAAGTTTTAGTTTCAAAATGTATAAAAATAGATTACTTAATTTTTTGTCCATTTGAAATTTAGGACTTAAAAGTAGGGATAGACATACGTTAGTAACCGTATAGTATGTATTATAAACGAATATTACTCTTTTGTCAATGTTAGCCTCGAAACACACAGCTTTAATGAATGTACAGTGAAAGCATGCTAGACACGTATCAGTGTATATTATAACGTTTTATTTAGGAATGACTACCGTAATTATATGTGGACGCTAGTAAGTTTCATTATTTTTTTCATCTAGTTATGCGATAAGGATCTTGTGTTCATTCTAATAAGAAAAATATAATACTGAAACATGTATTTTTACTTTTGTTGTATCACAAGGTAATTTAAACCTCTTGTATTTAAAAGCCACTTTTAAGTGATAGATTCAAAGAAAATAATTGGAGTAATTGGAGATTGGAGAAATTATTAAAAAATAAAATTGAACTTTATTCTCTTTAATTAATTAATTATATTCTTGTAAATATTAATGTCCTTAAGCTGTTTCAAATAAAATATAAATACCTGTTAAGTATTTAAGAAAAACTAGAGAGTGATCGAAAAATAAATGCATTTCTTAAATCAATCCCACAATTTAAATTTAGACTAGATCCTTTTTTGTTAGATTTCAATTTTGAAAAAAATAATCGATAAAAGTCACAAATTTGAGTTATAAGGTGGATATTGAATATCTGTAAATCAATTTTCGAGAATGTAAGCCTTTGTCATGTTGGCAACCTTTGAAATAAATAGACTTCGAATATTTTTCCTTAGAGATTTTTTACAAAAGCTTAATACAACTGACACAGAAGACTTGAA
Source organism: Acanthacorydalis orientalis (assembly GCA_034766995.1). Taxonomy (NCBI): domain Eukaryota; kingdom Metazoa; phylum Arthropoda; class Insecta; order Megaloptera; family Corydalidae; genus Acanthacorydalis; species Acanthacorydalis orientalis. Next base: position 42,799,890 of record CM068314.1, read on the forward strand.
CAATAGATCATATTTATAATAAAACAGTGATACTTTATTACGGTCTATTAAAATTATACTTTTGTAATCTACAAAAATGTTACTCAGTGTCTTTTACTCGTTTTGAATCACCTATTTTTTCAGGAATTAGTTTAACCAGTTAACTTGTTTTTACGTATATATTCGTGATTAAATACTTGAATCCTCTAAGATTTGTTTGATATTGATAATACATAATGTGCAGACATTATGTTCAATATTTTAAATCACAATGCGATTTTTTTCATTGCTAACTTATGAATACAATTTATTTCGCCACGTGTGTTATTTGCATTCGTGTAGTATGATTTGAGTTATATGTGAATAGTAATTATTGTTTATGATTTAATATTATTTTATAAGTATATCGGTAAAGTATTGAATATTTAGTGTGAATGAAAAGCATATGAGATGAAGTAAATTTAAAAATTGTCTTTATGAAAGTTTGTAAATTATTTTTCACTCTATTTATAAACTATTTTAATTCAATAATTAAATAATGGTATTAATATAGTTTCTAACTGACAAAACATTTCAAACAAAATTCCGATAAGAAGAGTAAATTATTTGTAAATATTTTCTTTATTATTTATATCTTTGTTTTACTTATTTAAATTCTAAACAAGGTAGATCTATAGAGAAAAAATATTTTTCTTAATGATTTATTTGGAATTTTTAGAGCGAAATTATTAGTCTATATTTATAATTTCTGTTTTCTAATGACCCTTCTCCAACGAAATATCTGTGATCAATGTTTGATGGTTGTATACGAAGGAAAAAAGTGATTATAAATTACATCAATTTTTGATTTGTCTTTATTTAGATTAATTTATTTTTTGAGAAACTTAATCTATAGTCTATGTTTAGTTTTTTCTCGATTTTTTCTAAACATAACAATTTTAATTTCTTCTGATAACTGTAATTTTTGATTTCTCTTTTGATACAAATTTGATTTTCGTATCAGAACATGCATAGACATTTGCACTAATTAAAATCTCCGTTATGCGAAGGTGATAAAAATTCTACATATTTCAAACCGAGAATATACTAGACCAGGCTTTTCGGATCGAATTACATATTTCATTGATAAAAATAGATATTCGAAGTGGTACACTGAAAAAATCATTATATATAGTAGGTAATTTTTAATTAAAATTTGAAAATTTTATTTCATAACGCGCTATCTTATTAGCAATATTTTTCAATTATGCTGTAAACTCAAATCGAGATATAAATCTTGTCTTATAAACCGTCTTTTTATAAAATATTTTTCTACCAAATTGATAATTTTATTAAGAAAAATTCAATTATATTTTGAAGATTAGAATTGAAGATGTTATATTTGATAACATCTCTAATAAATTTCAAGAACTCAAAAATCTTTTATTTAATCAAATTTATATTACCCGTTTTCTATCACTATTTTCAAAAATAATTTATGTTTAGGCCAGAATTAAATAAACATAGATTATTTATAAAAATAAAATAATGTTTGAGCAGAGATACACAATTGTCAAATGTTGTTACTTTATACTAAATAACCATTTATATGTATATATATATATATATATATATATATTATATATATATATATATATATATATATATATATATATATATATACAATACCAACTACTTTAATCCAAACGGAAACCTCTTTGATGTGTCACACCCCTGTCTTACACAGGACGTCCCGTATTGCTAAACTGTCGACCCAATATTCCTTCTAAATGACAAGCTACAGGAAATGTCCATCTGATTCATGTTCTCTCTATATAGACAATATTATCTAGGGCTTATCGTTTTCTTAGATATTTGGACGTAGAGAAGTTGTTTATAATATAACTTATTTTGAATATTGAGAGAAATGAATATCTATATTTAATGTTTATTATTTTCTGTATGTATATATATATATATATATATATATATATATATATATAAGTATATATATATATAAAACATGTCATAAATTTTTGTGTTCTTTTGTATCCATAGTATCTTACGTTTTTCTAGTAAAATAAATAATTTTGATTTAATAAATAGATATATATATATATATGAGAAGAATTGTCAAATCATTTGAACAAATCAAAATATAAGAATAATCTGTATATAATTTTTAATATTTTTTTCTTGTTTCTGATTACATTTTATAATTATAAATTATTTCATAGTACATATAGTATAGAAATCTCATTTTTACCGAGTCAGTCGTTTTATTTCCAAATTATTATCAGTATAATGAAACTGGGCAAACAAAAAAAAAACATGTTAACTGTTTGTTTATCATTGTATTTAATATTGCAAGAATTGTGTTATAAAAAAGCACTTTTTCTAGAAATTGATGTATGAAAAATAAATAGAATTTATTATTTGTTTTATGTCTCTTATAAAATATTTTCATTTATTGAAGAAAAATATGATATTTGATGTAATGTTATTTTCTGTGATATATATATATATATATATATATATATATATGCATATATATATATATATATATATATATATATATATATACATATAGGGTAATTCAACTTTCGCACGAAAGTATTAAAAAAAGCAAAAATAAGTAAAAAACATATTATCCTCTATTTAGTACTTTTTAGTTCAATTGTATTTTAGTATTGAATTGAACTAAAATACAAAATAAACAGTAACAAGCCTTTTCATAACTCCTGCACCCTCTTTTAATATATCCATGTGGAAGCATTGTACATAATTGTGCGAATCGAACACTGTACCTTGTGAATTCTAATTTTTGCGAAACATTTTTTTTATAATTTACGTTTATAAATATAGAAAGAGGAAATGACAATATGTAAAAGTTATGCACGAATTAATAACTTTCAATATAAAGATGTTTTTATATTTGAACAGAGATTAGGAAAAAGAAAATCTTTATTTTTGAAAATGGATTTCGACTATACGTTTTTGTGGTAGTGTCATTTGTGATTCCCACTGTGTATATCTTTGAATACTCAGTGGGATGCATATTTGTAATCTGTGACTGCTGTTGTGTAAACACTATAATTTTCAATACAATTTATTGATTTTTATATGAAAAAAATAAAATTAAGATAACAAATTTCAGATTTCGTCGCTATATTATTGCTTGTATTTCTAATCAGTATGTTAGTAGGAAATTTTTGCACGAAATAAACAATAAAATATATAACAGAAATAACTTTTTTTTGTATTTCATGTTATTCTTATTCTTCAGAAGAGTAATATATATATATATATATACATACAGAGTAGGTAGTTTAGACAAGTGAGCGTGTACATATCTGTTCGAAAGAAAACCTATGGGGATAGTCAAATATTATATGTAGGTAGTATGTTTATATGACTTAGATGCATCATACATATTAGACTTACTATATATATATATATATATATATTTATATACATGCAAAATGCATGATGTACTCTAGTTCATGAATGGAGGGTATTACAGATTGTCCACATTTATTCAGAATTGAGGTACACACATTTAAAATTACCATAAAATTTTAAGTGTAATTGAAAATTAGTTAGCTAGTAAAAATAGTCACATAATACTTTTTTTTAGAATATACTACAATGTTGAAATATGAAAAGACAGACTGTTTTGTAGTTCTGGTTTAATTAGATTTTCATGATTTATAATAATTTTGAAAACATGAAGAAGATATAACATTGATATTATACTCGTATGGGAAGTTATGTAGTTGGTTGTAAAATTAAGATATTACGAATGAGCAAATCAGTTTATAAGTGTAATATAAGGTAAACCATACGGCCACTCTATAAATTGTTCAAGCGTGTTTTACGAGTTCAAACTTGGAAGTAAAACGACATTGAGTACTCAAACAGTTGCGAAACATTTAAAGAAAGTAAAATACAAATTATACTTCAATATTGTTTGTTATTTAAGGAAAGGATTCAAGATTCATTCAGAAAAATCTATTTTAAGAATATTATTAAAACAAATTATAGAGTTATAAACATATATTTATTAAAATACTATTAAAAAAAATTAATAAATTAACCAAGATAGAAATATACTTTTTATAATTTTCTGTTTGTAAATAATACAATTTCTTACATTAAAAAATATTTTCAATTATAATTGTAGACATTTAACAATGATTTAATTAAGATTCTGTGTTACCCCATAGATATTAAATTTCTTTCTGCAAACTTTGAATAAAGAAACGTTTTCAAATAACAGTTATTATTTAAACAAGAAATATTTATACAAAATAAAATAGCAGTATGATCTATATGAATTCTTCATTTGAAAATTTCGTAGTTCGATTGAATTATTGAATAAATAATCCCCATATATAAACAATGCATTTTAAAATATTATTTTTTGTGTATATTTTCGTAATAAAATTATCATTATATGATTTTTTGTTTATGTCATAAACTCTAAGATTTGTTGATATTAGAGTAACTTATAAATTTATCATGAAAGATCAAACAAGAATTGCAAGTGTGAAAAAAATTCAGATATAAACATACATACACACATATATATACACACATGCATATATATATATATATATATATATATATATATATATATATATATATATATATATATATATGTATATAATAGATGACATGAAGACCTTCGGAAACCGCAATATATGTAATAATATTGTATGGAGCCATTTATATAATTTTGAAAACTGAACATCTCTGAATAAAACGAATTTGGTACTAGGGTTTTCCGAGAATTAATATCAGTATAAAAAAACTACTATATATTATATAGATAGATGGAGAATTAGTATCAGTACATTCCTTACTTCATATTTAGAGCTTTTTGTTCATCAGTTGGTGATTGTATATTCAATATTATTTTTTGGTAAACAATGATAGACACACCTTGACTTTACAAGAGCCGCAAAGTAATTAATGAGCTGTTCTGTAATAACGCATGTTATATATATATATATATATAAATATATATATATATATATATATATATATATATGTATGTATGTATGTATATAACGAATAAAACCATAGAATGACAAATTAAAAGCGGGAAATAAAATGAAAGTGAAATTAATTTAATAAGTAAATGTCTTTTATGAAAAACAAATATTTTTAACTCATATAAATAATCGCAGATATGCTGAATATTATGTAAATTTAAGTACTGAAATTTATTTATGTGCCGAGAAGAGAGTAGAATAAGTTTAACGTTGATTTATTATTTCGAAAAAATATATAATATAAATATTAATGTGTAAAAGTTACACTTACTTATACACACACACATATACATATATATATATATATATATATATATATATATATATAATACATAAAAGTATATATGTAATTCACGTATTCAAGAAAACATAGTCACGAACGCAATAACAAGGCCCCGTTACAACGATCATACTAATCCATCTCGCCAATGTACAAGCTACAAAAGCTGAGCTGTCGTCGACGTCGTGGCGCATTAATCATTGGCGAGTCAAGTCCGGGCTTGAAAACTGTCAGCGGCTCCTTCTCCAGCGAACCGACAGGGCTGCTCTGGTCTCTGGTTAAACAAACTCGATCGCCCATCCTCCGCATGTCGCTAACACGGTCTGGCAGTAGGTCAAGCGCACGATAACAACCATTCGTGGGGATGAAATTGGCGAGATTACGATTTTCTTAAGGTCTATTGATTCCCGTGCATTTGCTCTTGATGTAATGGTAGTATAACGGCGACGATGTTCGATTATGGTGGTAGCGCTGGGTACGGAACAAGTGTAGAGGTATTTGTAGTTTATTCGTTTAGTGGCTAAACTAAATTCATCGATTTTCAATAAAAGTTCAATTATAAATAAATTCCAGCCTCAATAATTTATTCGCTGTTCTAACATTGTTCTTCCAATTAAGTTTATTGGAAACGAAAATGGGATATATATATATATATATATATATATATATATATATATATATATAATATGTTTGTATTGTATTTTTTAATTTCAATCCAAAAGTATCACAAAGAACATATTTAATATTTAATTTATACTTAAATAATTAAAAATATTTGTTAAGGTACTATCGTGTATATATATATATATATATATATAGGTTTAGAACAAAAGTTCGTCACGTTTCTAATAGTTTCGGAGAGGGTAAAACGCTGCAGAGATAGCAAAAAAGATATCTGCCGTTTATGGAGAAGATGCTGTAGCAGGCAATACTGTTCTGGTTTGCTCAGTTCAGAGATGGAAAATTCGAACCAGAGGATCAAGAGCGTTCCAGTTGTTGATAATAACGAAATTGCAACATTTATAGAATATAATCAACGTTACACGACACTGTACTTCGCAGAGATACTGCAGCTGTCTCATATGAGTGTTGTGAGGCGTTTGAAGACACTTGGATATGTAAATCTCTACGATGATTGGGTGCCTCATAATTTAATTGATATAAATGTAATGGAACGCATTTCCATCAGTGATCCTTTCCTTAAAAGAAACCAAAACGACCCACTTCTAAAACGATTATTCACGGACGATGAAAAATGAATCATCTACAATAATGTGGATCGAAAAAGGTCGTGGGGAAAACGAAATGAACCTCCGTTAGCTACTTTAAAAACGGATCTTTATCCGAAGAAGGTGATGTGTTCAGGTGGGATTGGAAGGGTGTTATGTATTACGAGTTTCTCCCAAATAATTATACGATTAATTTGGAGAAGTATTGTGCTCAATTTGACCAATTAAAGACGGTAATCGGTCAAATGCATCCATGATAGACCAATAGGAAGGGTATCGTTTTCCACCAAGTCAACGCTAGACCTCGCGTCTCTGCAGACTCGATAGAAATTGGTGCAGTTTAGCTAGGACGTCCTACCTTACCCACTGTATTCATTTGATCTTGCACCTTCAGTTTACCATTTGTTCCGGTCGATACAGCATTCCTTTAATGGGAAAAACTTCACTTTCCCGGAAGCTTACAGAAACCTTGGTCAATTCATCACCCAGAAAATGCCAAGTTCTGGGAGGAGGGAATTATGAAACTACGTGAAATATGGCGAACGTTGGTGGATTGAAATGGTACATATGTATTAGAATAAATATATGTAGAAAAAAATTAACACTACCTTTGAATTTTATCTTAAAAACGCTAAGAAATTTTGTTCCAACCCAATATATATATATATATATATACATATGTATATATATATACATATGTATATATATATATATATATGTGTGTGTGTGTATGCATGTGTTTATTTATCCATTACTACTTTAGAAAAGATTTTGTTTCAATGAGAATATTGTAAACAATTTAAGTCATTGATCATTTATCATCAATTAAATTTAAATAAAATATAATCATAAATACAACTACTTTTAAAAAGCTGGCTTGAAAAGAAAAAATAGTATTTTTTTAAATTTTCTTTGACTTCTTATGCAGAATTTATATGAATTTGAATAAAATGCATTTATTGAATCTCTCGAAGTAGAGACACCACAATATATAAATTTCGTAAAAAATTATAAACATATATATATATATATATATGTTATTTTTATTCTTTAACTTATAGATTTTCAACTTAATATGAATACTAAAACTACAAACATTTTTTATTTCTTATATTGTTACAAATTTTAAAAGCATTAACGATAAAAATGGTAGATGTTTTCGAATCGCTTCTCTATGTATTATTTTTTTGTTAAAAATGAAACAGATATGATCTGAAACGTTAAAACCTTGTTAAGTTTCAAAATTAATTATACAAAAAGATAAACATTCAAGCGCTCACTTATTATTTAATAATACTGTATAATGAAATATTTTTCTGTTTGCATTAAGGTACTTATTATTAAATAAAAATATATACTAAATGAAATAAATTATGAAACTATGAATGTACTGATAAGAACAATATTTTTTTATTTAAGTACATTAAATTTCTTTAATTAACTGTTGTAACTATTACAAAACTAATAATTCATTTCAAAATGTATACTCTTAAAATAAATAAACTAAGAACCATTTCAGAATAAAATCTTAAACCAAATACTTACTTGAATAATGTAGTAGTGTGTGGGATCTACATTCTATTACAAAATGACGAGATATCTAACATGTACAAAGAAAAGCTGCACGTTTCATATTGAACAGAGATTTCAAACTTGACAGTTTCAGTGAAATGTTAAAGGAAATTTATTAAGTTAGATAAAAAAAGAAAAAAATGATAAATTTTATTCTCTGTTCGTATTATTGAAACGCCATCCATTTTTCATCAAATAAAATTAAAAATTATAACTATTTTTAATGTTAAGTTATTGCGTATTACTTTATAATCATATTAGTCATATGTCGAACGTTCGAAGCAAAACATCACTAGCACTCAAAATTAACATGTAGTAGGTAAATAAAAATAAGTAACTAATATTATATTTTTTCATTAGTATTTTTTTCGGACTGTCTTTAGGCGGTTTTCTTCCGTGCAAAAACACGCATTGAACAAATAATCTGCGTTAATTGAGGGACGTGTATATATATATATATCAAAATAATACTATCTTATTTGAATATTCAATTCAAAACAATATAAGCAAAAATGAACATGTTACTATACTTTGTATAAGGTTTATTTGTATTTATTAAGAATATATGATTTTAATGAACATTACTAGTCGTGTAATGTTTTATATAAGGACTATGTTTTGTAATATATATCACTATATATATACATATATATATATATATATATATATATATATATATATATATATATATATATATATATATATATATATATATATTGGGCGTACAAATTGATACCGCACCTTATATTTTTTGGAAAATGAGTGTTTACGGGAAAATAGAATATTCTTATATTTCAAACTTCAAAAAAAACCCACATTATTTTGTATAACTTTGTTCCATCTGTCTAGTAACTGACGAATCCATTATAGAAAAAAAGATGGGAGCATTGAGTCGATGAATTGTTAATGAATTTTCGGACCTGTTTCACTGTTGTAGCATTTTTTTTATGTTTTATGCGTCACATCTTCCTCCAAATGTGAAAAAATCATTCTAGAGGCTTCGAGGTCTGTTTTTCAATGTGAGAAGTAGTCAGTGTCTAATGCTACTTTTCGGACACCATTATATTCACTACTGTTTTGTGAGATTATGACAACTGCTTGAGCAAAGTATATAGTTTTTAAATATTAGGAATGGCACTTCAAAATCCTAAAACGACGAGAAGATATTACAATTTAAAACAGAATTTTTCAATTTAAAGGGACCGAATTAAATTGTACACCTTATATATACACACATATATATATATATATACAAACATATATATATATATATATATATATATATATATATATATATATATAAATATATATACACAGACATATATATATATATATATATATATATATATATATATATATATATATATTATGATTCAATTTAGGTTTTCACTTGAAAGTATTAAAAAAACCGCAAATATTAAAAATTAACATGATTTTTTTAATATTATCATTTGGAAACTTAAATTGAATCAACCTATATATACATACGTGGGTCGTTCGATAAGTATGGTAAAATAACCAGTTAAACACTGTTTTTTTTGAAAAAAATGTTTTATTTCTCAACATAGTCTCCATTGAGGGCTATACAATTGGTCCAGTGAATTTGCAAAATATGCATTTACAGCGGGGATGACATCCTTATTCGATGAGATTTTCCACTGAGCCAAATTTCCAAGTTTGGGAAGAGGAAGAAATCGTACGAACCAAGTCTGGAGAAAAGGATGGATGACTAATCAATTTGAATCCTAATTCATGGAATTTTGACATTGCGACAGTCGATTTGTGAGACAATGCGTTGTCTTGGAGAAAGTGAATTTTTTTGTGTGCCAATCTCGGCCGTTTTTGTCGCCAACTTTTCTTTCAAACGGTCCAGTAATGTTGCATAATAAACTCCTGTTATCAATTTTCGCTTCCTTAAGTAGTTGATCAGGAAGATTACTTAGAAATTCCAAAAACAGAAGCAACAGAACAACTTCCCAGCCGACAAAACTATTTCGCCTTCTTCGGTGCACTTCACCAATCATTACCCACTGCTTTAACTGCTGCTTCTACTCAGATGTGTAGTGGTGGATCCATGTTTTATCCATGGCGACAAATCGACGCAAAAAGTCTGCTAGTTTTTCTCATCTTAACTGCTACAATGCTTCAAACTTCTGTAGAACATTAACAACGCATCGCTGCTGAAATTTCGCCTGTACTAGTTTGAAAACTGACACTTGCTGGTCGTAACGTTACCAAATGAATGGTGGTGCCACATAATAGAAATTTACCAATCTTATCGAAAGACCCACGTATATATATATATATATATATACATATATGTATATATGTATTTATGTATATATATATATGTATAAATGAGTTGATCTCGGTTGTGATGAGCAATTAGACAGACTATATTTCTTCTCTGTAATCGATGCTTGTAAATAAATTCGTCATTTTCTGTACAAATATCAATATTGATCCAAATTTGAATTTATTTATGTCTATAATAGAAACTGAATAAAAATTTGAACGGAAATATGCGTAAATACTTGGAAACAATATAAACGTCAATTAATAAATCATCAATCAATTAACTAATTTCTACATGTTAAATATATTAATCACATTAATAAAAATAAAAGCATTTTAGATTTCAATTAATAACAATAAAATAGTCAGAAATATAAACAATTTTGTATTTTTTAAATTCGTAGAACAATTTGATTTTTTCACCTGCTCTAAAATTTAAAATTTACTATTAGCTAAGAAAAGAATAAATTTTTTAGAGATTAATATTCACAGCATATATATATATATATATATATATATATATATATATATATATATATATATATATATATGGTATGAATATTGATCACTAGGAAATTTATTCTTTTCTTATATATATATATATATATATATATATATATATATATATGTATGTATAATTTAATATTTCTTATTAATTAACATTTAATTATATTGGTTTACAATATACCTTGTGACACAATCGTTCAATATTAATATAATATTTACTATATATATATATATTAACATTCAATCTAGTTCTTGACATATAGTTGAAAATGTGGTTAATTAATTAACGTACACCACTAATAAAATATAATGCTAATAGAGAATGTGAAAAGAGATGTGAATAATATTTCACATTATTCGTGAAAAATTATTAGTTTAATAAAAAAGAATGAGAAACATAACATAACTAGATCAAATATTTTTGTGTTTGAGGATATTTTTAATTTTCAGATAGTTTCTTTTTGTTGATTATAGAAAATTTTTAGCTAATTATTTATTACTTATGAGAATGCATTGTATGTTCTCATTACTAATGAATATTACCTTTTGTTATTTAATGTAGAAAAATATTTTTGTTATTAATTTGTTCTTATTTAATGAAGAAAAATGTATATAGAATATTTATAATGAAAACACTGTAAATAATCAAATGCTAAAGATTCATCGAAAAATTTAGAGCTATTAATTATATTTTTCTAATAAAATTGAATGAAGAATTTATCTTTATCATTAAAAATGTTTAAAGAACATATGAGGTTACACGATTTAACCTATTTTTTATATATTATTAAGTATAAAGATATGAAATATTTTCATCATTTCAAATAATAGATTTGTATTTATTATTAGAGAAATATTTGTGAATTAATATAAATAGAGATATTAGCAAGATTAACATACACGAGCATAGAATCTGTATTTTCGTACTTATAGTGAATACCATAGCATATGATATTAGCTAAAAATAGGAAAATTATAAATTATGCTTTTATATATGATAAACTCATTAATATTTTCTCTGAACTTTGTCTTTCCGCACTTGTGTAGTTTTGTATTTTAATCGTGGTTTCTGTTAACCAACCTCTCAACTGCGAGTAAACAATAAGTTGCACGGCTGCCTAGTAATGAAATCTATGTAATTGTATAACGTACAAACTACATAATGAATAACAAATATGTAATTTATTACATTTGCAACAATATTATATATAATAAATAAACATAAATTCATGCATCTGCATGCATTGCATCTGAACCATTCAAATATTTAACTACAGAAAAAATTGTGTTATTAAAATAATTAATTTTAGATGTTTTACCTTTTACTTAATCTTTATGTTTGTTATTATGACAGAAGTACACTGAGTACAAGCAACAAACAAGAAACAAAGAATTAAAAACAAAGAGTGGAACTCTTTCATTAAATGTACATTCCAGTCTCATGAATACCACTAACAGTTTTATATATTTTTATTTGCATTAAATTTGAAGACTTAAAAAACATATCTTCTATTTAATTATGAGACTATTATAAAAATATTGAATACAAATAGCACTAATTAATGTTATCGAATTAGTTGCTACAGATAAGTACAAGATTGTATTAAGAATGCTTTTTGTTTAATGTTGGATAATATTCATATTAAAAAAATGTATTTAGATTGAAATATGAAATCCAGTTTTGTGGTTAAATTCATATTTACAAATTAAAAACTTCCAATACACTCTTAAAGGGTTTATCAACATGTTCTGCAATTGTTTGTTTATTTTGATCGACTAAGCTAATTACCATGTATATGGTAATTTCATAATTTCTACCGGAGTTAAACAAAGAAAATGTTGACTTAAAAAAATTAACTAGTTATCGATATGCTCAGTAAATGCTCAAAAAAAAAATAAAAAATAAATAAATGTTAAAAATACGTATATAATAAAAGTTTGCGATATAAAGGCAGTAATTTTAAAAAACCATAACAACAAAAAATATTGTGCAGCTTTATCAATGGAAAAATAATTTCAACTTAGATACTGTTATTTTATACATTGATAAAAATACTAACCAATCACTTGATCATTTTTTATGATCTTAGAAACAACGTCTAGTAATATTTTTATTTTAATTATGATTTACTACCAAGCATGAATTTTTTAATTCACTCTAGAAAAGTAAATTCTATTGCAAAGGTTACCAAATTATAATAACATTAAATATGGCAAAGAATAAAAAACAACAAAAAAGTCTACTTTTTGATTAAGAATATTATAAAAATTTATAAAATTTCTCATAAAAAATAGTAAACCATATTGCTTAGTATTTCTATAAAATACTATATAAACAAATGTAATATTCACGCATTTTTGTAAATATATATATATATATATATATATACACACACATATGTATGCTAACATATATCTATAAACACTTAATTTAATTAAAGATATGTATATTATAGAAGAAGTGGTCCACTAATTGATTATCAATAGTGAAGTATTGTTCATAACGTGAGTAATATAAATATGTTGCTGCTATCGTTCTTGAAAAACAATATATTATATGATCAATTGCTAAATTATATATTTTAACGACATATATTTAATATATATATATATATATATATATATATATATATATATATATATATATATATTAGTTAAAAATAAACACTGAATTGTTTTTATTTACACTTTACATAAAATAAATAATATTTGTATATGTATATATATATATATATATATATATATATATATATATATATATACATACAGAGATAGGTAGATAGATATGGTGGTTTTTCAATTTTTATATGAAATAATTTTAAGTTCGATTTGAATGTGAAAATAATCTAAATACATTTGTAAGTAAATATACTTATATTATAGTAAAAGAAATAATATACAAATAATTTGCTCATAAATACATTGTATATATGTCCTAGTTTTATTTCAATCATTGAATTTGAAACGAATTATGCAACATGTTCTAGAACCATATAAAATATTAAGAAATACAACAAATAAATTACTATAAATGTACGAGTATACATGAACAATTCAGTAGTTACATAAAAGACACTAAAGTGAGATTTTATAGAAATTATGTAAACACTGTATAGAATACCAGATTTTATTTTAGTCAGAAGTAAAAGTTCTTTGTGTTCGGTTGTAATTACTTTGGACTAAATATAATATACTATTGTAAATTCAGTTAAAAAGTAGTGACATTTACTCAAGTGTAATTGTGAATTCAATTATTTTGAAATTTTTCATGTTACAATAGTGTTTCGTTAATCTAATATCCATGATAAACTGTTTTCTTCAAAATGATTGTGCAGATAGTCTATTTTAAGGTAATATAAAATGCAATTTTAAATCTTATTCATTTATACTTGTGTGTATATATATATATATATATATATATATATATATATATATATATATATATATATATATATATGTATATGTGTATATATATATATATATATATATATATGTATATATATATATGTGTATATATATGTGTATATATGTATGTGTATATATGTATATACGTATATGTATATATATATATTTAGTATATAGTATATATTTGCTTGTTATTTTATTAATAAAACATATCAAAAATATGTTTTCTAGACTCTTCGAATATTAATTACGTGTCTCGATAATATGATGATTTGTTTCAACTATATCAAAATAAAAAGAAATACAAGTATTCTAGTATTATTGTTCATAAGTGAGAGATAGCTATTATTAATTATTTAAGAACTTTGTAGTACAGTATCACGTAATAACATATTTAGACCATAAGTTTCGTAAACTGTTTAGTTTTTTTTGAAAATATATTTATTTGTACTTCATTTTTTTTCTTGGTCTTTCTCTCTCTATATGTATATACGTATATATAAATAAATAAATAAATATATATATATATATATATATATTTATTTACATACATTCATACACAGTTTTACACATAATTATATTTTTAATTGTAATGAAATGATTTGTGAAGTATTTTATTATTAAATTTGTGTCCTTATGAATTAAACTAATTATTTTAGGTATGATATCAGATGAATTCGTGTATTACATTTTATTACATAATTCATAGTTTATTGTTTAGTATATTAAATCATTATTAAATATTTATATATTTTGACTGAACATTTATCCATTGCTCTCTCTTTCTCTCTCTCTCTCTCTCGATATATATATATATATATATATATATATATTACATGTATTATTGACTTCAGCTGCAACATTCAATATTTTCGACAAAAAATAATTGACTCTGAAAATTAATTTGAAGTGTTCTACAATTTTAAATATTTTTATGAACATTGTACACTTTAATAACACATTTTTCCGTTCGTAACGAAATAAGAAAAATAAATTATAATTTTTTGCTCTTTTTACAATGGCTTAAAAGTATATTATTTTTTATATACATCCATTTACCCAGAGGAATTATTAAACGCGGTAGTGCATTAAATTTAAAAATAATACAAAAATTAAAAGATGAAAATAGCTTAAATCTAGTTTTTTTTTCAGAAAAATTTATAAAAGTAGAGATATGTCGCTTTAACTTTCGGAACAATTCTTTTTTTGTGTTTTTAATAATCACAAAGATGTTTTATAAAAATATTATATCAAAAGTTTAGTTCAAGAATGTGATTCAAAAAATTGAATGTGTAGCAAAATGAAATTTCTTTTGATGTATAAGTTATTTAAAAATTACTATTGAAAAGAATTTTTGTAACAACTAGAAATGTTTAAAGAAACGAAAATCCGAAATTTGTTTCAAAAATGAAACTGTTAGGAATATAAATATAAAATTTTCTTTACATATACTTTGTGTACAAGTTTTTTTTATTATTATTGGTCAATGTGATGATTGAATAACTGGTCAATGTGGAAAGAAATTGAATAACTGCATTGCGGCTCATTTTTAAGTGTTTACTTTTATCGGATGAATGCATTATATTAAAACTTAATTCACAAACTTATATAAAACTGTAGATATTTTATAAAGACATTTCAAATTATGTATCTACTAATTGTTAAATGAAGTCATTGACTCATTTACAAATGAACCTTACATTCCATTAACAAGGGCCTTTTCTTAGTTTTAATGTACATTTTTATTTGAATTTCTTAATAACAATTCATAAATTGATATAATATATATTTATAAATTAATATATATATATATATATATATATATATATATATATATATATATGTGTGCATGTGTGTATATATGTATATATATATATATATATATATATTATAATATATATATATATATATATATATATATATGTGTATATATATATATATATATACATATATTAATATAATATATATATATATATATATATATATATGTACAAATAATTGAACAACCTCATAATTTAAATTTTCGTGACATTACTTTTTGTCTAAATGAGGATGCTAATGATTATAAATACACTTACCTACTTACACAATTATTAATTTGACATCAATGTATTTCATATAAATGACACATCTTGGCAATAAATTACACTGTTAATTCCTGTGTATCAGTTTTTAGTATTAAACACTTTTTGAACAATCAAAAACAATGACAATGTACTTGTATAACAATTTAAAATATACCGGAAATATAACCAAAATGCAACTGAAAGATTTTTAAAATACGAACAAAAATTTTAATGCGTGCCACATTCTACAATATTATTTTTGTTTATTAGAGATTGGACTTGTAGAATAAGTTTTTAATTCATTATTTTATTTCTTGATAAATATTTGTAGAATAGTTTATATATATATATAATATTTTTAACCAATTTTGAATCATTATATAGTAGAAAAATGATTATATGCAAATATAAAATAATTAAAATTTCATTGTGAAAAACAATACTTTATCTATTTTTTAACAACAATGTTAACTTTATTTTATTACAAAGATTCCCTCGTTTATTCGTGTTATTTGTTAAAAAGCAGTAAAATACGATACACGGTTTTATATAATACATGAAGATTTACATCTTTCTGTATATCGTCATCTCTTTTCGCTAAAAAGTTATATTTGTAATGCTATACATAAAATGTACGTTTTTGTCGAGCGTACTTTTGCAGATATATTAAGACGGAAACGTTTCGGGAATATCTAGCAGACACGATGCTAATTTCAGTACATGCACTCACCCGTAAGATTCAGAAATAATTAGAATTAAGTGGTCGACAGCATCAGTACTGGTACTTCTTCAACTGCAACGATGTGACATCAAGAGCCGTAGGAATTGCAGGCCGAGGATTGCCTGATTGCTTCTCGTTGCTCGTGTACATCTTCACCAGAATCGCTGTCGGCGTCGTTTTCATAATTTAAATGCAAATTGTTTGAGAAATGATGTACTTTCCCCCTCTGTAGAGATGGCACACGCCAGTCTTGTTATAAATTAACAAAGAAAATGTACAGGTGTTTCAGTCAATATTCTTGTACAAGATAAAGTTCGTTCTGCTTTGAACTATTTAATGTATTATTAATTTATTAGTTCACTCTTAATACATAAATATAAAATGACATCTACAAATGTAAATTTTTAAAGGTAGTTAAACAATATTTGTTTTGTAATATTCCCTGCAGTTTTGAATTTATGTATTTAATTTTCAATTTAATAGGGGTGTAATGTAGTTTGAGATTCTTTTAAGTCTATAATATAGAAGAATATCGAATAAATTGTTATAAGTTTATAAAATGAAATTAAAAAGTAGCATTTCAAAAATATTGAAGTGACAATACGTAAGATTTTAATTAACATAAACTAAATTTCATATAAGTGGTCTTAAAATGTTTAAGTTTTTCAGTAATTGTATTAATTTCTTAAATTTTCTTTTAATGCTTTTTCCATATAGATACAAATTTATGAATCAACAATAAACATTTTAAACTTATTGAAAAATATAGACTATTGAGTTATATTTCAATTTTTATATCAAAGACGTATTTTCCTTATTTTTATTATCAAAAGCATATCAATAATAATAAATTTGAAATGTCTGAAAAACAAAAAAACGATTTCACTGAAAATATTATTATGAAATAATTGTTTTTGTCATAAAGTATAAATATAATTCATAAGAAATATTTAAATAAAAGCGATCGTATAAAACAAAAAAAAATATTTATTTCTTTTCGGATCAATTCTTCGTTTTAATTCAATTTCAATTACTTTCCGTATAAATGAACGGGGGTATTTAATCTTCTTTAATAAAAACCACTTAAAAAGTCGATCTTAATGAAATTCTTCAACAAAACCAATATGAAATTCCTTTAGTTGAAAAAAATGTGAAACGTCCGTGTTCGGATAGAAAGAAAACCGATGCCGTCAACTAAATACGCGTCGCCTGAGAGGCGAGTCACAGTGACGCCAGGGACATACGTCGAGACGCCTCTTGTCCGCAGGGGAGTGCCAAAGAAATAGGAGGAGTGAAAACTGTGCTCTAACTATAACAAACTATTCCCGCGACTCTGACGCAAACATTTCACTATAACAACTTAGGCTATGGAAAAAAAACTCCTACATACACACACGCACATACTGTAACATTGAAATGTGTGTATTCGTGACATTTCTGTTTGTTCTCTTCCCGTTGAGATTTACAACAATGTTTATCTAGCTTTATTTTCTACAAATAAAAATATAATGTTTTTGATTACTAAAATGAGTCATTTTCTTGTTTTTGTTAAGTTAATTAACAACAACATTATTGATAGATAAAATTTATAATTTCATTTCTATTTAAAAAAAATATGAATTGATTCTGTAACAAAAGTTTATTATATTTCAAAATTTACTATTTTCTATATTTAAATTGTGTCATATATATATGACACAATATATATATATATATATATATATATATAAAGCTGTTGTTATATTTAACAAAACAAATGTTTTTGCATAAAATCTATAAATGAAACAATGAAAATATATAAAAGATATTTCATTATATTAAATATTTTATTTTTATAACTAATAATTTTCAAAGCCATATTTTATTGTCCTCAAGAGTTTTATATCTTTTTATTATATTTTTACGTATTCCCAATTGAGATTAGGTAATTTATCAGTCCAGTTCCTTTATATGTGTTTTTTTCTTATCTGTCACCGAGAAAAATATTGTTTTAATGGAATACTTTTTAAACGTTTGGCACTCATACTTAAGAGTTCAATTTAATGGGTGATTCGAACGCAAATGCGCAAACGGTCAGTATTTTTAATTATATTTGTGTTCGGGCAATAATGACATTAGTTATCGAAGCCCCTTAAAACTCCAATACAAAAATAATCAACCATCAAATCCATATAAATTTATCTCCTGTTATAAAGCATGTTTTAAAATTCATCATATTCATAAATATGAATGTCTTAAGAATGAAAAAGTTTGGAATATTTGTACTCTTGTATTAAAAAAATTGTTTAAGAAAATATCAGCAAAAAAACAAAATTGATAAAATATTTAGCTTATATTTTTTTTAAATAAATTTCTTTCGTAATTTATTCAAACGAATATATTATTTCATTGATTTGAAATTTTAAACCTAGATAAATAACAAAAATATTAGTGTCTTTTATACTATTTTTGACTCAATTTGTAGAAAATTATTTATAAACTTAAAAAAATAATAAAAATTAGCCCCAAATGAAACGTGTGGATGAAACGTAAAGAAAATATTTTTCTTTCATTTACCTCAAACACAATATCAATGTTACAATATTTCCTCATTTTTTATTAGCTTTTAAAATCCGTACGGATTTCTTTCCAATAGTGTTTTGCTTATTTCTTTTTTAAATTGAAATCCTTACAACTGTATATACTCGTATATATATATATATATATATATATATAACCGAAAAATAAAGTTATTTAAATGGATAACGAAATCAAATAAGTTTTTTAATGTAATTTTAGGAAATACAAAAAGTTTTCAAAATTTTTTTATTATAAATGATTGAATATTATTTTTATTTACATAGAATTTATAAGATACTAATTTTTTATAGTTATATTTTGGAACTATTTTGTTTAAAAATAATTCATTTTAATTAAACATTTTTTAGAAAGAAATATAGAATAAAAATAATTCTCTAAGACAAGTCATTTTTCAAAAAATTGTCAATTTTCTTACATTTTTAAAATTTATTTTATTTACATAATATTTATTTAGATTTTATTAAAATTGCTGCAAAAAAATGTTAAGCAATTAAAATATTCGATTATTATCATTGTTTATTTTGGACTGTTTTTTAATTAGAAGGAACTTAGAACCTAACCATATTAAGCGTTTTCGAAAATTCCTACGATTTTAGGTGTCGGCGCTTAATGGGTTAATAAATATATCATTTTTTTTGTATTGTAAATAACATATGTACAATATCATTTTATCGTTTTCTCATATATTAATATTATCAATAATCAAAAAATCAAAATGACTTTAATTCAAAATTAATTTCATTAAAATTTTATTTTAAATACTTTCTGAATTGAAATTTTACAGAAAAAAAAATAATGGTTATAGTTATAAAAAATATTTTAAATTCGAATAGCATTTTGTAAAAAAATGTTGAAATAGTTTTCCGTTTAATTATTTTCAATAGAAGTTTTACTAAAAAAATATTATATATATATATATATGAAACTTCATTTAACATTTTTCTGTGTGTAAATATTATGGATTTTATTTAGAGTAATTATACAGCAATTTTATAACTTGTAGTTTAATCTATTTTATACAGAAAATGTACTTTTTACTTTTAAATTTTATTGTAAATTGCTTTTGCATCAGATATATTATAATTTTATGATAGAGTGCTAAAAATCAGAGAAAGGTTTAACTAAAAATTGAATTTAAAATTAAGTAAAAAAAGACAATACATACTAAAACTTGTACAAAACTTTAAACGCATACCAAAATTCCTATATTAATAATAATATCTTTTGTCACTATGCCTATATTAACTTTTACAAATAAATTTCTCTCTCTTACAAATAATACAAAATTTAATCAAACATGTCTGATAATTGATTATAAAATATTATAATTATTGCTTGAACACATGTAAAATAACTTACTTTTGATAGCAATACTATCATTTTAATATCGTTAATTTACAGAAATATATAAATATATGGATATGTATATCTTTTTCTACAAAAATAATATTAATTTTTTTGGATTATGCGGAATATCTTTATATATATATATATATATATAAGGTTGATAGGAAAATAATTGCGGTTTTTGTTTCCTGAATAGTAACCATAACTTTTTCAATGAAAGTGTGATTTCATAGTGTTTATGTTAATGTTATTTTAAAGTGCATTTTTCGATCTGCATTTTAGTAACATCGACTTTGATTTTATTATTAATTTTACTTCAAATTGAGCTATTGAATTAAAGATGGAAAAGAAGTAAATAAGAGTATTTTTTTGTATGTGTTTAAATCGGATGGTAAAGCAGCAGAAACTGACCGTAAACTAAACGATACTTTTGGTGTGGGTACTGTTAAGAAGCGTACGGTGTAATGGTGGTTACAAAAATTTTGTGCTGGGGATGAGAGCCGTGAAGATGAACGAGGTCCCGAGCGTTCTTCTTCAGTTCATAACGATCAACTGAAAGCGTTAGTTGAATCAGAAAAACGCACAATTCGAGAGCTTGCACAAAAGTTAAGCGCTAGTCATCCGACAGTTCTTGATTACTTGAAACAACTAGGATTGAAAAATTTATTGGAATTTAAAGGTCATAAATCGTAATTATTTTTTTCACAACTTTATATATATATATATACAAGGACCCAAAAATTTTATATGCACTGTAATAGAAGTTATCTATGGACTTTCTTCAACGTTGAATCGAACTACGTCAATAATGTGTAGTATTATATTCTCTCAAAATATATCATTAATCACACGAATGCTCGAGTCACCATCGAATATCACCATACGATCGGAAGGACAGTCCAACGAAATGGCAGAGGTACGGTTGTCTTTCGAGCAACGAAAGACCGTTTTGAAGTAATATTTTCAATTTGAGAATGTGTGTGAAGTACAACGATAATGAAGGCGTGAGTTTTGAAAGAAAACATCCAACACGCCTGATATTTGCACACATTTGTGATAAATTTGAAACCGATGGTACCGTGTGTGAGGTACACAAGCAAAGATCCGAGAGATCTCGCAACAGCAAGTCCTGCTTCTTCGGCTACGGTGTTGGAACAGTTTACACTTTCTCCACGAAAGTCTGCTAAAGAATGTGCTCGTGAGACTGGAGTCAACAAATCAAGTATACAACGCATTCTTAAGAGAGCAAAATGGAAACTTTACATCCAAGATTGTTACATGTCATAAATGAAGATTACCCTGATCGAAGAATACAGTGTTGTGAGGAGTTGAAGGTTGAGGAAAATTTAAATGTTCTGCGCTGCTATCACAGTGAGCACTTTAGGCAACATTTTCTGTGTAGTTGTTCGCCGAAATCAGAAGTGTCTGGACACTAATTAAGCTCCAATTAAGTAACCAATTTAAACACCTGCTGTGATCGTAGAATTCAAACATGACTCACAACCATCCCTTGTTGTCTGTATAAGTTTAGTAGTACAGCTCTTACTTAGATATTTCGTATATTGAAGTGTGTATATATTTTTGACCCCTGCCACCTCTCTCAATATATAATAAAAACTTAAAGTATTTCCGTAACTAGACTTTTATTTTTGATCTAAATGATGCATTGTTAAAATTTGAATAATCATAAAAATATGTGATAGTGTTAAATTTGTACCTGATATTCAAACATGCCATTCTTATATTTCTATATATTATTATCTTTGGTGTTCGTATTGCAGACAAAATACATTTAATTTTTCTTAAAGAATTTATGATATTTTCTGTGAAATAATCCAAAAAAAGTAAGATAGTGTATCAACGTAAATATTGCTATTACTACATGTTGCTACAGGCAAGATATCAATAATAACATATTTTTGGTTATGACACGTTGTTCAAAGAACTATGTTATTTATCTTGTCAACAAGGTCTATTTTCGTTAACCTCCGTAGCACTTGTATCATTTTTTACAACCTGTGTAACTATGTGAGATTCTTTTGAAATATTATCTGAATGCGTTGTCAATATTTCAAAAAGTGAAAAATGCTTCTATTTTTATATACAACATTTTACCATACATTTACTGTTTCTTTTTTCTATCTACTAAACATACAACGTGAATATATAAATAGTAATCTCCTTCTACGTTTGCGTCGAGATAAATATTTCTCTAATTGTAGGATTTGTATAAAACGACAGAATGTAGAACATCGAGAAAAATATAATTTCTTCCCTTTAAAGTTGTGAGATATCTGATAACAAAGTTGTTGACTTCTCATTTAATACTGCAATAAGATATGCATTGCACTGCACACGAAGTTTCTGTAAACTTGAAGCAATTTTCATCAGATCATTATAACATGAATGCTTCTATCTACGACATAGTTTATACAGTTTACTGAGAAATAACAACTAGTTTTATTTTGAAATTCTTTCCTAATATTCCATAAAATCAGTAAACATGACTATAATTTTTATCCTAGATTCCAATATTTTTTTAAAATGTTGAAATAAAGATAAAAATTATTTTATAGATTGAAATATATTGAAAAAATTATTTTAATTAGTGTTTCTTTAAATAATTCTTTTAATTAAGTTGTAATTGTAATTTAAAAGACTAGACATGAAAAAAATTATTAGAATCTAGAATTAGTTATTAAATATTTCTTCGATTTAGTCTCAATAATAAACAAAATTTATAAATAAATCATCCGCAAAACGACAAGTTACCGAAAAATCAGATTTTTCTGAAACTTAGCGCTTGGTAACTTTGAGGATGATGGTCTTGTCATCGAAACGCTTATAAGCAACAATCCAAAATAATTAATATAATTTTTTAAATATTTTTGATTGAAAAATTTGGTATGTTTTCTACGGTGAAAAAAGAATTTATTTGTGAAAGTGACTTTAGATAATATTAGAACTGTTTTTGTGATACGAATACATTTTCAAACCATTCTTATATTAAATAATTGAATTTCATAGAATAAATGAAAGATCGATATGCTTCAACCATAAGTAACTGAATACTATTCTTGTTAATTAATTAAAAAAATTAAAGAAAAAACATTCTTGAATTGAAAATATTTTTATTAATAAAAAAATAAAAATTTACTGCGTTGATATACGAAATTGTTTATAATAAATAAATATTTAGTTAATTGAAAATGTATAAATAGTATTGTATTTTACTTATTTTAAAATATTATGAACAGTAATATTTGATACGTTTATATCAAGAAGATATATATATATATATATATATATATATATATATATATATATATACCTTAATTAAATTTGAAAGATTTCATAAAAATGAACTTGAATTTTTCATTAACTAAATGTACTACTTCTACTACTACATTAATCTGATATAATGTCAACAAATATTTCTTAACATTCATATAAAACTTTCACAATTTCTAATATGATTTTTTGAGGTAATATTGATAACAATAAAACAACAGTTAATAAGAAATTTAAGATAATATTTATTTATAATTGATATTATTATATTATAAGTCATGATATTAAGATACGCATTTTTTTATGAGAAGGAATATTTGATATCAATTGTATAAAATTGTTAAATTTAATAAATTGTTAAATGTACAATTAAATTTAACTACTTCAATGCTATAAAAAACTGAAACACATTTAATTTCGTTATATATGTTGAAATATCAAAATATCTTCAAAAAATATTGAATTTTTCAAATAAATATTGATATGATTTCTCTTGAAATAATATTGAAGTGAACAAAGTATATTTCTTACAAGTTGTTGCAAACAGAAACCGAAGACAGTAGAATAGAATTGATTACATTTCTGTTGAGAAAACAGAATGCACTAAATGTAATATACGGCTTTGCATAAATTCTTACATGCCCTATCATCAGAAACGTAGCTGCAGGGTGTCAACGTAAACGGCCTCTTCCATATAAAACGTTCCGTCTCATTTCCAGTGTCTTTTTGTTCGTATTTCCAATAATAAGTAATTGTATTTACTTATATAAAACAAGAAAAAGAACGTTGAGAACATTTTAAGGAAATTCATTTACAAGATGTTACAAATTTAGGAATCTTTTGTATTTGTTTCTCACTAATTGTACTTACTAACATTCAGACATTAACGTAAAAATAAAATATAATTTTAAGTACACAAAGAATTAAAAATAAAGTAGACAATTATACATTTTTTTCTATTTCAAACTATCAATATTTTTCTTCATTTCAAAATCAGAATATTTTCATTCACAAATTAATTTTTCTCACTCTACAAACACAAAAAAATCTGATCATAAATGTTCAATAATTTTATAATTATTTTTTATTATCTTTAATTGTTGTCTTGTCATCTTTAAAGTATTAAAGCAAAGAAAAATCTGACTACATACAGGTTATAGACAGGAACATATAGGAAATAATAAACACGTTTGTTTGTACCTTTAATCTTTTGTGAATGTTGAAATCGCAATCAAAATACGCAAAAGAAACAATCAAAAATTATCAATAATGATAGACGGAATTTTTCGGAATTTAATCAGAATTTATTTTGTTGTTTGTCATTAAAAAAATCATTCGTTAAAATAAAATAATTATCCAGTGGCAGAACTCTATTGCAATAAAAATATATTTAAAATTTTCTCACATTTTTTTGATTAATTAGAAATAAAATTAACTGTTAAATAAATCAATATAGGTATAGTTCGTATTAGTAACTATCTGTAATCATTGATTTTCAGCTAAAGTTTCTAATATATCCTTTATTAATGGTAAATAATTTGATTATTGTATCCATTTCGATCATTTTCTGACACAACTGTTTTCATCTTATTGACTTGAAATAGATGGAATTATAACTGTGAAACTAAATTTATAAAAAAATATCCCTGAAGTCGATGAGAAAGACTCAAACAATCCTATTAACTGTTTAAATCAGTTAATACAAACAGCGGTTTAAAAAATAAAATAAAATTAATTAAAACAGATACGTATATGAAAATCATAAAATATAAATATAATAATTAATTATATGTAATAGTAATATATAATTAGGACGATATTTTTATTTAAATAAATAAATATATATATATATCTTGTGTTTCGATAAAGAAAAACGAAATAACTGAATTCATATTTTTTTATATTTTTTAACCAACATAAATTATAATTTATTTTGTTTAAATTAATAAAAAGGAAATTCAGACCTAATGTTTAGTACAAAAAATCACATACTAAAAAATTATAATTTAGAAACGTGGCAAATGAAGAGGTATTTTACAAAACTTAGATACAATAAGAAATATTTATACTTGTATAATTTTAATTTTATATTTGTTTGTAATTTGAAATATTGTAACGCAATTTAGAAACCATATTATTGGTATTTTTTTACTGATAAATACTATACATACGAAGGCGGTTTGAAGAGTAACTTGGTTCCTATACTCGCTGAGGAAGAAAAGGACAGCCGTACATATTTGCATATACACATAACCCTCGATTTTCATGGTACTCAAATTGCACGATTTCGGTTTAATATGGTTGAAGAAATGTGGAAGAACTTCCATTTACACGGCACTATTTCAATTTGACACGGTCACAGAATTACAAAAAAAGTTTGCTTTAAAATACTTCCTCTCGCATTTAAAAAACCTCTCCATTTACACTGCTGTGCAAAATAATAAGCACACACATCACTGTAAAGAGTTTCTTTTTTCTTAATGATAACAGAAACTCTCAACTTTGTATTTTTTTTTTGAAACTTGAACTAAAGCGACGGTGTCAATTCGAGATAATAACAGCGCAAACAGAAAAAATAATTTAATGAAATGTGCTCTATAAATATCAGTACGGATTTTTACTTGAAAGAATCACATTTGAATAACATTATATAAGTGTTGTGTAATTATAAATCACATACTTTCATTACCTTCGTTCCATCCCTTCGAATCAGCAGTACAATATATAAAATATTTGTATATTATTGTAAGGGGCAACACCAAAAATGTATATTTGCAGAATTTTTAAAATTTCATTGTGGATTTGTAAAACATATCCCCCTTTTTTTTAATGTAAGATATGGACTCGAATTGCACGATTTCAATTTACACGGCACTTTTGTGGAAATAATCTACCGTGTAAATCGAAGGTAAGGTGTAGTTCCATCTCTTTTAGTAACGCATGTGAAGTTACAAATCACTCACTGTTAATTCTTTGCTTGACAGTTGGTTCAACACAAGTGCTTTGTGTAAACGTAAAAAATGGATAAAATCGGAATTCAAGGTTATGATCCAGTTCTTTTTTTAAAAAGGAAAATAACGAAGGAAATCCATAAGAAAATATTTCCTACATTGAGTGAATATGGTTCTTCCCACAAAACCGTTCGACTTTTGGTGAATGAATTTAAACGTGGTAGAATGATCATCGAGAATGCATCACACTCAGGAGGTTCAAGAATATCTGTCATGTCAGAAATTATCGATAAAGTCCACGATATGGTTTTGTTTGATCGGGAATGAAAGTGAGTAAAATAGCAGAGGTCACAGGTATCTCAACTGAGCGAACGTATTTCAGTTTGTTTAATGAATTGCGTACGACAAAAATTTCAGTGAGATGGCTGTTGTAACATAGTAACTGGTCAATACCACGCAGTACTTTTGGAGAAAGTTGAAGTCGTCTATCGCAGTAAACTTGAAAACTGAAGCTGTTGTCTTTCATATTGAACCAAGTCTCTTTTCAAACCGTCTACGTATAGGTGAAATTTACTTATCATTAACATAATATACACATATAACGCTTATAAGGTTATAACAATATAGTATATAATAATAATATCGTATAATAATAATTTAGTATAGGTTATAATAATATAGTGATGGTTATATAACGTGTTTTTTCTGCATTTTATAACAGAATCATACAGTGTTATACTTATATAATTTTTATTTGAAACAGAAATCAGAATCAAAAAAATATTTTTTCTGTTAAACATTTATTTTTCAACTCAAGTTTTTGAATCATTATACTTATTTGTATGTATGTATGGGTGTGTGTATGTATATGTACTTTTTATAAATGTTTTCCATATATTTGTATACAAATTCGTAGATGAAAAACAATAAAAATCTTATAAAGACACGTGGTTTGCCAGCGCTCATTAACACTGCGAAATCTACTTCTTGGATATGTGCAGCAATTAACTGCTTGTGACTGTTGAATGGATATATAAACATATACTGGTTATTTTTTTGCTGGTTGTCATTATATAGTTTGCAAAAATTGTTTCCTAAGCTATAATTGTTTCCTATAATTTGCACAAATTGTTTACTTTATGTCCATAATTTTTTTTAGTGCATTTATGTTATAGAGATGAGATTGGTTTATTTTTTTGCAGTGATTTTTCCACTTAATTTTACATTAATCAAGTTTTAATATTTTACTTGTAAACGTAACATATCATTAAGTAATTGGAAATTATTACATAAATTTACAGTAAGTAATGCAAGTCACATCTTTCTAAAATACAACCTTTAGTTTGACGTTAACGTTGAATTCTCTCAAATATTCTTGCTCTTCCCTTAATCGTCCCTCATGCATTATTTATTCATCTTTTATTCTTTATTTTAGAAACTGTACATAAATTCATGAAACAGTTTTGTCAAATACGTGTGTATATATGTACATCTCTCTACTTCTCTTTCCTGTATATATATATATATATATATATATATATATATATATATATATATGAATTTTAAATTATAAAAAAAAATTAAAACAGTATTAATTTTTCTATGGATGAGTAAAATATGTAAACTTTTTTAATAGGTTTGAAAGTACTTATAATGTTTGCATTAATAGCATAATAAAAATAGTTTATTGAAAGTTTGTCGGACAAGTTTATTTCTTTCTGAGGGATGAGTAAGATTATTATTTCATAATAATCACACAGACCAAATCATTAATATTCAAGAAGGAAATCATTCTCCATCATCTTCTCTTTACATTTATAAACAAGATCACTGCTCCATATGCAGCTGTTCTATTTCCTCGTACAAATAAGAAAACACAAGTAAACTAAATGACATTTTACAAGAGAGGAGACAGTTCTGTACCCTGAAGTCACATGTTTTAGAGATGATTGTTGCTAATCTCTCTCGTGATTATACTTATCTGGAAAGTTCTTATGATCTTTAATTACCCACTCTCCTCTACTTAACTGCATTTGTAAATCTACTTTCTCTGCTTTTCGTAATTACTGCTCTTATCTTTTCTTCAGCCATTGTCTGTTACAACGTAGCCTTTATTAAGATGATAAGCATCGTTTTCATTGCTTATTTCAGCAATATACCGTTCTGTTATCGTTTTTCTCAGTGACAAATTTACGATTTTCAATATCGTCACAAAATTGGAACAATGTTCTACGGTAACAACCAATATTGTACTCATGTAATGAATTTCGTGTTTGATATAATGAACGTATTCTTCCTTAATTTTTTTAAGCTTTTTCGTATTAATGAATTATATGATAACACATGTTCATTCTTTGCATGTAATATCCTGTCATAAATTTCTTTTTATTACCTTTTCCACTTCGAGCTAGAGTAATACAAGTCTTGAAACAATTACATTAATTTGTTGTAGTGGCTTATAAACATTTTTCTATTATTTATCACGTCCATAAATTAAGAACGTTTTTATTGCTAAAATAGAACGAAATGAACACTTACTGTAATAAAAAAGAACATAAGGAATAATAAATTTAGTGAGATGTTATGTTTGAAATATAAATTAACTTTACAATAATGTATTACTCTTTGAATACAATATATATATATATATATATATATATATATATATATATTATAATAATACAGAAAATTAAATAGATAAAATAATGTCTTGAAATAAAGTAAATTTTAATGTAGATTAGAAAAAAAACTTACAACTAAAAAATGGATAATTTAAATGGATATTTTACTTGCAGTTTAAAAAATTTAATAAATTATGATTTTAAAATAATATTATATAGTGGTTATTTATGATTGATATTAATAATAAAAAATATTTTTTGATTTAAAATATCGAATTGAGTAAAACTTAAAAATTTTAAAACAACGTTTTGACAAATAAGAATAGAAAAATATTATCAAAAGTAAAGCTTTTTATAATAGAAATATACTTATCTTGGTTGGATAAATATATAAGTTTTGGTTCTAGTAAATCACTTAATTATTTGTTGAAAACTATGTATTTTGAGTCATCCATGTATAGTTTTTTGACAACTTCTTAATAAATTACTTGTAGATAGCTTACAAAACTAAAATATTCATGGGAAATAATGAATTTATTGGTCTAGAAAATTTAAACCGTAAATAAAGATATCAGATATAAAAAGACTATTGTAATAAAAATATCTAGTAGAGAAATTAAGGTAATCTGTTGTTTTTTTTAAAAAAATTGAATATAAAGAAGAGTTGATAGTTACTCATGCTTTTGATATAAATACATATTTATGCTATTTTTTAATGTAATTGCAATATTTTTTGCGAAAATTATAAAGATATATCAAGAAATCAAAATATTGTTGGAATAAGGAATTCTTTTGTAGACTTAACTTTCGCTTAACCCCCTGTGTGTCTATATCTATTTTAAAACCTAGACTAAGCAGATACTTTTTTAGTTTGTGGAGAAAATAATAACATATATGGTACCATCAAATAAAGAATATTTTTAAATTTATTGATTCTGTTTTACTATTGATACTATAATGAAGTAAAAACATCTCATATTCAGCAATGAATTTACTTAGAAGTTTTTATTTTTTTCACGTATCACTGAAAAAGTTTAAGTGATTTTACGTTTCACGTCTTAATGTACCTATTTGACTTTTACCTAGTTACTAATTTTTTACAATTTGTTTGCTAGCCGAATCTGACAGCGCAATGCTTATTGTTGTACGATGTGAAAAATAAAATCTCTATCAACTGCAGAAGAAAGACATATTTATAATATTTATTCAAAGTGCTGTACCAATGTCCTCAAAAAGTTTATTCACAAAAATTTTTAAGATAAGATCAACCAATAGATAATTCTATAAGACATATTTTCATCAGGTAGATCTTAATTCCTTTTGTTTCATATAAGTTCATTCAAAATTTAAAAAATAGAAATGTTAGTTCCTTACTTATCTTTTTAAAATAAATGTCCATAAAAATTATTTATAAATGACAAAATATACTTAACAAAGATTGAATAATTTATAAAAATAGTTGAAATTAAAACAAAGTATTGAAGTAACTCATAAAAGGATTCAAAATTATAGTAGTCAAACAAATATTGTTTGAGTGGAATATTTTATTGGAGTTGATATATCTTGTTTTGTCATTTATTGCAGTACTTAAAATTTATTTACATTTTTAAAATAACATATTTAAATTGGAAAATAAATAATTGGACTTTTATTTAATATAAATATGCTTAACATGAAATTAATATAAAATATACTTATATTGAAAAGGTACAAATATGCAAATAAATACTCTTTTATATTTAACAGACCAAAAATTTAAATGGAAATTTTCGTTTTAAATTGAAAGGGCGAATATTAGGATAAAATGCTTTTATCAACAAATTTCATTATTAAAAATATTTATTTAAAAACTTAAGTTATTAATGCATGAAATGTACATTTATGAGCTTGTGTATTGTTGATTCCAATATTTATTTAATTTAAAAATGAACAAAATATTATAAAAAATATATAAATTAGTTAATTAATATTAGGTTTTTAATTAACAATTCTGGAAATAAGATTAAATCACGAATTATTTTTAATGATTGTTTGTAATTAACAAATAGCCAAATTTACTTTTATTTTCAGAATGATTCAAAAATTTGACAATAGTTGATTTTTTTTCTCTTGCATTTTTTAAATAATATTTAAACTGAACATTTTCAAAAGAAAATAATATGTATATATATATAAGAATAAAGTTAGATTCATCTTGTAACAATGTCTTTTATGTATTAAGAATGTTAATCTTAAATAAAAATGTGGTTTCATAACATCTTTTGAGGAAAAAGTCTTCATAGAATTTTATATAAATTCCATATCTTTGAAATAATACGAAAATTAATATTGAAATTTATGATCAAACAGCTGCACACTGAACAAAATGAATTTTTTTACATTCATTCTGTATTAATGGACTTGGAATCCATCAGTAGAATTATTTTCAAATTAGCAAGCAAGATGCGCATTAAAAGTCTGCTCGCTAGTACTTTGACTTCCAGCACTTAAAAGTTAATTAAAAATTAAATCTTCTTTCCTACAGATGCCAGTCGTATAGACGTAGTCACTCTAATTGCATATAATACAGCGCATATATACACAAGTACTAGGTTCGACTTCATGTTTATAATGCATTTATATGTATACAAAAAAAAACTATTTGTGCTGGGCAAAGAAGTGACACATTTAATGGTTCTAAAGAAATCGTAACCGGCTTGTTTGATAATTAAAAAATAATCTTTTCTCTATTTACATTTACAATTAAATTGTATTGATAGTAATGCATACAATAGGTTCTCATTTAGTTTTTTGAATTTTTACTTATTTCAAGTATATTAAAAAGATTACAGTTGAATAAGAATTACAGTTTAAACTTGTTATAAGAAATATATAGATTTTTAAATTTCATATTTTCGTTACAGTTTAAAACAATCATTTCTGATTGTTTTATTATATTCAAGTCAATTAAAAAAAGAAATTATGAGATTATTGTTAAAGCAAAAATACAGAAATATAATTTATTCCATATTAAATTAATTCCTTCTGTGTATATTATATATACATATATGATTAGTTAATGAATAATTACTAATTACCTAATTTTACTTACCTTACCTTACCTTATTTTATTATGTAATTAAATATTTAATCCAAAAAAGTAAATATTCCATTTTTTAAAATAATAGGAATGTTTTTTTAAAAAGAAGCTAAAATATAAATACTATGATTGCAATTTTTTTTCAATTTTCTTACATTAATCATTCTAATCTTTTCATAAATTAATTTCGTTTAATGTTTATATTTACATAAGAACATATTTTAATGTAATTAACGTTTATTTCCACATATCTTAACCATGATAAATTATATTTTAATTATCCATGTAAGCATCCATAACTTAAACATGAAATTAAAATTATTTTTTTTCTTTTGTAGAAGTTAGCGTCAAATGTACATCATATACTGAAAATAATTCATTAATTATATTTTTTTACATATCTATTTTTAAAAACAAACATTTTTCAAAATCAGATTGGTATGATTGCCATCATTTTTGCTACTATATATTTTAATAAATAAGTTTGAACACTGAATTTCGATATCGTTTTTATTAGAGCCATGGAAAAACATACTAGAGAAAATTATGTCAATAATAATAGTAAACTTATAAATATTGTCACCAATATTATATATATATGTATGTTAATATAATATTCTCTAAATAATTGTATTGTTTTTAATATTTGTATGAATTGATTTAAATTTAAGCTGAGGCACATGAAATTAAAATATTTATTATATAATAATAATAATAAATGCACAAATTTTATACTTTCTTTGTTCATAAATTATTGTTAATTATTTTTCTTAATAAAATATAAACGTATTAATAATCTTGTTATATATATAATATACATTCATATGTATTTATATATATATATATATATATATATATATATATTATAGAATCGATATTAATCTTGTTAAAGGCAGTTTTTTAATAATTCTTCTTTGATCTTATTTGAAAAAAAATAAACGATTAAATTTATTTTTATAGTAAAAATGCAGAAATATATTCTACTCCGAACTAGAATTTCTCTGTTTAAATATTTATTTAATGTATTAATGATTGGAAACGTCTTATCTGATTTCCAAGAATGCTTCTAAAGCGCTTTTACTCTAATATTTGTGGCGCCACAGAATATGGCTTCACAATAGGAAAACATTGTGAGTACTTCTATTCAGACGAAGTTCACATTAATATATTAGAACAAGAAATTCACTGTTTGATGCTGTAAATGGCAATGATCAATGTTTCCTTACTTGGAGCTACTTTTTTTAAAACTATATATGCTAATATGAAGGTACATGTGTAGTCATTTAATTGTAAAAATACTATTTCTAATAATATCTTAGTGGTATATGAAATGATTTGTTGATATGTTATTTAAGAATGACTCATTTAAAATACATTTAAATTATTTTCTTGAAATATTAATATCTGACAACGAGTGTGGATAATTTATGATTTTGAATCTTAATATAATTTTAATTTGGAAAAACATTTACTATTTCAAAAAACATAAGAACGATTTGTATAGTATATGAAAAGTTCAAAATAACTCGAATTTCTTAAAAGCTAATTAATAATATTTAAATGTAACAATTTTGAATTTTTGACAAAATATATGATTATATTAGCGAGGTTAATAATGATTCTATTCAAAAACTACTGCATACAAATTTTTCATTCAAGTGATTATCGAGAGGTCAAAGAAAGGTAATTCTATGAGATTTGAGCATATAAAAAATTTAGATACGTTCCAAATTTTTGTCATTGTATCGAATTTACTGATCGAAACAGTTTTATTTGTTAAAGCTTAATGAGTTATTATTGGAACAAATTTATGAATAAATATTCATTTTTTAATTAATGAGTGCAAAAATTTATGATATAATAATACAACGCAAAACTTAAAAATTATCTAATATACATCTATAGTGATATCAGTGTATATATATATATATTTGTAAAAAAATGCATATGTATACATATTATATATATATATATATATATATATATATATATATATATATATATATAAATATCAATTTCTAGTCGAGGTCTGTTTGGTGAGATTGAAAGACTAATATTTTATAAGCTCATATATACGAAGAAAAAAAAACAGTGAACAAACATTATTTGAAAATAAGCTGACTTTAATAATAATTTTTGAAGAAAAATCCTCAGTTTTGATTAATTAAAAGTATGGCGTCTTTTACTACGACAATTTTGATGCTACTTAATAGAAATTAAGAAAGTCAAAATCTATTTTTTTACTCATCTTTCGTTTTATATATAGAATCTAATAATACTATTGTCTTTATTAGTCAATACAAAATATTATTAATAAATTAAAATTCTTAGCATTTAGAAGTCTTGAAAATCACTGATTTTGTTTTTCAATAATAAATATGTTTGTTCTTACAATATTGATATTGAATGTGCAAGCAGGCCGGCATGTATGCCGTTATAACTTTCCAAAAATATTATATAAAACAGTTTTTTCTTTGTTTGGAACTATTTCTCTGCTAATTAAATAGCTGCTTTATAAAAAAAATCCAAGAGAATTTTCACAATCACATAATATTTTTATAATTTTATTCTTCGAATGGATCCTTTTTTTCCAATAAACCGTGATTTCACAATAATTCTTTGAAAACTGTTAGGTTGGTAGGAAAATAATTGTGGTTTTTGATTTATGAATTCTAACCATAATTTTTTTCAATAAAAGTGTCATTTTATCGTAATCATATTGATATAATTTAAAGTAAATTTTTAGGTCTGTATTTTGATAATACCGATTTTGGTTTTATTATTAATTTTGCTTCAAATTGGGCTATAGAATTAAAGATAGAATAGAAGCAAATAAGAGCATTTTTTGTATGATGTCGGGAGGTAAAGCTGCAGAAACTGCTCGAAAACTAAACGATAAAGAATGTTGTGGGCGTTCTTCTTCAGTTCATAACGACAAACTGAAAGCGTTAGTTGAATCAGAACCAGGCACAACATTCGAGAACTTGCATAAAAGTTAGATGTTAGTCATTCAACAGTTCTGGGCCACTTAAAATCACTTAAATTAAAAAATGTATATTGAAGCTCATAAATGACAATTATTTTTTTACCAACCTTTTATAAGCCTTGATGTATTTAAAAATCCACATATACATTAGCTTAAAGAAAAACAAATTCACGTGGATATACACATACACGCGCGCATGTATATATATACATATGTATGTATATGAATGTATAGTAGATGTATCTTTATGCAGACTTAAATTTTATATACTTTACTATTCTTGAAAGTATGAATGTAGCGTATATGTTTAACGAGAGTATATTTAAATCTAAGAAAATATATTTACACGTACCAGTACTTATGTGTATCATTTATACGCGACACAATTCGAGAGTAGAAATATTTTTCGACAATTTTCTTTATGTATAAAGAACATTTTATACTTTGTTTCTTTACAGTATGGAATTTTATAAAAGTAAATACTCTAAGAATACATTTATAACAAAGTGAAAATTGTTGAACGGCAGACTTTTATAAATGAAAGATACATACTATGTTGTAAGACAGTTCAAGAGAAATACTGTTATATCTGCTTTAATTTATAAATACATACTTGAGATATATGGTATGTATTCACGTATGTCTATATATATATATATATTATGAGTGTGTATACGTATTTAAAGATATATATGTTATCATTTTACGATATGTTTATATGAATAGTACATCTGAGAATAACGTTTTCTTTTCCTCATTCGAGTGCTTTTATATATCAGTGCCCTTGGTTAGATATAAGCCATATTTATATATAACTATCTATTTATATATAACTTGTAGTACAAGTAATTAATTTAAATGAAAGCAGGTAACTTAAAAAAATTATGATAATTTATGTTCGAATAAAACTTTTAAATTGCAAATGTTGAATCATAAAGTAAACAAAGTGTTACAAATTGTATTCAAACTGAGTTAAAATTCTATCCAGAAACTGAATTTAAATCCCTTTATTTGTTTTATATTCCGTTGTACGCAACATCTGCTGTAGAAGTCATTTTACAAAGTACTGTTCAAAACCTGCTATAAAAAATTGAAAAATTTACAAATAAAACGAATTACAGCATTGTTTTTCTCGTATACAGGATAATAATAAACCTTTTAAAGAATAAAAAAAGTTAATTTACAAATACACAAATGGTTTTATTAAAGTTGAATTTGTAATTTATTTTGTTATGCGGTATTTAGTTATCATCGTATTAAAAAATATCACTGTTGTTTTTTCTGATGTTATTTTCATTACCAGTGTATCTATGTATACATTAGTATTTACATATCTACACATACATACGTTTATATATATATATATATATACATACATACATATAGTATGTATATGTGAATATATTTGTATTATTATAAAATTAATGTAATCTTTTTTCTTTGTAAATTTACATTTCCAGCTCCGTCGATATATAAATGTATGTTACATTATTTAACTTAAATACGAAAGATGTATTTTGTATATAACTGTTTACAGAAAAAAAATATAATTTTTTATTATCGTGTAAAAAATAACAATAGACAGGCGATTAAATGATAAAGTGTATCAAATTGAATTTGAAAACAACAAATTGTAAAAAAAACTTTCGCGTGTCAATGAAATATATGGAAAATAATAAAAAAAACCTGTAACAGTTGTAAATATTACTAATATGTATAAATATTTCATTTGATTGTGTCTGAAAAATAACACACAAGCGTATAAAATTCACACACGTTGTAAATGATTTATGTCATTAATTAGAACATATTTGATTTTTGTATTCATTTTCAAATATACCATGATATATGATTATTAATGGCTTGGTCATATTTTTTATTCGAATGCAATTTGTTATCTGTTTTAGATAACACCCGTGCACGAGATTTATAGCGCTGTGAAAAATTGCAGCTGAACTTGGGTATTATAAAATAGATGTTCTTTTTCAATAAAATATGCAAGTTTTTTTTCTGCTTTTAATGAATGGTGTTCTCGTATTTAAGATTTATAGAATGTATTTGGAGATGAGAGGTGTACGTTAACAATAAATTAAAATTAACATTTTATATTTACATTTTTTATCAGACTGGAGATATTTCTTATACACAATATATATGCAGTATTAGATCAAATATAAGACAAGATTTTATTCCACAGATTTTGATTAAAAAACAAGGATCGTCTTATATTCAAATCTTCAGAAGTTCATGTTAAATCAATATTTTTTTTGTCATTTTCTTTGAGAAAAACTGCATGTCGTTTTATAATCATGGACATAAAATTGTTCTTTTTTTTGATTTCTTTGAAAAAAACTGCGAACCATTTTATAATTGGGGTCGTTTTATATTTAGACTGATCCGGTATTATTTATATACATATATATATATATATATATATATATATATATATATATATATATATATATAATACCGAAAACTTGAAATGTTGAAGACACATATATTAAACTTTTAAATATATACAAATACTAAAAGGAATAAGTAAAACTAGATGAAGATATAAAAAGATGAAAATCGAAGAAGGTATTAGACAGGAAATATTTGACTGGAAAATGCGTTTTAAAATTAAAATTGTAATTACATGTTTTAATAGTTGTGACCGCGTTGATACGTTGATATGGTGACGTTAATATGATGTTTTGGCTCATATAAGTGTATTCTCCTCCACTAAATTCGAAAAGTATGTCGACTTCACGTCGATATTAGAAATTATGACATCTATCTGAAGATGGCAAATGTGCCAAAATAATAATAAATAGCAGGCAAATTATTTAAAAAGGCAAAGACTACAAGCACACATTTTTAAAATCATTGAAATATTTCTCTGACTTTCATCAATATATTTTTCACTTATCTTGTAAAACCACATTGTTTTATTGATCAATAATTGTCAGGATTGATTACTGATAAATTTTGATTTTTTTATGCGTACTTCGATGCTGATGCTATTAATTTGAGTACTAATGTACATAAAACTTCTTAGAGAGAAAATATTTACTTAATATATGGAAATCTATCGATCTACATATGCTGCACTTATTAGTTTGGTAGGAAAATAATTGCGGTTTTTGTTTTTTGAATATCAACCTTAATTTTTTTCATTGAAAATATCATTTCGTCGTGTTCATGATAATATCATTTTATAGTGATTTTTTCGGTCTGTACTTTGGTAACATCGTCTTTAGTTTTATTATTAATTTTGTTTCAAATTAGACAATTGAGAAAATAAAACCAGAAGTAAATAAGAGAATTCTTTTGTAAGAGTTCAAAATAGGTGGCAGAGGAGTGGAAACTGCTCGTGAACTAAACTATGCTTTTGGTGTGGGTACTGTTAAGGAACTTATGCTGCAATGGTGGTTCCAAACATTTTGTGCTGGGGACGTGAGTTTTAAATATGAAGGTCACAAGCGTCCTTCATTAATTCATAACGACCAATTAAAGACGTTAGTTAAATCAGAACCACGAACAATAATTCGAGAGCTTGCATAAAAGTCAGACGTTAATTATCCAAGAGTTTTGGACCATTTTAAAACTGTTATATTAAAAAAATGTATATGAATTTAAAGGTCGTAAACCCTAATTATTTTTCTACTAACCTAATAGTCTTAGGTTCTCTTAAATATCTAGTTAAATGGAAAAATAAATAATATCATAAGAATGGTGCGAAAAGAAATTATTCGACATGATCAAAAGATATTAATATAAAGAGCAATCAAAGTTATTTTTATGTCAGTTGAGTATTTTGAAAATATATAATTTAGATGTAATTACTTAAACGGTACAGTACGAAGGGCCCATGAAAAAGAAACATCATTTAAAATAATTTTCTTTTTAAATATAAGTTTTATTTGTATTTAATACTCTTTGTATAAAAGTAATTTTGACAGTTAAATAAATAAAACAAGTATTTATAACATATTTGCTGGATGCTGGTTGACAGTTTGGTTATTTAGGATTAAAGGTCGTGTCGATAGCTAGTTGTTGGTGGTGTACCTTTTACAATTCGTAAGCATACCAAAAAATAATTATCATCGGTCATACCAGTATAATAATTATCCAGATATATTAAATAAATAATACACTATATGTTATATTCTTCATATATGTTTACTTCAAAAAAATATTAAGAA
The DNA here is from genome assembly GCA_034766995.1 of Acanthacorydalis orientalis. Taxonomy (NCBI): domain Eukaryota; kingdom Metazoa; phylum Arthropoda; class Insecta; order Megaloptera; family Corydalidae; genus Acanthacorydalis; species Acanthacorydalis orientalis. The sequence continues at coordinate 42,840,022 of CM068314.1, forward strand.
ATTTTTAATCAAAATTATTGTGTAAATAACTAATAGAAAGATTTTAAATTCCATGTTTCATTAGCAAATATGTATAAAATAATTAAAATAATAAAATATATTTTATATTAAAATTTATATTTTTGATATTGATTTTTTCTATAAATAGTTTACTTCAATAATGGTGATTGTATTTTATACAAATTGAAATTATATTTGTCGTTTTCTTATATATATATATATATATATATATATATATATATATATATATATATATATATGTTGATATAAACAAACGTATCCATACAAATTCCCAAATGATTAATAAAATTTATAAGCTTTCGCCAAATAGGCCATTTACTTTTATTGCCAGAAATAAATTTATTGAATGAAATCTATTAAAAGCTGAATAATCAATTATTTTCTACGTTTTCTTTCAATATCGGCATATGAAGGTCTTATACATCTTTTTTTTATATGTTTATCGATGTTTCGTTCTACCATATTATACAGAATAATTTATTTTTATTATATATATATATATATATATATATATATATATATTCATTTAGTAATTTGATGTCAATTAAAATTTTATTATATATTAAAGTATGGTAAAATATAACTTTTATTAAATTTATTTAATTTTTCATTAAATTAAATTTCGTTCTCAATTCTAATACGTTATTATTATGTTTATTTATTTTTTTAAGAAATAATTAAACTTAATGTGTGTACTTGATGTACTATTAGTATTACATATTTAAACTTTTATAATAGTAATTTCATTATTGCAAGTATTTTGTATTTAAATTAAAAACATCTATAATATACAATGTTCGAATATAAATTATTATTATTCCTAAATTAAAATATTTTACATGCATGTACATTTTAAATTCTTGTTTTCAGTGTTAATATTATATAATATTTATTTCAAACAAAATTAAAAATACATTGCATTATCATCAAAAAATATAATACTAAATGATTTAAAATAACAAAAAAAAATTCACGATAGCTTATTTTAACTCAAAGTTAAGGGTTTGTTCCATTCCATCATATAAATTCTACCACTGATGTGATGTGCAGCTACATTTTCTCATTGGAAAAGAAAGATAAAACAGATAAATTTGAAACAAAATATTTTCAAATCTTTTTAATTATTTAAAAATAATCCAGTGCTTATTTTTTGGCTCTTCGTCTGTTTTTTCATCTATCTATATACCTGTCTATATATATATATATATATATATATATATATATATATATATATATATATATATATATATATATATATCTGTATAATAACTTTTAAATTGAGTAAGTTATTTATTAAATGTTTGAAAATATGCAACTTATTGTGATGATATCATATAGCATCATCAGAAAGTCACTAAATAAGATAATTATGTAACACCATATGGTATCCGTGACCCGGAATGGGTCAGTTGATAAAATTCAAAACACTGCATTTTTTAAATAGTTGCAACTAGAATTTAAAATCGAAGTTTTTTAACACTGAGTAGATATTTATCCAATTATATATATATATAGTGTGTATATGTCTATATACATATATATTTATTAATTATTATTAAAAAGTCATAAAATAATATTTAAGAAAAATATTTACAAATGAATTATTCATTCTAACATTTTATTTATTATAATTTAAACACGTTATTTGTAGTTTTACATATTTTCTGAAAAAAAAATGTATAAACGCGTCAATGTTAACGCACCTGGAAACTCGATATTAATCCAAGTATGCTTATTTTCAAGCGAGCTTTTCACACTTTAGCCACCTGTGGCAGGTAGAGCAGAGTAATTACTCGACTGTTACTGGTATTGTTGCACCATACTCGAGATATTTGCACATAGATTATATGTGTAAATTATCTACGTACCGAGAATTTCAGTTTGTAAAACCGCAACTTGAAAAATCTCAAATATACTGTGATTAATGTATACAGTAGGTTATAAAGCCAACGAATAAAAACTGAATTTATAAATGTAAATATTGTATAAATTCACAAAGGTTGCATGTACAGTCGTAACACGAAACTGTTGAATGTTGTAAAGATACAGTATTTTCAATTTTCAACAGGAAACTTATAAAAAATATAAGTCGTATAGTCATTTTCTTAATGAAGGGGTTCATATTTTTTTGGTTTATATTTTAGTAGTTTTATGTAACTCTTATTAAGATTATTGCGTGCAGTGTTTACTGTTGAAATAATGTATCCGGTTACTGAGAGATATTGTAAATTAATTGTCAAATAAACATTTCAGAATTAGCCCTTACGTTCGTTTTAAACGAAATTATATTTGTTTTTATTACAATAAAAAAAATTACTTCAGTTTTTATTTTGATGATTTTTGAAGCAAGCATGCTTTCTATTTGAGAATTTTTTTTTCACATTTTTTATTTATTATATATATATATATATATATATATGTAAATAATTGTTGTGTGTGTGTGTGTGTGTTCGTGTGATAGTATACACGAATTATAAATATTGTAAGATATTAATTTGAAATTAATATTGAACAGTCAGTTAAGAATTCAGTAATAATACATATTTACATTATTGTTTAACAATTTCTTTAATATAAATATGATAATAATATAAATTCAATATTAACTATAATTTCTTTTCAAATTATCATACATATTTTAAAAATTATTTGATAGTTCGTATTAAAACTGATGTTATTATTTAAAAAATCATTTTATAATGCTATAATATGATGCTATATATATTTCTCATAGAAGATAGTAAACCATACTGCTTAGTATTTCTATAAAATACTATATAAACAAATGTAATATTCACGTATTTTTGTAAATATATATATATATATATATACACACACACACATATGTATGCTAACATATATCTATAAACACTTAATTTAATTAAAGATATGTATATTATAGAAGAAGTGGTCCACTAATTGATTATCAATAGTGAAGTATTGTTCATAACGTGAGTAATATAAATATGTTGCTGCTATCGTTCTTGAAAAAAAATATATTATATGATCAAATGCTAAATTATATATTTTAACGACATATATTTAATATATATATATATATATATATATATATATATATATATTAGTTAAAAATAAACACTGAATTGTTTTTATTTACACTTTACATAAAATAAATAATATTTGTATATGTATATATATATATATATATACATACAGAGATAGGTAGATAGATATTGTGGTTTTTCAATTTTTATATGAAATAATTTTAAGTTCGATTTGAATATGAAAATAATTTAAATACATTTGTAAGTAAATATACTTATATTATAGTAAAAGAGATAATATACTCGTACAAATAATTTGCTCATAAATACATTGTATATATGTACTAGTTTTATTTCAAACATTGAATATGAAATTAATTATGTAACATGTTCTAGAACCAAATAAAATATTAAGAAATACAACAAATAAATTACTATAAATGTACGAGTATACATGAACAATTCAGTAGTTACATAAAAGACACTAAAGTGAGATATTATAGAAATTATGTAAACACTGTATAGAATACCAGATTTTATTTTAGTCAGAAGTAAAAGTTCTTTGTGTTCGGTTGTAATGACTTTGGACTAAATATAATATACTATTGTAAATTCAGTTAAAAAGTAGTGACATTGTGAATTAAATTATTTTGAAATTTTTCATGTTACAATACTGTTTCGTTAATCTAATATCCATGATAAATTGTTTTCTTCGAAATGATTGTGCAGATAGTCTATTTTAAGGTAATGTAAAATGCAATTTTAAATCTTACATTCATTTATACTTGTATATATACGAGGTCAGACAATTAATACGACAAAATTCAAAAATCGAGTATATTTAAAAATTAAGGTACATCGCTGCGATCCCCTTCAAAGTAGTCCCCTCCCGCATCTATACACTTATTCCAGCGAGTTTTCGTAACAATTCTGGAACACTTCTTGTGGGACCTCTCCGAGTACCCTCGTCACAGATTCTTGGATATCTTCAACGGAGTCAAAATGTCGACCTTTGACAAATTTTTTCATATGGGGGAATAGGAAAAAGTCGCAGGGTGACATATCCGGTGAATAGGGCGGTTGTGGTAACGTTGCGATGCCTTTAGACGCCAAAAACTGAGAGACACTGAACGCACTGTGACAGGGAGCATTGTCGTGATGCAGAACCCAAGTCTTCGCGATCTCTGGACGCACTCTGAGCACCCTTTTTCGTAATTTTTCGAGCACATTGCGGTAGAATACTTGATTTACGGTTTGTCCAGGTGGTACGAACTCTTTGTGAACCACCCCTTTGCTGTCGAAGAAGCAAATCAACATGGTTTTCACTTTGGACTTGCTCATTCTCGCCTTCTTCTCTGACGGCCTTTTTTAAAATCGGCATGCCACCGAAGCACCTGACTACGACTCAGGGCATCACTACCATACACTTTAAGCACTTTTTCATAAGTTTCTGTCGCGGTTTCGCCGAGTTTTGCACAAAATTTTATCGCGCACCGTTGCTCTAAATTTCTCTGTTCCATTTTCGTGACATGCACTACTCGCGCGTTGTTACAAAATACTAAACAGCTGGCGAAGAAATGATCGTACGAGGGTGGTCAAGGTCTCAATCGAGAAAGTAGGGATCTGCTATTACGGTGGCGGAGTTACAGGTTCGCAGTGTCACCACAGGTCGAGAAAAAAAATCGGTCGCATTACTTAATTGTCTGACCTCGTATATATGTGTATATATATATATATATATATATATATATATATATATATATATATATATATATATATATATATATACGTCTTATAACGAACGATTTAACTCGAAGAAGTTTCCTTCTTTTTTTTAAAAAAAAAAACTAACTGTAAGGTAACAATTACCCGAACCACTTTTGTACAAGTATAAAACAGTTTATCATTTTTGTAGAACTTTAATGATAAATTATATGTACTTTAATGACGCTAAGATACAGTTTTTCCCGAAATTTATAAAATCTTTAATGTTAACCTTTATCACAAACATTTAATAGTGTAATATCAGACATAAATTTGATTTTGGTTTCATATTGTTTATATCTTTATATTGAAATTTTCTTTCAGTTGACAGTTATTATTTTTTAAAATATAACTTTAAGTAATTTTAATTTAAAAGCCTAAATATGAACGAACATATATTTATAAAAATAATTTATATTAAATAATGTTTCGAAAACTGTTATATTTTCAGATATTCAATAAAGCTTATATCGAATTTTCTGTTTTATTAGGTTAGTATTAAAATAATTCCGGTTTTTGTTTTCTCAGTTCTAACCTTAGTTTTCTTAATGAAATTGTCATTTCATCGCGTTCATGTTGATATCATTTTAAAGTGCATTTTTCGGTCTGTATTTTGATCACATCGGCTTTGATTTTATTATTAATTATGCTTCAAATTGGGCCATTGAATTAAAAAGGGAAAAGACGTAAATAAGAGAACTTTTTATATAAGTTCAAAACGGGTGGTAAATCAACAGAAACCCTTTCCTAAACTAAACGATTCTTTTGGTGTGGGTACAGTTAAGGAACATATGGTGCAATGATGGTTCCAAAAATTTCGTGCTGAGTACGATACCTTTGAAGATGAAGAAGTTTGAAGGCGTTCTTCTTCAGTTCTTAACGACCAACTCAAGGCATTAGTTGAATTAGAACCACGTACAACAATTAGAGAACTTTCACAGAAGTTAGGCATTAGTCATACAACAGTTCTGGACCATTTAAAACAGGCAGAAAAATAGAAAAAGAGAATTATTTAATGACTTTCAAAGTCATAAAGCGCAATTAATTTTCTACCAACCTAATAATTAGTATTATAATAATTAGTATTATTAGCAAAACATTTTTATTTTTTTTTAAAAAATAAATCTTATCCAAATTCATTACTTTATTAATAAATAAATAAAATTATATAAAAGGTTGGAAAAGATAATAAATATAACAAAATTCTGTCACAGCGATATTGAAAAATTTTAATGCAGTTCTTATTTATATACTTTTTTATAATTTATTGGAGTACGTTATGTTATATTAAACAAATTATTTTATTTTGAAACTTAGTTACTTTAAATATATTTTCATTAAATAATCCAAAACAATTCAAAAAACTAAGTCTCGAAAGTAGCAAGAAGTTTTCAAATCAAAAATCAATTTTATTCGAGAATAAATGTTAATTAAAATTGTTGTCATAGTTTCCTAACTCTACAGACACCACTACTATTGCTTAGCTAACTTTATCTAACCTCTTTCAAAGAGAACTTGTGGTTACTTGTCTAGTCATCGTTACACAAAAAGTTTATCTTCGTCGTAAGTTCTAAATCTATTTCCTTTTAGAGCTTCTTTAAGAAAACTGAATAGGTGAAAATCGTTTGGTGTTAGATAAAAAGACTACGAGGAAAATGTAGTAGCAGTTTTTAATGTATTTTCTTTTATGTTTTTGTTGTCACAGTGTGAAAATGTGTATAATTTGCATTACAAATTTAAAATAAATGTCATATGATATGAATTTACGAAGAAACATTAAATTTCATTTATAAATGTAGTTGAAGATAATTTATTAAGGAATAAATTATTGAAATGAATATAAACAAGTATATTAGATAATAAATTGTATAGTTATGACCTATTGATATACACATAGAACAATATTTGAGGATAAATATATAATAAAATATATGTCAGAATTATTAACATGTATATATGATTTTTTTTCAAAAATTAATAATTCGTGTACAAGGTTTAAGTAACCTGTATACTTTTTTCTAAATAAAATTAAATTTGAAGTCACATTATTGTTCTGGAAAAGAATGTTTCCTGACGAACGCACAAAAAGAGAATTATAATTGCCTAGCAAATTAATAGCTGTTAAATTTTATGTTGTATTATATATATATATATATATATATATATATATAATTTTTCAAAATTCAATAAATTATTAAATTTTTTCTTATTATAAATTATTTCGTCATATATAAGAATGTCACCATTGGTATAAATTTTGCATTATAAATCTTTCACTCTAAAATATGTTTTTATTCAATAATATTTGAAGTTATATTCAGGAAATGTACCATTTTTAGTTATGCAGCAAGAAATTAATCCATGATTTGAAATTTTATTCTACAAATGTTTTTAGAAACATATCTGTTGATAAAAAAAAATAGATTTTATGTACCTTATAATGATAGCTTTACCATATAAATGTGTATTAGATTTTCCAAATAAATAACCAGATTATTGTATCTTATTAAAGAATTTGTTGAATAAGCAGAATGTCAATATATGTGAATACTTTTACATATAGTAATAAAACATAATTGGTGTATTATTTTAAGTAAAAAACTCAAAATAATATTTTAATATATCGTTTTCATCAATAAAATAGTTACCTTGTAATAGAAATGAATTTTAAATTTTGATAAATCCTTAAAATTTACGTTAAATATATAGTAGATTGTAATTTAATACTGAAATACGAGAAAGTAAACTATTTGGAATGATAATTTTAATTATAAATTTTACCAAAACTATTTTTCAAGTTGCTGTTTTTAGTTATTTAATCAAAGCTTTGAATTTTTTTCAGTTATTATATCTTTCAATTTTCTAATTCTTTGTAACTTTTCATTCAATATATATTCATCGTGATACAACACGGGAGTTTTTTAAAAAAATGAAAACAATATTCAACACAGATATGTCAACAATCTCTGAAATAATATTTAATAAACACGAATATTTAATTACATTTAAGCTCTGCACTAAACTTAAGTATTAATAAGAAAATTTTGATTTAAATATATTAAGAAAAATAAAATAACAATCTATTCCAAAATTTAAAATATTTTTAAAAAAATAATTAGTTTAATTAAAACAGAAAATGTTTCCCAAATTATGCCTTTTAAAATAATATCGACTTACTTTTTTATTTATTAGGTTGATAGTAAAATAGTTTCAGTTTATGACCTTCAAATTCATATACATTTTTTAATTTAAGTGGTTCAGAACTGTTGGATTACTAATGCCTAACTTTTATGCAAGCTCTCTAATTGTTGTGCGTGGTTCTGATTCAACTAACGCTTTCAGTTGGTCGTTATGAACTGAAGAACGCATGCGACCTTCTTTACTTTCAAGGCTCCCACTCCAGCACGAAATTTTTAAAACCACCATTGCACCGTACGTTTCTTAACAGTACCCACACCAAAAGCATCGTTTATTTTACGAGCAATTTCTGCTACTTTATCACCTGTTTTGAACTCATACAAAAAAATGTTCTTATTTGATACTTTTCTATTTTTAATTCAATAGCCCAGTTTTAAGTAAAATTAGTAATAAAACCAAAGTCGATGTATCCAATATTTAGGCAGAAAAATGGACTTTAAAATAATATTAATATAAAGACAATGAAATGATACTTTTATTGAAAAGAAGATTAGAATTCAGAAAACAAAAACCATTATTTTTTCTTACCAACCTAATACTTAAATAATTGAGATTTTAGTTAATAAACATTTAAATATATTACATTATTTCATTCGTATTCCACTTCCTTTTTATAACCGATTTATTTTACTGATTGAAACATTTTTTTCCTAATGAAATTAGAAAAACAATTTTTTTTTATCAAGATCAGTGACATTGCATCTAAAATTCGTATTTATAATTCGTGCCATCAGTCCATCAGTCCATATCATGCGTTTGATATAATCGGTATATGCATTTTTAGATTATAGGATTATCTTTAAGTAACTGGTTTTGTGTTTAAGGCAGGAAATGTAATTTAAACGTGTAAATAATTTAAATTTAGTTTGAATAACATCTTTTATTTTTGTTGCATTTTATAGTAATAACATAATAAAAAATTCCTTAAGCTGAAATTATCTCTTCAATTAAAAATCTCGTACTACACACCAGTTTCGTACTAGCACTTTTTTATCTAACGTGCATCAATAGGAATAACATATTAGGATTAGTATTAAACCATAAATTGTTTGTAAAATGTAGATATATGAAAAAGATAATTTTAGATTTTATAGATAAACATAACACAGAAATAAATATGATTTGCTTTGAACTATATTTATTTGTTCTTTAAATAGATTTTATACAATTTGAATATTAAATGATTTTTTCAAATAATAACTTAATTGACTAAACTAAACATTTAAATGTATGATTTTTGTCTTTCTGTTAGCCTGTTGTTCTTCATTAATTCACTACTATTCTTGACGCCACTTTTAAGTTCTTAATTTTTACAATATCCCAATATAATTCTGAAACTGTAGCTGAATTCACGTTCACAAATAATATTTTTATTTAGTCTACAAGCCCTATATTTCAATAAATTATTAATGCTTATTTCTGATTGTTACTTATACGCATTTAGATAACGATGTCTTCATTTTCAGAGAGTTACAGCAAAAAAATCTTATTTTGTATTAGAAAAAAAAAACAATTCATGAGTAACCTCAAGTTTTAAATAAAATAATAACATTCAAAATATTTTTTAATATTATAGAAATCATCTTTGCTTTTTGATGTTTTTTTTTTAATTATAAATAGTTTATGTTAAATACTTATTAGAATGTAACCCTGGAATAATTATTCAGTTTTTAGAATATTTATTTTTCAATATTTCTCTTATTTATGATAAATATAGCAATAAAAATAAATGTAATAATTTTTGAAATAATGACAACTAACTAAAAGTATTTCTATTAAAAATACAATAATTTTTTAAAATATACAATGAAAAAGCAATATTTTTAATATGAAATCCGACGTGACATCCTATTGGCCGACCTAATAAAATAATCACTTGACTCCGATCAGTATTTTTTGATATATTACTATAGTTTCAAAAAACGAACGTTTTTTTTATTCCGTGTTACATTCTAAAAGTAAAAATTGCTGTAGTTAAAAATATAGAACAGCTTGAAAATAGCGCTAATCATTATAATCTAAGCAGAACTGTTCCAGTGTATGCTGAATTGGTGTTAAGATAACGTCACTGGCTACTTAGGTATGCTATTTGGATAGGTCATTATACTTTATAAAAAGAAACTATTCGATAAATAATCTAAATAATAATAATATTAAAAAGTAAACGATCAATGTATTATATAAAATTAGTTGGAAATGAACCAATTTGTAAACTTATGAAATTATCAAAACGTTAATTTAATAACAAAGTTTATGATTATTTGTTCATTAGCGTTAAATGAGATGTGCAACTGAAATAAATAAATTCGATTTTCAAAGTTTATCTCATTACAGCGTGACATTTGACACGGTAATCAGTAATGATAATATTTAGACTAACTAATTGGGTAAACACTACACACACGAAGTTACGCACAAGTCGATAAGCTTATTACAGTTTGATATATTATAGATTTAGGTTCAGAGTTTGTACCCAAACAAGGTAACAAACATACACCGTTGACAGAATCCCATTAGTTCTCCCCAATAATATAAATATGTATATATATATATATATATGTATATATATATATATATATATATATATATAATTTAGAACAGATATGTAAACAAAAATATATTTAAAATTTAATCCAATGAACACCATAATATATTACGTATTTGATATTTTTCAAATTAGACTAAAATATTTTAGCACAGTGATAAATATGTAATAATAAAAATAATTTTGTAACACAATATAACTAACGACTGAGTCAATCAGAAAATGTCCTTTAGGCACATAATTATTATAATATTATTTTGACATTGCATTTAAACTCGCATTCGTAAATAATTTTTTCACTTGCCAGACAAACCGTAAATAAAATTTCTTATCAAAATTTTCCAATAATTAATTATTGTTAATTTTAAGTTATTAATTATACGCATTTTAATGCCTATGACAATATTCTTAGTGCGATAATGTTCAGAAAAATTAATAAATGAGTTAGATTTTTCATATAGTAACATTCTAAGGATGATGATTATCGTCATCGTCATCCAAACGAGCTGAAACTATGATTAAATATGATTAATAATCAATAACTAACATATTTTTGTAGTTTTCAGGGTAAGGGAAAAGTCATTTATAAAAGGTAATTGTTATTGTTACATTTTTTTAAAGTAATTAATATAAGAAAGTTGGTTTACTACTTAATATTTAAATCAGTATGAGAATTAATGCATACAAATGGATATTTAAACAAGCAAATATTTTTTTTTATTTACGATTTGATCTAAAAATGTTATCACTGTTTTACTAAAATTGGTTCTTATTTATTATACATGAATAATCATGGATGATATTAAAGATTTTAGAAAAAAATATTCATGAAAGGAGATGCCTTTGTACTAGTTTTTAATAATCCAGGTTAAATTTTAATCCATTCATATTAAACAAAATAAGCTACTATTGGATCAGTGTGAAAGTTCGTATATGATTCAATAGGTGGTGTTAAAAGTGCTGCATAACGGCGCTCGTGATTGAAGTGTATTCATGTTATATATCATTAAAATGTGACAGCCAGAGCTATCATTTGAGAGATCATATTATTCGATTCGATTTGTAAGAAAAATTTTTGAAAATGGACAACGAAAAGATACACTTTCGTCACGTTATGTTGTACGAGTTTCGGAAAGGAGTAACCATTAGTGTGGCAACGAAAAATATTCAAGAGGTCTACTTGGATTATGCATCAACACTTCTAACTGTGAAAAAATGGTTTGCTAAATTTCGACTTGGTGATTTTAACCTCGAAGATCAACATCGCTCTGAACTGACTACTGAGACCGATGATGACGTTGTACGCGCTTTAGTTGACAATAACTCAAGAATTTCGACGGAAGAAGTTGTCAAGACATTCAACGTCGACAGATCGACTACATTTCTGCATTTAAAGAAGCTGGTGCTCACGTTGAAGCTCGATACGTGGGTGCCGTAATCGTTGTCTGAAAAAAAGCAAGTTTGATCGCATCTCTTTAGCAGTTTCTCTGTTTGGATGCTTGAACAAAGAGCTTTTTTGGATCAATGACTGGAGATGAGAAATAGATCCTGTACAACGATGCCCAATGCAGACGAATGAGGAAACAAGCGAATAAAAGGGCAGATCCAGTTTCCAAAGTTGGTTTGTATCCGGTGAAAATGTTTGATGTGTGTTTGGTGGGATTGCTAAGGTGTTGTTCATTTTGAGCTACTCCCATGAGGAAAAATGATTTTAAGGAGAAGTATTGTCAACAATTAACTAAATGGATGCAGCAATTAAAGAAAAGCGTCTGATTTTGGCCAATCGCAAGAGGGAAATTTTCCACCAAGCAACGCAAAACTACATAAACCAAAACTGACTCTGGAAAAATTGAAGCAGTTGAAATGGGAAATCATATCGCATTCCAACATATTCTCTGAAGACTATACCTTCAAATTATCATTTGTAGATGAGCGTTGGAAAATGATTCCATAAAACAATGGTGAATACATAATTAATTAATAAAAGTATTTTCTGCGAGAAGTAATCGCTTGAGTTTCAATTTCAAATCGTAAATGAATTTTTGCACTGATCCAATATATGAAAAAAACGAGTTTCAAATAACAAATAACTTGATATAATATTGTATTTAAAAATAAAATAACTCTTTTTTAGTAATCTAGAAAAGGAATATACAATAATATACTCAGTTGTGATTTCATATATATACATACACACATACACATTATATATACACACACACACACATATACATATACCCTTTCGTAGTTGATTTACATTGTTAAATCAGTTATTTAAAAACAACACATTTATCAAAAACAGAAAAAGCAGCAAAGTATAAATGTAATCCTAGTGTATAAATACAAAAAAGATTATTGAAATGTCGAACACACAAATGATGAAAAAAATTGAAAAGACTCTTAGTTTAATGAATAACATACAACCATTTGTATGAGTTAGATTTTAAACTATACATGTGCAATATTTTCCGATTGAATTGAATCTTCATTGAAATAAAAAAGGAAAATTGTATTCAAATATTGAACGTGTATAGTGAAACTAGAGTTATTGATTTTCGCGTAATAATTAGAACATTTTATTTAATCATCTCCATGTTAATATGAACATGTTTGAAACAATAGCATCCCTTATAAAAGTTTAAAAATTAAATCTACACTATACAACGGTAAAGTTTTATATAAAAAAACATTGTAATATTTAATATAACATTTAGATGGATATATGGACCATAATTAAATGGACTATAATTAACTAATTTAGCAAGGATTTTTATGACATATTATTTCAAAGTAATAAAAAACTAATGTAGCGAATATGTTATTATTTTGAATTGCTAATCAGTATATTTAAATTTGATTTAAACTTCTAGCGTATTTATTCTTTCATTAAGAAATCGTTTGGTAAAATCAACTAATAATTAATGTTTTTTAAAAATCAAATGGAGATGATGATTATGATGTATTTTAAAAGTAATATCATTTTTCTGTAGGTTTGATTGTGTGTTCAAAGTCAATATCATGTTTTTTCTAGTGAATATTACACGTTTTGTTACAGTTTAAAAATTCATTTTTATATTATTTATTAGAAAACATTAGCTTTCTATTTGATATTGATTTGTAAAAGAAACAAATTAATTAATCATATTAATTAAATATTACCATAGTTATGATATTTATTACTCATATACTTATAAATAAATAAATAATACACAAAAGAGAATTAATTAAACACTAATTGTAGCTTAAAAAAATATTGGAAAAACTTCTTTAAATCACCAAATAAAGTTCATTTTTCTATATAAATGTTTGGAAGTGTATTATTTTTATAGCAACAATAAAAGTTATAATAAAAAATCTGTTTAAAAGCACTATTAAAAGAAAAAAGAACATAATTACTTTTAATGAATAACAAAAATGCAAAATTCTGATTAAAAATTATTTAAATTTTTGAATATTTCAAAACTTTTATTATTCTAACAGCAATTATATTATATATATATTTAAATTATATATTAAGATTGCTAAAAATAAATCACTTATATGACTGTCCTAACTTCCATTTGGCATGTTTAAAGTAGAAATACAGTTTAAAATGTTATAGAAATCATTAATCTCTTAATGTTGCAGATATTTTCAAATATTTATTATAAGTATGAAAAAAAATTAATTAGCATATTAAAAAAATCACTTTGGTCTGTATTTGATATAATCACTTTTTTATTGGAAGGTAATTAGTTTTTGTACATTAGTCCTATTTTTTCTTAACTTAAAATTTGAGAACATATATGTATACATATATATATATATATATATATATATATATATATATATATATATTTGAATATTGAGTATATTAGTCAATATAGGTATCATTGCGTGTTTTGAAAAACACACAAAATTTCGCACGACACGTTCTTTCCCAAATCTTAACTAATCAAAGGTGTATTAAATGTGTTTTCGTGGCGTCGAAATCATATGAATATATTATTAAAATGCTGCAGGAATTTAAATCATGCTAAGTCACGATTAAATGTAACATATTAGAAATTTAACTTGCATATATTTTAAAGGAAGTTTATGACAAAGTTCATGAGAAGTTCATTTTCACTAGATTACTTTGCATTACTCTTCAATATTACTAGGTTCTTTCAAGTCATATGATTTAATACAATATATTTTTATTCGGTTGTTTGTCTATTTACAATTCGTAAGAGTTCTGAATTTGATTAGTATAAGAAGTATATATTAGTATATATTTCATTTATTTCTTATATATTTAATTTCATAAAAAATACCGAATCATATTACATATTATAACACAATATGCCAGAGAAATATATATATATATATATATATATATATATATATATATATGTGTGTGTGTGTGTGTGTATTAAATACTAATTTTTATTGTATTTAGATACATTCTTAAGTACATATCACAAAAAGTAGCAAAGAAAAATTAAACTGCTTCAGAAAATTTTAAAATATTTGAAGTGCGCGGCACATAAAATAAATCTTATTTTTTAATAACTAGAGGGCTCTTCCTCCTATTTGATAAGCTCGCCGAACACCGAAGGGCTCTGCTTCCGCTCGCTCTCCCGACTCGCTGCGCTCGTATCGCATATATTCACTCAATATTTTATATATATATATATATATATATATATATATATTATAATAGTATGTCTATATAATCACACTCGCTGTTGTATGCTAGTGAGTGTATTCTTCTCGTAAGTGTATTGCGACGTTGTTAAAATAACAACGTCTCAATACACTATGTGCGACTGTAAAATATAGTCGCACATTTCATTGTACTTGTTATGATAACAATATAATAATTACTCGTGTAGCTTC
Organism: Acanthacorydalis orientalis; assembly: GCA_034766995.1. NCBI lineage: Eukaryota > Metazoa > Arthropoda > Insecta > Megaloptera > Corydalidae > Acanthacorydalis > Acanthacorydalis orientalis. Next base: position 42,855,415 of record CM068314.1, read on the forward strand.
GGGTGTCATTGTTAATAGCAATTAAATACAAAATCTCTATTTTTTTGTACATTTTTTGAAATTTGACGAAACATGTTTTATGTATAAATAGATATATTTTGTTATCATTTTAATACACTTCATTATTCTATTAATTTCTTGGTACCTTTTTCTGCCTTTTTATGTTATCGGTTCGTAATCAATAATTTCTATCACACAATTCTTATTTTTTCTTAAAATAGTTTTCAGTGATTTATATTTCAGATCATTTCTTTTTGATTTGTATTTGAAAATTCTGTTTGTGTTCACTTTGTTATTGTTATATTTCTTTTTATTATATCTAACAAAATATCCATCATTTATTTGTGTTATATGAAATCTTATCTTTTTATTATAGTAGGTAAAAAAATGTAATTTCATCAATAGAATACTTTTATTTCCTTAAATAAAGTGAAACTTTAAACTTTAAGTAATGAGATATTTAATTTGATTGTTGAAATCAAATTTAATGAATCATCTTTGCTAATAGTTCGACCTACTTTTTTTAAAAAGTAATTAGGTCAAACTATGCTTTTAATAATTTTACTGTATCTTCTAATATTATTTGAGAAAACAAACTTGTTCAAATTTTTCATTTCAATTTTATTGCGTTTGATGGTGAGTTCTATTTTTAAATAATCTTCGTTTATTAACTCTCAATATTAAATATAGAGAACTGAATACACTTATATGTCATTTATCTATAAAAATATTAATGAATGAACCAATTAAAAAGATTAATTAACAAAACTATAAAACATTGATTAGAAGAAAAATATTGAATTCATTACAGATACTGAACTACAAAAAATCAAATATTCCCTTTTTATAATAAATATTTTATATTGGATCCCTTTTTCTTTTGAAATGAATTTCATCTGTAACATTTAATCTGTCATTACAATTCATTCGTATATTTTGAAAAGAAAATATATGTCTTTTTATTGTAATAAAGATGACTAATATAAATGAATATTAAATATTTATTTTGTGACTATTATAAGTACGAGACCATTATTAACACGTTCACTATCGAAGAATTTTTTTAAGTTTACCCTAGACGTCCACGTACATTAAAATGTTTGTTAAGGGGTTTTTTAAATATATGTTTGTTTTTGTGCGAAAACAAAATGGTGAAAATGTGCGAAATTGATACAGTGGTGTTACAAAAAAATGTAAACCACCAGTGGACCTCAAATTACTATAAAAAAAATCAAAACAAGTAAAGCATCAGAAGTGTTTTGAAAATTATCACAAAGCAAATCTTCCATAAATGTTGTTAATTTTTTTATTTACATTATTTTTGTATCATATTTTAATTATTTAAGCATATTTTTAGAAACTTTTATTTCTGTGTATTGTTTTATTTTTGTATAAATAAAAACATAACATATTTACTTCTTTTCGAAAAGATGTACCCTAACCAATGTTCATGAATCACATATGCTCAAAAGTTTTTTCTCAGTATGCCTCGGATGACCCTCTCCACACGTCTTGTAATCATTTTAAAGTATTTACGTCAAGCTAATGTTACGTCTACATATGAATGGTTAAATGAGTCATATAGGCTTCATGGATGTGAAATTTAATGCCATTATGAGTCATTTATAATACATAGACAGTGAACGTGTTAACAATACTGCAATTCATGAAGTTTATAAATTATTTTTTTTATTAGGTATTTTTTTAAATAAATTAAAGAGGCACTTGTACTTCATGCAATTTTATTAATTCAAATGTATTTGTATCTTAAATGATTAAAATTCCAACTCAGTGTAGAGTTCACTCAATGGTGTTCAGTAGACAACATTAGTATCATACATAATGTAATAGATCGAATCACTTTTTGGATATTAAAATCGAGTGAGAATCTGCTCCATTGCTGAAAAATATTTTCCTAACGAACAATTGAACTGGTATTAACAAAAAAATATAGAAATGGAAAAGTGGAATATAAATTTAGATTTTTATTTAAATATTGATTGTTGTAACAATTCTTTTGCTTTGAAAACTAATTACACCCGCATTTCATCATCAATTTCCATTTGTTCGCAAATAATTCGTGACCAGATACAATGCTTATTGAATAGACGTATACATATAGATAATAAATTCAATAATTTCAATAATTCCTCGCAATGATAACAGAAATGCACGGACAATGATAGTCAATAAACCCGTAAATAAACACGTTACAAAACAATACAATTAAAATAAACATGGGACAATGAACAATGGTACTGATACATTTCGTCAGCGAGTAATTATCTCGGTTCGCCATGCTACTGCTAACAATAATGATCAGACGAGAATTAAGGTGACCCTTTGCTTACGGGTAAGACAAAACACACGGCAGTATTGCTGTAACATCAAAAGGGCGGGCATAACAGATAATGTTGGACGGTTAAGTTGATTGCGGTGGCTAATGGCGGCGTACGCGAGTGCATTTGGCAGGAAATGACGTCATTTGTGAGCGTGCGCCTCTTACCGTGCCGCCGACAGTGGCGGTGCTGAGTCACGTGTAAGAAGAGAGATATCACTGATGGCATCGTCGTACGGAGCGACTAATTCTTCGCCGTTAACGTTAATAACGTTGTTTGTAGTCTATCGTTGCCAGACGTTGGATTGTAACGATCGTTCTATTAGTGTGTATTTTGATTGTCGAGATTTTCGCCATGTAGTATTGGATGTGTTTCGAACGAATCAGTTGATGTTATTTGTAGATTATATAGTTAACAGCACGTACGACTGCTTAAACAACTCCATATGGAGCAATAGGGAACACGGAGCGTTCAGAGAAAGTAGATTGTGGGAAGCGAACAGATGTTTAATTTTTGGCGTATCTGTTTGTATACCTATATATGTGTACCTTAAT
>CM068314.1:42860807-42900807 GCA_034766995.1 Acanthacorydalis orientalis
ACTTTTTTCTATGAGGAACCAGCAAATCCTCAATAATTTTAAAGAAAAAATAAAACAAATCATATTTACTCAAATTGAAGATAACTTTTTTATTTGAACACCGTTCAGGTTGATGTAAAGAACGGGATAGTGAGCGAGACTCATCGATGAAGTGAATATAAGGAAAGGGATTGTGAGTTGAGACCGTTGGAGTGAATGTAAAGAATAGGATGGGGAGTGAGACTGGGCGTTGGAGTGTAAAGGGTTAATATTTAATGTAATTTAAAAAAGTTACTATGTTTATAATTTATGAAAATTGTTTTATTTATGTCATTGGTACTATATAAATTAACATTTTTTAATGGTAATGTGTACACCTATACGTACAACTAACTAATAAATACTTCAGTATAAGATCAAGTATCAGACATCAAGTATTTTAAAAAAATCAATGAATAAACAAGCATGATCGGAGCCACATATTTTCACCAAACAAACTATGTCTTCAGATATTCAAATATCAAAACACTAGACAATTAACGTAATATACAGAAAAATGAGCAATAGAATGTTGCAATTGTACTCAATTTATTTATCTATCTATATCTATCTATCTATCTATATATATGTATATATATATATATTGATCAATTAATAACTACATTAATAATGCATAAATAAATATTAACATATGTACCTAATCAATCAGTACTTTTAGAGTGAACATGTCTAATTAAGTTATTAATAGTGTATAATTAACTGTCTAAATTTCCAATTGCAAACCAAGGCATTCACACGTGAATAAAATAGCATCTAAATTCAGCCAGGTGTGGTAACTGTTATCTCATCTCGTTACGGATATTGCGTTATTTGCATGAATCAATCTTTCATATCCGATTTACGAAGCACGAAGTTTGAACTTAATCAACTCAGAATTTCAAATATAAGAGAGAGACACTTCTGATATAGCAATAAATCATATCATATATCATTCAAAATGTGTGAACATTCGAGTACGATTTTTTTTATTTCGTATCAATTTAATCAAAAGTTGTACACGTAATTAAATTTTGATTCAATTATAAAACATGTATTTTTAAATACAGAAACAAGTATAAGCTCGTTTCATATATATAAATATATATACATAAATGTGTGTGTATATATATATATATATATATATATATATATATATGTATATATATGTGTGTTTATGTATATATGTATATATGTCTATATATATATATATATATATATATACGTATGTATATATATGTCTATATATATATATATATATATATATATATTTAATGTATATGTGTGTGTGTGTTTCTAAAAATGATTGTTATTGTATTTAAATTTCCTGTTATTAAAATTGTGATTTAGTATATATATATATATATATATATATATATATATATATATATATATATATATTGAACTTTATTTAAAATGCGTATTCGTTATTCACTTTTGTAAAATATAAAATATAATAATATTATGATGATAAATTAAATTTTCTCATTTATGAATGCACATATTCAATGTTAGGTATATGATATAAATTTATATTCATAAAATTAACATTGTTAATATTTGTTTAATCACAATTAAACTTTATATATTTTTCAACATTGGCAAAATTTAGTTTCCGAACGGAACTTTTCATTTCCCTACAAAAATTTTTTTTCTACCAAAAAAACTGATAAATACTGTTCAATAATTCATTTCTAATCATTGGTGATAAATCATATGACTAAAATGGTTTTTATTTTCTTTTACATATGAATGTACTAACTCTTCATACACCACAAAATTATTTTTTTCAAAAAAACTTTTCTGTTGTGTGAAAAGTGACAATTTATTTGTGAAAGTGAATTTGAATGTTAAAAACTCTCTTTGTAATCTATGCTTTGTGATGCAAGAGCAACCAACTAGTTTGTTCTCGATACTATGAGTGAACTCTTCAAATTCTTGCCATTAAACACTTCAGAACTTCCAAGTAATAATTTTCGTTCACAGTAGTGCTCTCAGAAACAAACTCCATGCATAATATATTTGGGTGGGCAATTAAATCAAGTCAAAAGTTTTTAAAACAGACGATGAATCTCTTTAATTAATCGTAAGTAAAAAAATAAATATAGTAATAAGAGTGAAAAATAATTATTTGAAAATTGAATCCTTACTTTAATATTTATTGTAATAAAAAATATTATTTACATTTTTACATCAAATTAGACAAATTTTTAATAGAATGTGTTCTTGTTTTAAATATAAAAAAATCAAATTAAATTCCTATGTGTATTTTTATATTTTAATATATCGAATTTTAATATAATATTGGCCTAACTTTTATAGTAATTTAATTATACTATTTTTATTTCTCTATTTACTCTTATACTTTAATACATGAAAAATTATAAAAATACAGAAACAAATTAAATATCAAATACATATATATATATATATATATATATATATATATATATATGTATGCATGTATGTATGTATGTGTATAAAAGCCGAAAACTTTATTTTCACTTGTTGTTGTATTAGCAAAATGGCAAAAGAAATACGATAAACTTGTGAAATTGACAATTAGGTGTCATATCCGTAAACTAGTAGAGAGGTAGTTGAAGTTATTTTGGTAATCTCCACTGAGATGAGAACAACAAACAACATAACTTCGCCAAAATACACAAACCTTGTAGCGTCAAGCAGTCCCTAGAGGACATATATAACGACCTCAACCACCGTTGAGAAACCGCAGACTTTGGTGAGACTATCTTACCATGAAACTGAATCGATGTATTTGGATTACGATGCGTCAACAACTTCTATTAAAAGGTATCATATTTTAACAAATATCTTGTTAGGTCCGATATATAGATACCATCGTATTAATGAACGTATTCATCAGGTATTCAAAGGTCGAAGGTTCGATGATCATTTTATACAAATAACAACTTTGTTTTAACACTTAGTAAATGTTTACACGTTTTAATATTTAAAATGGTTGTAAAGTTTATATGAATTTAACCGATGTGTTTTACTGAACATTTTCATATTTTAAGTGGAAAATGTGGAATACTAAAGACCTATTAAAATATAAAAAATAAGAACGTTTATTGCACATTTAGATGATTCATATGTAAAGTCCACTTAATTAATAAAAGTATTCATACAGTGAAGTTCGTGTCGTGCACTAATAAATAACAAGTATGCAATAAATTCTCCACTCTACAGTATTTTACTATAAAGTCAAAAAATGTAAGAGTAAAGTTATTAACACGTTTATAAATATTACTTTTTTTAATTTATTCATATTTACATGTTTTTTCTCTGTATAATATTTTTAATGCTTACATGTTATTGACTTATTAAAATGATGGATAGGTGATTATTCAGCAGAGAATATCATAACATTCACGCAAGTATATTTTTAAAACGAAAAGAAATTCATTGCATTAAATTAATATTAAAATAATTGGTTTATTTGTCCATTTTAATTTTAACATGTATTGTTTATTAGAATTTTATATGCTTTACAGCATTGTTAAAAATTAAAAAAAAGAACATACCGAACATTCCAATTATAACTATGAATAAAATACGCAACTATAATAATTTTCATGTCAGTTATATGGAAATAAATTGTTTTATTTACATGTTTACACTTGTAAAAAATTTTTCTAGAATAGAATTGAAAATATGATACTTAAGTGAAATCTATTTTATTTATTAAAATTTCCAAGAAATAATTGTTTTAATATATATATATATATATATATATATATATATATATATATATATATATTTATATTTATATTTATATATACTATCGAACAATGGATTTATCTAAAACCGATGTTTTTGTCTCTTTTGAAACTATGTTGTATGTATTTCTATTAAGCAATATTTCTATGGATATGGGATTTAAAAGTAAAATTGGTTTATAAAATTAAATATAAAATCGAAGTAAAATAAATATATTATTTCTTTTTTATATCTACAAATTGATATTTTGGAATTGAATGGAATCAAATGAACAGAATGAAATTTAATATTGTGTCTTCTTACAATAGAATTTAGATACATTTTAATTAGGATTCTTGGAAAATGTTATCAAAGAATTGAACATTCTTTTGAATGATATTTCAAGTAGATATTTAATTTCAATAACGAAGTTAATAGAGCATAGAATGTTTTTAATTTAGTTATTATTATGTGTTCAATTAATTGATTTGAATTTAAAATATTCTTAATGTTTTTATGTTATAAATCAATATAGATGGATCATACTAGTTTGATACATAAAAATAATAAACGTGATTTATATAATTTGAGAAATTTATCCCCTATTCAAAACTTACTATTTTAATGTAATTAGCATTAGTAAAATATTTTCATTCATAAATTAATAATTTTTATTTTTTCTTGAATTTTAGTCTATTTATTTTCAATGTACTCAGTGTGAGGCAAATTTAATTAGAAAATAACTTATTTTCTTACAAAAATTAATCATGAAGTTAAAAAAAAATTGGTAAAAATAAAACTTTTTTAATAAAGTACTTGATCGTGAAATCAGCCACATTCCTGCACATCAAAACCGCATACTGTGTTCTTTACTAAAAAAATAAGAATAGACTGAAAGATTAAGAAGAGAAATTAATAAAAATTAAAAATGTTACATATTTCTTGTTATTAAATACAGATCATTATTAAAAAGAATAAATAACATACAAGCAAGAAAAGAACCATAAAAGATTTTTTTTCAATTTACAGATTATTTAGAAAGATAGCAATATATGTTATTCCATCTTTTAATAAATTATTATAGAAGTGTTAATAGAAAATTAATTTGAAATTGATTATTAGTAATACAAATTTTATTTTTAAATATCAGGGGGCTCTTCCTCCTACTGACTACGCTTGCTGACGCTCACTTTCCCCTAACAAATAATAATAATTAACAAACTATACACACAAATGATCTGCTTGAAATGTAACTCATAATTTTTTTATTGGAAAAGTTTATAAAAATTAACAATAAAATTCAATGTTAAAGGGAGTAACAATTTTTTCTCTTAAAGCTTCAGTGAATATAATATTTTGAATAAATACCATCTGTTTTATATTGAAATCGTTACACCTCTTTCATTGTACACTGTGAGAGAGTTACATACATGTGACTGATGTCAACCAATCTGAACAGGAACCACGTGATATCCATCAACCAATCATTGATGACTGGGAATGGAAATAATTAACATGCTACTTGTACAGTGTAGCAGGGAATAGCCCTGACCAGGAGGTGCTCTACACGAAAAAAATTGTTATATGTAAATTTTACGATGGAATTATTTTTTATAGATAGAAAAATCATACAATTTAAAAACATATTTTTTAAACGATTGAATTAGATTGAAATATATTTTTTATGTATTACACTCTTCATTTTTTCTACCTTGTTAACTAAAAAAATAGTTATTTATAGTAACGTAATTAAAGTGGAGAGTAATTTATTTTTTGTTAATTACATACTTTTATCTAAAACGAATTTTCATTATTTTGTAATTGGAGAATAAAATTTAATTAACTGTGTTTTAACTCTTAATGAATAATACTTTAATTTAATTTTCTACTTTTAATAATTCTATCTATCTCTCCCTCTCCTATATATCTTCTATATATATATATATATATATATATATATATATATATGTGTGTGTGTATAAAGTAAATTATCTTTTTAACTTTATAATTAATCTTTTTTAATTAATTCTTTATCTGCTAAAACATTGCAACAGGTATAAATACTAAAAACCAATAGAATGATAAAAAATCGATAACTAAAGGACCGGTAGACTAAACCAATTTATTTGATGACAAAAGTGTATCAAACTTGAGCAATATATTTGATACTGAGGTAAAACCTGCGACGAACTTAACCGATAGAACTAATTAAAGGCATGTATCATTTTTTTTCATTGGAGTCTTACAGTGTCAGGCATCTTTATCTTTTTAATCTTTCCATTATCTTTCAGTCTTATTACTTTTTTTTGTTAAGACACATTTAATCATACATTTTTCGATATACAAGTTTGATAAAAGTACAAGAAAAGAATTTGTATTACTTTCAGGTAATTGATTTCTTATAAACTAAAAGCAGTCGTTGTTCGTGCAGTTTATTTTAATGGTAGCTTACTTTCAATAAAAACTGTCACACTGAGTTTCAACTTATTTGTTTTTATTTTAAATGAAAGTCGTATATAGATACATTCATATTTTTCTTTAGTATCTTTACTCAGGAAACAGTTAAAAGTTATATAAGCATAAGAATATAAGCTTAAGTAAATAAGGAATTTATAATGATACCCTCTACGACGTCGTTCCAGTCTTCAACAACTAAGATATCAGCTTGTTCTTGTCTATGTTCATTAAGTACGCTAACTTTTCAAGGAATGTTCAACATTTCGTCTCCAGACAGAGAATGCGTAACTAAGTTTAATTCGACGAGTATTCGTTGTGATAATATTGAACTAAATAATATCTAACAATGAATTTGTTTACATATAGTAAATTATTAGATATTTTTACCGAATTTAATTAAATTTATATATATATATATACATATATATATATATATATATATATATATATATATAATATATTCATAACGCAAAATACATAAAATTAATTGTAAATTGTGTAGAGTTTGTATTCAAAGCATTACATAGATATTGTTTGAATAATAACTATGAATATATATTAATTGTTAAATATTATATATATATATACATATACATATATATATATATACATATACATATATATATATATATATATATATATATATATATACATACACAATTACATGTTTAATAATAAACAAACATCATTTATGTATTCTATATTTACAGCACATATTTTTGTTATGACACAAAATTATAACAAAAAATATATTTGTATAAAATATTTAGGCGAAGATATTTCACTGATATAATTTAATGAAAATATTTTAAAGTAAACATCACTAGCATCATTTTAATAATTTACTTTAATATTTTTTAATTTACGTACATAAGATAAATATGTTACATGTCTCACATGTACATTGACTATTACCCTGCTGATTGATATATTTGATAGTTTCAAGTTAAAGAATATATGTATATATATATATATATATATATATATATATATACATATATATATGGAAGGTTTTTTTTGATTTTAAATATTTATTTTCAGCAATAAAAGCAATTTTGTTAGTTTTATAAATATTATAAAAACATGTTTTATATTTTTCCTTCGTTAGAAAGTACCTCATCCATTCAATTAGTATTTATATTCTATTTTTATGTTGTTAAGAAAATTATATTATAATAATTTCGGTTTTTGTTTTCTGAATTCTAACCTTAATTTTTTTTAGTAAAAGTGTCATTTCATCGTGTTCATGTTAATATAATTTTAAAATCTATTTTTGATATGTATTTTGTTTTATTATTAATTTTGCTTCAAATTTGGCTATTGAATTAAAGATGGAAAAGAAGCAAATAAGAGCATTTTTTACAATAGTTCAAAACAGGTGATAAAGCAGCAGAACTTACTCGTAAACTAAACGATGCTTTTGGTATGATACTGTTTAAGGAACGTAAGGTGCAATAGTGGTTCCAAAAATTTTCCCAGAAGATAAGAGAGGTCTTGAGTGTCCTTTAGTTTATAACGACTATCTGAAATAGTTGATTTAATAAAAACCACGCACAACAATTCTATAGATAGCATAAAAGTTACGCGTTAGTTATCCAACCGTTCTGGACCATTTAAAACAGCTAGGAAAATCAAAAAATTGTAAATGTTTACAAATTTGAAGGTCGTGAACCTCAATTATTTTTTTACCAAGTTTACAAATATATATATATATATATATATTTATTAATATACTTTATTTTTTACATAAGCAAATAACTTCAATATCTTTTAGAAAATTTAGTTCTTTCCTGTATCAACTGTTCTTTCTTCATTCTCTTACCTAAAAGCTTTATTGGTCTTGTCGGTTTATATTTCGTTCTAAAGACATAATAAATATGGACTGATGATTTCACTCTTAAATTAGATTCATATTACGAAAAATAGAAATAGTTTTTCCTAGACATCTATCTTTTAATAATGTAAACAAGTGAAACAAAGATAAAAATATTGTTCATGAATAGTAATCTATCCTTATCAGAAGTTCATTGAAACTTTTTTTCGTACATTCAGGATAGTTAAGGACACATTAATTATCCTTAAATATGTTAACGTAATTGTAAACGATAACGGTATCAAACAAATAATATTTTTTTTGTTGATGACCGAAGTCCTGATATAGTACTTCGTTGAAAGTAAAATCTCGATTTCCATCTTAAATAAATCACTTGTGTTTGGAACGCTCCATTTATTCATATTTTTGCTTATAAATATATTTATATAGATATTGCATTAAAGAATACATAAAAGTACACTTAATAATTAAGTCTTATAAAATGGTCTCCATAAATAATTGTATATATATATATATATATATATATATATATATATATAAATACTTATAAAATTTGTACGATTACTGTACACGAAATTAGATTTATTTCCAACTTCTTACATTGTAAGTAATATTTAATAGTATGAATGAATAAAATATATTTTATATTAATTTTATATCAGTAATTATAATATATTTATATATAACTTTTAAATTAAACTCTACTCAAATTTATAAAGCTACTAGTCTTGTACATCAAGGATCAAAAAGGGTAATGAACTATTATTTATTTAAAGAGAGCATACTTGAGACCATTGAATACTTATCTGTGAAACAGGTATTACAATTGGTATTACAATATTAAAACCGTATAACGTACATACTATTTAATTTGAAAATAGACAAGTAGTTTTCTCATATAAGCAGTTTTTTTCCAAAGAAAGTATTATGAATTGTTTATTTAGATTAAACGTAAGGTAGTTTAAAAAATTAAAAAGGCAATTTAACTGAGGATTCAAATATAGTATTTTAAAATTTATAACGTGTATATATATATATATACAAACATCCAAATGAGCTTAATTTGTTACCAAGTAACAAATGTGTTATACAATAGTAAAAAATTTAATTTTCTCTGATTATATCAGATATTTATACATATTATTGCGTTTAAATTATGTATTGTTGTAGGCTTGTTTTTAACTTGCAAATAGTCTTATAGTAACTTTTTTTTATTTTAAATTAAAAATATTTAAAAATTATTCAGTATTTGTCAAGATATTTCAAAAAAGAAGGCTAGTAGTAGTTATATCTTATTTTGACAAACATTTCAATCCATCTTAATTTTATATTATCAATTGTATAATTTGTTTATTTTTGTAACTTTTTAAGTAACTTATTATACAATTCAGTAATTCCATGTAAAACATTTTTATTATTATTATCTGTAGTATATTATAGTACAAAAATTGAGACAATATAGAAATTATTCTGAAAGATTAGTAAAACTGTATAAAGTTGTAATTGATTGCATATTCGTAATTTATTGATGTTATAACTAATTATTTAACAGAAACCACTAAAATATTAACATTTTTTCCACTGTAAACGATAACTTAAAAAAGTAATAAAGTTTCATATGAGTAATGTTCGGAATATTCAGGATTTCTAAGTCGTTCATAAGGAAAATAATTACATAACGGATTTGTTCATAAAATTAACCATATTTGAATTTGCTGTACGATTTGCTGTTCCAAATTATACCATTGATTGATGATTATTACAGATACAGTGAAACATCGACTCTTCATTGAAAATGACTTTTTGTAGAAAATTGCGATTGTGAATCCAATTAAACATATTCATAACAAATATTTTCTATCAAGGCTGATAGATTATCTCCAATATTTGCACAAGCTGTATTTTATTTATATATATATATATATATATATATAGTTTCTAGTGAGAATAAATAATTTATGAATAGTTGACTTGTAGTTCTTTGCTAATATAACGAGTAATTTTAATAAAATGCGTTTAAAAATTCCACAAAACCTTCAATATTCTTAATATCGTATCTAACCACATTTTGTATGAAGACACTGCCAATTTACTTAAACTCTTTTGTTCGTCGATTCATAGACCTTGTCTGTGTCTCTTACATTCATTTACTATGCAATATAGTATTTGCACTCTAATTACAAATTACACTCGGCCAGCCATGATACAAACAAATCCCCTTCTTGCACAAAACTAGTCAAAACTAATGCTATTTACATAATATATGGAAATCTTCTCTGGATTCTCTTTAAATAACAAATATTATTTGTGCATAGTTTCAGTTTGCATATCATAGTTATTTGCGCCATATTGTAATCTATTAGGTTCGTAAAAATATATTGAAGATTATTATTTTCTGAATTCTAACCTCAATTTTTTTCAATTGAAAGTGTCATTTCATGGTATTCATCATAATATAATTTTAAAGTATATTTTTTGTCTGTATTGTAGTAATATTCATTTCGGTTTTATTATTAATTTTATTTCAAATTGCACTATTGAATTAAAGATGGAAAAGAAGGAAATAAGAGCATTTTTTGTATGAGTTCAAAACTGGCAGTAAAGCGGCAGAAAATTTTCGTAAACAAAACGATGTTTTTGATGTGGGTACTGTTAAGGAGCATACGGTGCAATGGTGGTATAAAAATTTCGTGCTGGGGACGAGAGCGTTGAAGATGAAGAAATCGGGGGCGTCCTTCTTCAGTTCATAACGATTAACTTAAGGTGTTAGTTGAATCAAAACCATGCACAACCATTTGAGAGCTTGCACAAAAGTTAGACGTTAATCATTAAACGGTTCTGTATTACTTAAAACAGCTAGGAAAATCAATAAAGAGAAAAATGTATATGAATTTGAAGGTCATTAACCGCAATATTTTTCTATCAAGTTAATATTATGATATTACATTCTCTTATTCAATTAATTGCACTAAATGTAATTAATATCTGCATTTTTTGGTATTTTTATTTAGAAAATTACAAAAAAATTGAATAAAATAAAATATATACAGTAATAATATATAATCATAAATTAGATTGGATCTCGTCCCGAGACAAATGTAGTTTTTGTAAATAGTTGTCAATTGTCGTGTATTGTATGGTAAATGGAGATACAGTCTTCATAAGTCTTCATCCTCTCGTTTGAGAGCTGTGCATACTGATTCTTGTTATTATATTTCCTAAGAAGCTTTTTATAGAGTAGGCTCATTACTCAAACATCCATTCTGAACTTAAATAATCTTAATTATATACCTCTTTGTTATAAGTATCCCTACTAATAGTTAACATTTCGGTTAATACAATTTTACGTAATATAAAAAGAACTGATTCTCTTCAATAAAGTAAAAACACTATCTATAAAATGTTTTTTATTACTAATTTAAATAAATCTTATGGTTTGAAAGATTAGTAATCTATAAAACCTTTTTAAATTCATTAACTTTGGCTTTAAAGACAATTATGTATTCTGGTAGCTAATTTCTAAATATTTTTTTAATCAAATATATACATATTTTGAAATTCATTTCATTAATCGTATTAAATAATTTGACTTTTATTCACTTGTAATCAATTTTAGTTTTTTAAAGGTTTAAAGCTGTAAATATGAACTAAATCATTATAAGAAAAGTTTTAATAAAATTTTGTTCCAATGAATTAATAATTCATTTTTAATACACACACACACACACACACATATATATATATATATATATATATATATATATATATATATATATCACATGAATAAAACAATTAGTTAATTAAAGGAAAGAGAAAACAAACAAATAATATAATTATGTTAGTACAATACGGTTCACATCGTTAATAAAAAATATTTTGTTCTGGCGTATTATTAACAAAAGCAATCAAGTGCAAGGCATTGTGTATATATATATATATATATATATATATATATATATATATATATATATATATATATATATGTGTGTGTGTGTGTGTATGTTTGTGTATTCATATATTTCAAATTTATCCAAGAAGTTATACTACAGCTTTAGAAATAACTTATGTGTTTCTTTATTTATATTTATATAAAGTGAGCTACAAATTAGTTACAATTTTTGTAAATTTTTTTAATTATTTTATTTTTTAATTAACTTAATTAAAGTAAAAAATGAACTAAAGGCATTTTTGATTTTTATTTTAACTATTATAGTATTATATGAATAAATTGCACTAGTAAAATTTAGTACAGAAAATAATAACACTAAATATTTTTTTGAAATATAATCAATACAACATAGCGACAAGTTCCGAAATATATCAGTTCAAAATATCGTTTATATAAATTAGCTAATCTAAACGAACAGAAGCATGAGGATAATAAAATAATTTGTTATTACACCATTGAGTATAAAGGACACAATCGACACGTAATGTAATATATCAATATTAAGAAATATTAAGAAATAGTTGTTGCGTGTGGGAGTAACACTACCGACTTAGTGATGCACTAAGGAGTGAGAACTCGACTTCTTTTTAAATTACTGACAAGAAGTATGTTTTTTGTGATTTTTATTTGTATTTTGACAGCGAATACAAGAGGTATAACTTAAAACTAATGTTATGATGTGGATACTGACTTGCTGATTGACTTGTGACTTAAATGACTTCTGACTTTATCACTTATCTATTGCATAGCGTAGCCGATTTATATATGATTCTGGAAGGTATGGAAATTGTAATTCCAAGTAATATATAGTTTAATACTACCGGTACAAAGGCATTAGTTTATAATACAATAAATTAAGATGTCTTTGGATTTTTGATAATTAATAGTAGATGTAACTTAATGAACTTGCCCCTTTTAAATAAAGGCAAGGTTTTTCAGAATTTTTAGATAAATTAATTTTGGAAACTGGAATTATCATATTAAGAATGTGATTTAAATAGATAAAAATAAACGTATAAATATAAATATCAATCCTCAACAACAGTTGATTTATATATATATATATATATATATATATATATATATATATATATATATCGTATGTGTATATATGTGATGAATGCATGCAACTACTTGAGTAAGTATGCTAGTGTAAATGTGTATGCATGTTGTTATTTATGTAACCAAATATATAACCGAGAATAATAAACTGAAATAACGGTATCCATCACATAAATCAGCTGTTACTTTAACACAGCAACAGAAAATTTGCACGACCCATATATACAGGTACACGGCCGATAATTTCAAAACGACACCCTTAAACCTTTAAATTACTAGCACGAGTAGTCTCGTTACACTTTTATGTGAGTACAGGGACGAAACGTACTGACACCCGGTAAGTGATTGTTCGTATAACTTTGTACTAAGAGCCCGCGTGTACGCATCCCGCGAGAACGTCCTTTGCCTTCCACCAACAACGAACGACGTATCTCTATCCATCGTATACCGTACCCCGTTCGTTCCCCCAACACTCCCGCATACGTCGACGGGTGTTGTCATGCCAAACACACGACCCTACTCCAGTCGAACATTCTCGCGGGAGTATTATTTAGTATCCAAAAGCAGTCGTTTATTCTGGAAGTTACTTGGTCGGTCGGTCGGTTGGTTGGTCGGTCGATCGCTACTCGTACTACTGCATACTATGCTCCTCTACTTTAGTCGATGGTGGTGGTGCCGTTGCTGCCGCCACCACCACCAGGTGTTGTTATGAACCCCGGCTACTAGAGTTAACGGTGCGTGTACAATATTGCTAATTAAGTGAGGCTTACGTGTAAGATGTGTTTAGTTTTACGGAAAAACGGATATCAAAGTGAAATAAAAAGCGTCGTTATACACGTCGTACGCCACGTCGCTTTTGTTTCTAACGAGATAAGTTTCGTAATAAATCATATAAGAGCGTAACTTTTTTTGACTCTCTCGACTACGTAACGTACAAATAATTGTACCTCGCATGAGTTTCTGATTTTATTGTATATATTTTAATCGCGGTATTGCGAAATTATTGTACGTGGAAAAACATAAACATATTCAATTTATGTCAGTTGAAACAACATTTACTTTGCATATACTGTAGTTATGTAAATTCATATATATATATATATATATATATAAAAGTATATACTTATATATGTATGTGTATATATATATACATATATTTACTAATGCACCTTCTATGCAGATGCATATGTACAAATAACTTTATTCCATAGTCGTTTCCTCCACGAGTTTAGAAACGTTTACATAAACAGTATTAAAAGCTAATACTTGTACTATCATTAAAGTAATAAAATAAAAGAATTTATACGATTATGTAAAATAGCAATAAAAAAGTACAGTATATAAAATGTAATTCAATGGATTTTATTCTAAATGCAACAGAATTACTAACATTAATGTTGTTATTTTGATATAAGCATTGCACTATTACACATTATATACAATATATATATATATATATATATATATATATATATATGCGTGTATACATTTTCATAAATAATCATATTGTTTTAAAGTATACTCATAAATGGATAATAATAAATGAGTGGAATATAATTTTTATACCATCATTTAACTGCAAATAGTGCATATATAATATTATATATGACTGTAATACTATTTGTTATGTACGAGGGTCATTTGATTAATTTGGTAAATTTATATGATGTGAGGTCATCATTCATTTGGTAATATCATATCAAGTGAGACTTTTTAAACTAGTATAGGCGAAATTTCAGGCAGAAAAGACCTATTGTTCACGTCCTACAGATATTACGCATTTGCCGCAAAAACTAAAAAAAAAACGAGCAAGCCTTCTACCGTGGATGAAACATGGATCCACTATTACACACTTGAGCCGAAGTAGCAGTCAAAGGTGAAAGTGCACCGAATAAGGCGAAGACCGTTTTGTCCCCTGGGAAGTGATGGCAACTGTTTTTTTGGGATTCACAAGGAATAATTCTTATGGACCACTTAACAAAGGGAAAAACGATAACAAAAGCCTATAATGTAACATTATTGAACCGTTTTAAAGATGAGCTGAAACAAAAACAGTTAAAATTGACGCACAAAATAGTTATCTTTCACCAGGGCAACGTTTCATCCCACAAATCGATCGTCACTATGGCTAAATTCCACAAATTAGGTTTCGAATCGATTTCTTATCCACCTTGTGTTCCGAACTTTACCCCGTGCGATTTCTTCTTTTTCTCAAACTTGAAAATCTGGCTCGAAGTAAGGAATTCACGTCGAATGAGGATGTTATCGCCGCCGTCAATGCGTATTTTGTAGACTTGCTAGATCAAGTGTATAATTCTCAATGGAGATTATGTTGAGAAATAAAATCGTTTTTTTTTTCAAAAACAGTGTTTAATTTGCTTTTTTACTAACTCATCAAACAACCCACGTATTAAAATAAAAATGCAGAAAAGCCTTACAATCATATATATTTACGTATACAACGTTTAAGAGTAACTAAAATCAATTGTCAATAACTGAATTTTTCCACTAGAAGCATATATATATATATATATGAATATATATATATATATATGAATATATATATATATATATGAATAATCATATCTATAAACCGGAATTTTTATATTAGTTCAATTTCGTTATCGAACGTTTTTGAATTTATGGAAAAAAATTATCTAATAATTATAATACAAAACGAATAAAAACTAAGTAGATAAATTTTATTTTGTGTGCTTAAAAATACCGTTGCCCAAATTAAATAAAAGTAAATAAAAACATGAAATAGAACTTGTTAGAAGAAATAAAAAAAAACAATATCTTAAGCTAGGCCCATGCAGGTTTATTTAAAAAAAATGTTTATTTTATATCAAGAACTGGCTTTGTTACAGTACAGTCTTGGTTCTCTAGTTAAATTCGCTTTCAGTGAAGAATTATTTTTTCAATCAAAAAACTGTAAAAAAATATTTTGATCAAAAATGTTTAATAAATTATTAGGAATCCTTTTTGATGCGTATTTCAATGGCAATGCCATAACTTTCAAAACGCCACGAAGCAATGATTTTTCTCTAACTTCATACTTCATTTACAAGCTATTGAAAAAAATATAATAAAATATCTGATAGTCATTTGTGAAATAATAATTATTTTTAATGTTTCCTTGTATACTCTTATTTTAACTTAATTTATATCGATCGACATATATTATTTAGATTTTGTAATAGTTATATATTAATATAATTTATTTACTTTCTATTGACTTTTTTTAATTTACAAGTTTACTAAAACGTTTAAACTTTATTTTTTTAAAAATTAATATCTCTATATTATAATCTTTATTCAAAATATCTTCATGGACAGGCATGAATGGAAATTTAAATTATTGTTCAAATTGTATATATATATATATATAAAGTCACGTGCTTAATTGTATATTTCTTTATGTGTGATTGTATGTATGTTCAGTTACATTATTTATCTATGATAAGATTTCCGATATAATGAACAGAAGTTTTGCACACCAGGAATTACTGATAAAGCTATTCATGAATTTGTGCATAATTTACACCGTACCAATGCTGTTGTTGATGAAACTAGATAAGCTCTTGGAGAAGTTCGTTTCACATTAACAAAATTAACTTATTCGCTGTCTGACTAGATTGAAATCATCTTTGTTTTCAATTCCTATATATGTAATATAAATTCAACTCTGGTATTAATGTTTATTAAAATATTTTATTACACTAACAAAGAAATGACTTTTTATTTCATATTAACAAACATTTTGGGATTGAAATGGTTTATATATTTTTAAATTAGACATGTTTTGAACACGTTTCTTATGAAATTTCCTGTTAAAATATTAATTTCCTTAAAGACATAATGACCTGAAAAAGTATATATTGAAAAAATAATATTCTGTGAAATAAATATTTATTACTCAAAATTATATATTAATTTTATTCCTGAGATTCTATTTTAATTATATTTTATGGTTTGTTCTTTAGATTCAACCACATTTGTTCCCCACTGTAATCAGTTTTAATTTTTCGGCGAAAAAAGGAAAATTAATTTCAGAATACATTTTACTAATCGAGTATTATGCAGTAAATATTTATTTTAAAACAATTATATAAGAAAAGAATACTTATTGAATTAAAATAAAAACATATTTTTATTTAAAAAGGCTAATATTAACGACAAATATATATTAGGTTAGTGCAAAAATAATTTCGGTTCTTACGTATCCAGTATAAAGATGTATATAGCAGTTAAAAATTATATTTATTAGTCAAAATAAAGAGCATTGGCATGCACATATTTCTTCCAACGGAAAACAGGTTTCTTTATTCCTACAAGATAGAATTCTGGAGTCCTAAAATTAACGAATTCATCGAAAGCGCTTTGAGCTATGCTTGATCTCTGCAAACCTTCTCTTGTAGGAAATTATTCAAATGTTTAAAAAAATGATAGTCTGTCAGAGACAGGTCCTGAACTTAAGATGGGTGAGATAAGGCTTCATAAACCAATTTATTTATTTTGTTTAAAGTATTTTGTGAGACATATGGTCAGGTGTTGTCATGAAGAAGAATTGGTCCTCTTCTAATTGACTAATACTGGTTGTAATCGATTTAACTTCTCAACCATTTTTTCAATTTTTTGATAATATTTCTTTGCTGTTATTATTTCACTAGAATTTAAGAAGTTGTTGTGAATGATGCCACTAGCCGACCACCAAATAGTGACCATAATCTTTTTTTCATGAAGTTTCGGTTTAGGAAACTGTTTTGGTGCTTGTTCTTGATTTAACTACTGTGATGAACGTTTCTGATTGTTGTAGAGAATCCACTTTTCATCACGTATGACAATGCGATCAAGAAAGGCATCATTTTGGTTACGCAAAAGAACCGCAAATCAAACTTCGTATCGTCAAATTGCTTGATGTTTGTTTAGTTCATACGACACCCATTTATCCAACTTTTTTGTTTTTTTCAATAAGGCTCAAATGTCAAACAACAGTTGAATGATAAACATTGAGTTCTTTTGCTACCTCTTGAGTTGTTTTATTTGAGTCTGCTTCAATAATGGCCGTTAAATCATTATTGTTTATAGCTGAAGGACATCCATGAAGCTCCTTATTTTCAACGCTTTCGTTTCCCTTACGAAAATTGTTAAACCAGTGTTGAGCTGTACGTTTGTTAATTGACTTTGCGTCAAAAACAAGTTTTATATGTCGAACAGTTTGTGTTGCTTATTATCCCAATTTTAGACATAATCTGAAATCAGTAATGCTAATTTCATTGTTTACATTTATGTATCACATGACTATAACAAAAGATAACGGTATCAAGAAAAATCGACGCCAAATTTAAGATGATAAAAACTGCAATTATTTTTGCACCAAACTAATATATTGGTAATTTGAATAAGGAAATATCAAATCATGGAATGATCACTATCTTTTATTATCTATCTATAAAATATATGAAAACATTTATTTTTTCATTAATACGTATTTTATGTGTAATAAAACATATATTGAAAAAAGCAAAGAAGAAAAATTAATATTTAGGAATTTTAATCAATTTTATACATTTTTTGTTTGTGAAAAAAGCATCACAATATTGAAGAAGTAAAATTCATTTCGGTAAAAAAAGACTCAATAATTAATATGAAAATGTTTGTTTGCTTTCGATAACTTAACTAAAATGTAAAAGGAAAAAGTTCATTAAAACTAGAATTAATAATTATGTTTTCAATAAAAAGTTTTGTTCCTATAGAAAATTTTGAAAGAAACTTTGTCGAACGCGTTAAATGCATTTTCCTTAAAGTTTTCTTTTAAAATAGAAATTCAACTTTGAAAAGAACATGGACTTTCCGTGCAAATAATCATTTACAGAAAAAAAATAACTGGAAATCTTTTTTCACAGATAAACGATTTCTAAATGCTGATTGTAGCGAATGTCCTTTTGTATAATTCTATTTAAGAAAGATAAATAGCAATCCAGTTAACTAGCTTTAATCACATTTAGAAATTGAAGTCGATTGGAAAAGTAAACAAAACATTTATTTTTTCAATAATCTCAAATCGTTGATTATGTTTGATGAAAATTGAAAAGAATCAACGTGAACGAACATTTTATTTTCCGTTAAATTACATCCGGAACAAAAATAAAACGTTTTATTAGAGACTACTTGTCAAGATACAATCAAGATTCATCATTACGATAGAAACACATATGTCTATATAAAAGTGTTTCGCTTCGATCTCGTTCGTTGACATCCACGACGCACCCGGCACACCTGATTCCGACCGATCCGACGTTCGATATCCACGCCATCGTTCCCCATCCCACGCTTTTGACGATCACCCCCAACGTTACGCCCCGCTAACACACCGTCATCGCTTGTCATGACCAGGCCGGCAACATTGCTGCTTGCACAGCAACCGCGCTTGTCTCACAAATGTTTGCACACGGCACCAAAACATTCGCCATTGTTTGTGCACATTTTGATCGGATTACAAAGTTTATTAATTAATGTCTAATAGTTATTGATCACTGTTTTAGTTATCCATTATTTAAATAAAGCTACTCGTTTACATTTTTCAACTAGACGAACAAATATAATGGAAAACTGATTCTGTTTGAGCATTCGTGCACTTTTTTGCAGCTTGTTATGTACAAATAAAACTACAATAACGCTGGTGATACTTATTAATTGATAATCGATATAAACGAGGAAATAAACGCTATTAATTATTCGTTTACAACAAATACTCATTTATAACAGCGATATTTTTTTTAAATAACTATTATCAAATACAATAGAAAAGTATTAACTAGAAAATATTTAGTTATGTGTTTAGACTATAAATTGGATCTTTTTTAATTGAAAATATATTTTAATAATTAAGGAAAATTTCCATTGTTTACGTATTTATTTCATGTAATTTTTTCTTATATTTTATGATAGTATAAGTATATTGATACTTTTTCAGTTAAATAGTTATAAAATATTTGTAATAGTCATGAAAATTTGAAAGATTTGAATTTAATAAATTTTGTTATATAAAAAGTGAATTCCTGTTATAGTCAATTTAAAATCATTTCAAATATGTTTTTGTCGGAATTCATACTCAAATTTTTCAAATCACTGATTTTAAATTAACTTTAGAATATACCACATTAATAATAGTTTTTTTTTACATAAATATTTGAGTATTAAACTATTGTTAATGATAGTTTTCCATAAAAAAATAACTTTTAAAACAGATTTAATGTAGACTTTCATGGAATTATTTATCGGAAAGAATAGAGAACTTCTGCTTATAGACTAATGGTTTATTGCAGCTATATATTTCAAGTCACACTGCAGTTATTTTTATAGATTGTCGTTTAAAATCAATTTTTCACTACTACTCCGCTTACCATGCATTACGTTTATCAAATGGTGTAAAAATGAATTTTATTTCGATCAAGAGAAGAACATGCCAACTATAACATGTGCTCTTTTTAATTCATACGACAGTATTTTGTTATTTTTTTATTTTCTAGTTAATGAAAAGTAATAATTTTGAAATAAAAAAATGTTCCTGACAGTTTTTGTAGCCTTTTTTAAAGTTGATGTATTATTTTAGACTTCAATTAAATACTATTTCAAATTATATTTTAAATTATTGTAATACAACATTTAACAAAAATGAACTATATTATAATAAGAGATTTGTTATTGAAAAATTACAAGATTTATTCTCCCCTTAGAAATATTCCTCATTGGCTATTACGTTCTTCTTAATTGTCCATTCTGCACTTAGAAACAATTTGTGGAATCATCTGCTGGGCTGCTTTTTACATTACATTAATGATAGTATTATTATGTTTTATACAGTTAGCATATTTTTTTTGTATTTTACTCTATTTATCAACATTTCAATCAAAAGATTCTAATAATTAATATAGATTTTGTCAAAAAAAGAGAAACCTAGTTCTATTTCATAATAGTAAAATATACGTCCATATAGATCAAGATCAAATGATTATACTGACAACTGAATCTACAATATGATGAAAAAAATTATCATGTATATATTGTGTAATATATATATATATATATATATATATATATATTTGTATGTATATATATATATGTCTATTTATGTATATGAATATATATATATATATAATATAATATATATATGTACATATAATATATATCTAATAAGAATTTCTTTCACATAGTTCTAATTTCGTCTGTTTTCAGTACTACACTCAAAATTTCATAAATAATGATGTTCTTGAAAACCACTCAACTTTTTTCTAGCATATTATTTTTCTAGTAGATTTCGTTGGACTATTTTTTTTCTAAACTTTCTCTTACACATAGTGTCTTCAATGAATTAAAAATATATCGAAACAATTCAGTTCATACAATGATTTTTGGGTTTAATGTCTATTAATCTTGATGAATTCGATATCCTATTCTTTGAAAAATTAAACAAATTCCCGTGACAATGAATTTCAAATGAATTATATCTTTCTTTGCAACATATGAGAACCAAAAAAGTTTTATTACCGTTAGGAAACAAAATTACCTCATGTTTTATGTTTTCTACTGTATATTTAATCATTACATTGACAATATTAGGTTCTAATGCATTTTTTTTTTTGATTTATTTATTTAAAACAAACCTCATACTTTTGAATATAATATACTTGTGATATTTCATAAATAATGCAAGAATTACAAAAAACGTTAATTGAAATATTTTTATCTCTTTGTATTTGAGTAATATCTTTTCAAGTTTTGAAATATAATTTTATTATTGTTAGAAGATTGTCGATATTTAGTAATATTCAAAAATAATAATTTTAAGAAATTATTATTTTTTTATTTAATATTAAATATTGTTTTATATATAAATTTAAATGTCATTAAAAAAGAACACCTTTGCTTTTTATTATTTTTTATTATAATATTTTTTTTAAAAAAAATATAAAAAAATACTAATACTTACACTAACAATATTCTATATCCATACAATATTTATCAATAGTTTCCATCATATCATTATATTCACGTGTTACTCATATTAAAGTAATTTTTTACTATGAATCGTGAACGTAAACACAATACTATGTATGAATAAATTTGCGAAGTAATTTATACGTTCTGTTTCCATCAACTACATTTGTTTTATTATTAGACACGAGTACATTTCTTCAATATCATATACTTTAGTATTTCAAATGAACGTAACATCTATGTTTGTAACGACATTTAGACACACGACACTGCAATAGAACGCTATTGACCTTAGGCGAATGACTGCGATACTAACGTTTATTACTGTCATCCTTGCAACAAGATCCTTTATATCTTATAAATGTTTATGTCTTATTTTATACTTTAATATCACTTTTTTTCAAAAAGTATGACGTGTATTACAGTAATAAGTTTTGAACTCGTGATATCGCGTAACGAAGGTATACGAAGATCATTGACATTATGAGCTTAACGTTTATGCAAGAAAACTAATATTCATTACAAAAAAACTTCGAATTTTATTAAAAACGAACTTTTTTCTTTACAGTTTTATTAAATAGTAAAGAAACATTTTCGACTATAGTAAAAAGGAACTTGTCTATTACATTATTGTAAATAATACAATTTTGTTATTAATAATTTATCAACTCTATTTTTTTATATAATATAATATTTTTAATAAAAAATGTTCTATTTTTTAAAGGATAACTAAATGCTGATATTTATAGAATACACATTTTAGTATATAATACTGTCATTAGTGAATAACATCATAAATAACCACAAACTGAACAGATATTCATATATGTTTAACCCATTAAGCGCTGTTGCGTATACGCAACATTAAATTTGGAATTTTTTTCTGCTAAAAATATATTTTTTTTAAATTTTTTATATGATAGTAAACATTAACTCAATAGCAGTTAAAAGTACGTTATTAATTTTTTTGATTTTTGCGAAAATGAGAAAAGAAGTGGAATTGATGTAGACTTTGCAAGAGCCAGTTCATATATATATATATATATATGTAAAAATTGCAATGTTTTTCTCCACCGATATTATTTTTTTTGTAATTGATGTAAAACTGAAAAAAAACGTCAAGTAAAATTAATAAAATGAAAATACATGGCAAGTAAGGGAATATAACTGTTGTATATGTCAGATAATTTCAAAAGTGTGTACAGAGTTTGTACTATGGAATAATGATTGACGTTAATAACGTATGGACGTGTTTAATCTTCTTCAATGGGTTTATTGAAAATTGTACATGCATTATTATTTTGAATTTACCAATTGTTTATGATAAAGAACGAAGTAAATATTTCAAATTTTGAAAAATTAAATTTCTTTTAATTCGTATTTAAAACTGTAATTTGTTAGTAAAAATGTCAAAATCACTGTTATATAAGAACTGATTAATAAACTATATTGATAAAGTGCACAAAATTTGATAAAAATGTTATAAAAAAATCATTCATAAAAATTAACATATTTTTATCACGAAGTTTTATTACAATTTCATATAAAAGCTTTAAATTAAAATAGATATGTACTCAGTTCTAACAAAAACGGGTATAACGGGTTGACAACTACAATGAAAAAATATTTATAAATTTTTGCTTGTGTATAATGTTATAAGATTAAACTTTTGTAATGATTTTCGTTAAATGTATCGAAAAATTTAGTCCTCGATAAATATTTTTTACCTGATTGGCGATAAACTTAATTTTATAAAACAAATAAAAGTTAATTTCCTCCTTATTTCTAAATATAAACTTCACAAAATGTTTGTTTAGGGTTAAGTTTTTTTGTCTTTGAGATCACTATTTGAATGTTTCCTTCCATTCAAATAGCAACCTCAAGGACAACAAACTTAACTTTATATCCAGATATACAAATATAAAACAAATTTTAATCTATTTAGTGTATTATTGTTCTAACTCGCGGCTTGTAAAATATATTTATATGTTAAAGTAATGAATACATTTATATTTTATCTAGTATGTGAACTGAAAGTGTTTGAATTTTATTTCATTAATTATTTTTATGTTGCTTTCGAAAATAACTGATAATTATCATACTGTAAGAAATTAAAAAAAAGTTAATAACTACCTAGAACTTATTGATCACTTATATAAGAAATAACAGCTATTTCGTTGTATTTCATTTCAAAATATTCATTATAATTAAATTAAATTGTTTTGTTTGATTGAATTTTATTTTTGTTATTTAATTTTGTTGTTAATTGTTCTTTAAAGCATTTGTTTTGTAATGTCTAATGCAGAAGTTCTTAACCTGTGAGGTGTTCCTCCTCTGAGGAAGTACAAAGGGGTTAGTGAAGAGGTGTGACAGTCCTCCATAACATTTTTGTAATTGCTTCCTTTTAGAATTTAGTGTAGATTATACCCTGAATTTATGGTCTTATTGATCAAAAGTAGTAACAAGTATCTCTTTAAATGACATTGACGATTTTAAGTGACTTCATAATTATACTGAAAGACAAAAAGATATTTCTCAAGAATAACATTTTCTTTACTATTTCTATGTATCTAAGGATATTAAAATAAAATTTCAATGTCAATTGCATGTTTGACCATTATTAATTGCTTTTAGAGAGAAGAGGAGAGGGTGAATTTTATGTTTACTTTCGGGGAGGTGTAAGACTAAAAAGGCTAAGAACTTCTAGTCTAATTCATTGATTATTATCCTGATTAGTTGTTTATTTAAAGCTTTTTTTGTTATAATTAATTTATATTTTGTTTAATTTTTTGTGTATCAAAAACATTGCCCTTAAGTTTTTATCCCTTAAATGACTGATGATTAATATTTAATTTTTTAATATGTTTGAACTTTATTTAGAATTCTAGGCACTCAACTTGCATTAATCTTGAAGATTTGTAGATGTTCATAATAGATATTCTAAAAATTTAATTTCGAAAAATTGGTTCTTTTTGCATTGTTTTTGTTTTTAATTGACATTCATTAAGTACAAATTCTTAAACAAAATCGATGTTTCCTCTTAGTATTCACTATTGTACATCCTTTACATGGGTCATCTTATTGTTAGACATACTTTCTTTCGAAACGAAATAACTTTTATCATTGTTGGACAATGGAATAGTCAACATATAAATATTTTTTTAATTGATTTTATTTTGTATTTTTTTCCTTCTTTTACAGGAAACACTATCTTTGTTTTATGTTCATTTTTTCCTAAATTTATCAACTTATCTTCTTCTGATTTTTTCTTCTAAACTGCTTTAATGCATTAAAACGTTGATATAGCAAACTTATTTCGAGTGTCACTATGTAAATCGGTAATGATTCCAAAATTTCGGAACCCATGTAGAGGACTTTAAACCCAACTAAAGGACTTTAAAATTTCGCTACAATTTACAGTTTTGTAGAATTTAAAAAAAATGTTTCCTATATTAAATTCCCAAGTTTTTCCAGATGTAGGGTAAAATATTTAGACAGAAAGTAATGCAAGTAAAAAATTATAATTTTTGAATAATCTGTAATATTTAAATTCATTTCATTAATGATTCATTCCATTACATTTATTTTACACAAAATATGCAAATACTTTTTTATCCTGTTAGAAATATTTCATATTTCAAGTATCACAATATAAGTTATTATCTTTATAAATCAATAATAATTTATCTTTATAAATTTTTATGTTGACTATTGACTCATTTTGTTAATTAGGTACAAATGTGCGATGTTTGAATAATTTGAGTGTTTATTTTGAAAATTTTGAATACTGAATTTAGTAATGTTAGGTTGGTGCCAAAATAATTACGGTTTTTACGTATTGAGTATAAAAACGCATATATCAGTTAAAATTATATTTATGAAACCAAATAAAGATCATTGGCCTGCACACATTTCTCCTAACGGGAAACAAGTTTGTTTATTCTTACAAGATAGAATGCTGGACTCCTGGAATTAACGAAAGCGCTTTGAGTTGATACTTGATCTTTGAAAACCTTATCTCGTAAGAAATTACTCAAATGTTCAAAGAAATGATAACCTGTCAACGACAGGTCCGGAGTATAAGGTGGGTGAGGTAATGTTTCATAATCCAGGTTATTTAATTTTTTTAAAGACATTTGTGAAACGTGTAGTTAGGCGTTGTCATTAAGAAGAATTGGTTCTCTTCCATTGACTAATGTTGGCCGTAAATGATGCAACTTCTCTTGCATTTTTTTTCAATTTCGTGACAATATTTTTCTGCTGTTATTGTTTTATTAGGATTTAAGAAGTTGTAGTGAATGATGCTACTTCCCTAACACCAAACAGTGACCATCACTTTTTTGTCATGAAGCTTCGGCTTAGGAAACTGTTTTGGTGCTTCTCCTCGGTCGAGCCGCTGTGAAGAACGTTTAAGATTTTTTATAGAGAATCAACTTTTTATCATATGTGACACAATGCGATCAAGAAGGGGATCATTTTATTACGCAAAAGAAGCGCTGAGTAGACTTCGTATCGTCGAATAGCTTGATGTTCGTTTGTTCATATGGCACACATTTATCTTGCGTTTGGTTTTTCCAATTAAGCTGAAATGTTGAACAAGGACTGAATGATCAAAATTGAGTTCTTCTGCAACCTCCCTAGTTGTTGTTCATGGGTTCGCTTTAATGATTGTTCTTAAATCATTATTGTCTATAGCTGAAAGACGTCCACAACCCTTCTCATCATCAAGGCTTTCGATTCCATTACAAAATATTTGGAACCAGTGTTAAGTTGACACACATTCACTAATTTATTCTACATACACTAAGTACATTCACTAATTGACTCTTCGTCGAAAACAAATTTGGTATTTTGATCCGTTTTTAATTTGAACTCATACAACAAAATCGTGAGAATTTGGACGATTAATTTTTTCTCCATGATTAATATAAGAGGTTATATCCAACTATACCTAAGAATGAAAATAATAGACATAAGCTGAAGTTATTAGTTCTAATTTCATTGCTTACAATGATGTATCACACGACTATAACAAAAGATAACAGTAAGTAGAAAAGTCAGCGCTATACTTAAAATGATAAAGCCCGCAATTGTTTTTGCACCAACCTAATAATAAATATATTCGTATTAATTACTCAGTGATAAAAGTGTCTAAACTGTAACGAGGAAAAAAAATCGTAGAATTAAATACGATAGTAAATTTCGTACGGATGTTATATTTTTACTTCTATTATCGTATGATTGATACAGAACAGAATCAAACTAGACGTCGAGAAATCAAAACGAATAAAGTTATAGAGTTACGTACGTAAAGTTTCCACATTTGCAAACATGAGATATGAGCCATTCACCCTCCCCTTCCTTCCATCCATTCTGTTCCCGGTTATCCAGATAGCATTAACTGGGTACGACGGCGCGCCCTCATGCAACATCGAGCGTTCGCTGTCTCAGACCACGAGCGGCGCATAAATTCCAGTTACTTCGAAGCGAGAGCATCTGCGTACTTAATTCATATTTTACACGTTCCTGCGCTTGCATACGCTGCTCCTCCTCGTCTATGGAGCGCTCTACACCCATACTGTCGACTATAATACGAGTAATATGTTGGTCCTGAATGATACCCCGATATATGAGGGACCGGCACGGGTGGACCTCTATTACTGTTGCTGATGCGTACTCTCCTATTGTGACAAAATGACGAGGTAGCAGAGTGTGTAACGCAAATGTCGCTGAATTTACGTACGATGATGATACCAGTTGCAATTCCGTTTCGTACGTGTAATAATAACGGGATGTATTTGCGGTAGCTGGGATATAATTTATTCCTTTTTGTTATGTTTCTTTATTTTCTTTTACGACTTCTGGTGCACTATTTGAAATGGCTTTATTTTGAAAAATCACCAATGAAAGTGAGACGAATATGATATAAAAGTCCTTTTTTTTAAATTTCCCTTGAATCATCTGATATCGCCTTGAATTTGAATTAAACTTTATTTCAGATGTAGATTTTGATAAAAAAATGCCTTTATTTCACATTCAAAATATACGCTTAATTTAAATAAAATTTATATATGTTACGAAAATAATATTATATATTCTCTTACGCTCATAAAGCTTATTTTTCACGCACATACACTTTCTTTTTCATATTCTTAAATGATATGCATATATATATATATATATATATATATATATATATATATATATATATATATATATATATATATATATATATATATATATATATATATATATCCTATTTCTTGTTAATTACGGAACGTATTCAACAAAAGTTTCTTCAAAAACTGATTCATAGTTATAATAATTTCTTGGGTCATATATAATACTAAATTAGCTGATTTTCTTAATATTTTAATTATGTCCCTGTCCGTGTTCATTATTCAAATTAAATACTTATTTTACATAATGACAGATATTGGTATACTTTTTATCGGTTTTCATAAATGAAAAATAATTAAATGAGGTAATAATAATTTCATTTTTTCAATTTTTTTATTTTAGTAAAATATTTACTAACTGTTTTTAAATCCAATTTGATCATTTTTTTCTTCTTATTTTATTTTATTTAATACTAATTTTTTTCACGTATTTGAGATTTTGGTCATGTTTTCTGTTTATTACCATGATGTTGCTGTACCGTACCTGGGGATTCAAGACTCCGACAACAGCATTTTCCTTCCATTGATTTTTACCATGTTATTGATATAAGTCCTGTCAAATAGTAAACATCTGGAAAAAGTTTCAAAAAACCCAGATAAACTTATCTGAAAAAATAAATACCCCCACCTCTTTACTCTAGATACATACCCCTCGCATTGATGCCCCTTAATATATCCTGGTTCACTACCGACTTGTTGTAGCAGTGTTTGTCGCGGCTTCGTGAAGTAACACGGTTGCACAAACTTGTTCTTTTGACAATGTTGCCCGACTCAGTTCAAAGTGGTATGACCCTCTCAGCTGTCACATGCTCGTTTAGTGGCTTAAAAAAAATAAAAATAAATTTTATTGATAAATAAATTTGATACAAGGCCTGTGTGGCCGGCGTGCTTATAAACTACTGCGGTGCTCTTACCGTTTCCGGTATTTATCCGCTCTAAAAAATTGTGAATTGTGTGTAGTGTTTTTGAGATTTTTATTATTGTCCATGCGAGTTTTTCCGGGAAAAATTTTCAAAAAACCGGGGCTTAGTGGGTTACCGAGCAGCTTTTTTATGTAAAATTTTCACCTTCCGTGGAGCTTTTCCGTAATGTAATTCGACTCCTTATTGAGCACCATCCTCAGACACTTATTTTGAACCCTTTGTAATTTTAATAAGTTTATCTTGGAGGTGTTCTGTCAGATTGGGGAGGCGTACATCATAGTCAATCTGATAGCCATTTGGTAAAGTATCAGTTTATTGTTTACATTCAGATCACCCTAACTGGCCACGGAGGGATGAAGTGGTGCCAGTGCGCCGTACGCCTTCTTGCATGTATATGTAACGTGTTTGTTATACGTCAACTTTCTATCGATGTGCACGCATAAGTACTTGACGGAATCCTTCCAGAGGATTTCAGCTCTATCTACATTCAGACACCTTGAATGTAGAGAAGACAATGCTCTGCGTCTTCGCCTCGTTTATTTCAATTTTCTATTTTTTGACATAAACGCCGAGTGTGTCGAGTTCAATTTGGAGCAGTAACTTCGAATTATTGATGGTTCATCCAGTGGTGAAGATGGCGGTGTCGTTGGCAAACAGCGCCAGGTCAACTCACCTGGCTCTCAGGATGTCGTTTATATAATAATTAAAAAGCGCTGTCCCTAGTACCGATCCTTGTGGTAGTCCCGCGGCTTTGCATTTAGATGTTGATAGTTATCCGTTCTATTCGATACAAAATGACCTGTCTCGCAAATAAATATTTACGAGACGAACTTAGTATATTGGCATATGGTATTGAAATAGTTTATACACTAGCCCGTCGTATCAGACAGTTTCGAACACTTTTTCTATGTCTAAGAGGACAACGCCTGTACAGCGTTTGGGGCCTTCCTTGGTAGTAATTTCGTGGACGATTCTAATCAGTTGTAACGTAGTAGAATAAACTCGTCTGAAACAGAACTGCTCGGCCTGGATATTGTTGGCCTCCGTATCATATTGCTGCAGCCTGATGCGAATGATAGCCACGAAAGTATTGCTTAGCATTGGCAAGAGACTGATCGGCCGGTAATTGGTGACCTCATCACTCTTCTTACTGGCTTTCCTAATAGCTAGAATCTTCGCCATTTTTCATTGCAATTGCAAGTATCTTAGTCGCATTGCCGCATTGAAGATGTTTGTGATCTTTAATACTTATACTATTTGTTCTCTTTATAGTATATTGAGGGGTTCTTCCACTTGATTTCTGCGCTCGCTTACCTCGGAGAGGGGGGTCACTTTCCGCTCGCTAACGCTTTGCTCTCCCCTGACAAATAACAGAAATTAATAAATTATACGCCCAAATTATTTGCGTAAAATGTAAATCGTAAATTTTTACTGGAAAAGTTTATAAAAATTAACAAAATACAATGTTAAATCATATAACATTTTAATTATTAAATGTCATTAGTTGTGTAAATATCATTTTACTATTCATTATCTTTTATAAATTAAATGCACGAATTTAATATAAGTTATGGAAAATAACTATCATTAATTTTCTATATAAAAAAGCCATTTTTCTTATCATTTTGTCCGCAAGACAAAGTGATGAATATCTATGGTGACGAGAAATGTTTTCTTTGTCAGTTTATAAGTTTCAAGTTTAATTCATTAAGTTTAGTTCTTAGGTATTCTTTAAGTTTAAGCATATTCTGTTGTAAAAACCAATAAAGAGGTTTTGCTTTCCATGTTTCTTTCTATTTTCCCGTCAATTTTGAGGAGCTATATACTAGTTCATAAATATGTTTTAATGCATTCATTAATGTAATGTGACATTAACTGTTTATAATTTACAGAAATTATTAAAAAAATAAGTACGAGTATTTAGATATGTAGGAATTTTTTTTATTTAAAATTTTTGCCTTATATATTCGGTTTGTATTTTTTTAAAAACATATTTTAATTTGATCGAAGAACCTTACTCTAAATACAACAAACCTTTCATATTAAAACCTACACACTATTAAACTTTTTACTCTTATTTAAAAAGAGTTTTATGTTCATACAGTACTTACATATTTCCAATCGCGATTTTAACATTCTGGGAGCACAGGGACTAAACATATATTGTTTCTAAATTAAATATACATACACTTTTTTCTTATATTTTAAGCTAGCATTTATTTGAAAAAGAACATTGATTAAAAGAGTAGTTCAATTTATAAAAAATAAGTTTGCGTCGATTATCGTAAATAGAAATACTATGATCGATACTGATGTAGTGTTTATAAATTGCACTAGTGTCCTACTATACTCCTCGAGCTATTTGAAGTATATTAATTTTTTTATCTGTCTTATTTAAATATTTTCTGAATCTTGAACATTTTAGCAAATAAATTTTATGTGTTATAGGTAGTCGTTCCTTTTTAAATATAAATTTTATCAGTTGACTAAAATATTATTGTAAATAAAGGAATTAATGTATATCTGTAAATTATTCTTAGAAATTCGTTTAAGCCTCATTCTATTGAGAAAAAGTATGTAGAATAATATTTAATCATGTTATTTTTTTAATTTTTTTAAATGTGATAAAATTCATAATTGATATTTTTTTGAATTTTTTTTAATTTGAAAAAAGGCATTTTTATGCATAAAAAAATGAAAAATCAGTCGTCTATATAATTTGAATGTACTTCAAAATCAGTGATTTTCATGTATATATTTTATATTGACATTATATAAATATATACAAGTATGTTTGTGTAAATACGTTTACATATAAGATGTAAACGTTGAATAAATATCGATGACATAAAAATCAATATAATCGGAACTTAATTTAAATTTTCTGAATAATATTAAGAAAACATCTCGATTCCGTGTGAATAAATTCTCACTCGACACACAAAAGCAAACAAGTAAGCAGTGTTTACAATAACCCATGTACTAAAAGCATCCACCTCTGCCATTATAAATACTTCACCTGTGTATAAAGTTTCAAAGTGGTAAATCTTCACACACCGCAGCCAATAAATAATGCATAAAGTAACTTTCACCTGATAATAATATAACAATCAAGCAGTATGTGTGATGGGAACGCGTGCGCACGTCTGTTCCAAAAGTCATGACAGAAAGTAGGCGTTAACTAACACGACGTAATCTATAGCCAGAAACCCTTTACATACGCCGTGGGTGGTTGGTACCATCTTGGAATCAAACAAATTACGATGTTTGCTGAATGAGGTAAACGCTACAGTTTCTACTATTGTTACAGTAATTGTGTCTCGTTTCATTGTTCCATATCTTTTTTGTGGTACGTTTCCCATCACTCAAGAATATTTGCATATAAATTGGGATCGTGTACATGTGATGTGCGCACACAACTCGCTAATATGGACCGGAGATTCAGTTCACAGTTGATGCCGTGTCGACAACTGCGAAGTTTTTCTGTTAATTAAAACAGAAGGAACTCGGCGTAGAACATAACGAAATCTATTTTTTTTGGAACTATTAAACCACTGAGTCATTTATCAAATTATGACGCATTATTTTATAGTCAAAGTATATGAAACGTTTTTTTTTTAAATTAAAAACTTTTCTTTGACCTTTACTGAATATTTTTAAATGTGTATTAACACGGTTTCTTCGAGGTTATTCCACGGTGTATTTATTTTAATATAAATTCTAATTACATACAATTTCAGATTTGCATAAAGGGTATTGTAAACTGGAAATGAGAAATAATGTAATTCGTAATGGGAGAGTTATACAGAAAATTAGCGTTATGTTATACAAAATAGAGTTTTAAATTAAGGATGTGAATAATTTTTAAAATTTAATTAAAACTTCCAATAATATACATTACTACGCCTTGTTATACTATTAAATAAATATGAATTTTTATATAGATACACACCCACATACAAACACATACATACACACACACACACACATATATATATATATATATATATATATATATGTGTATGTATGTAAAGTATATCTCGGCATATAATCCTGTCTACGTATAAGACGAGGTCAAAATTTTAAGATAAAATTTATACATTTATTATTTATCGATCGTATAAGACGATCCTAAATTGAAAACATCTTTCATATGTTATACAATTTTAAGTCCAAAATCTAAATTAAGGGAATTTCATTTTTCGGTTAAAAATTTCAAATATGAAATTCGGGGAATCACATTTTTTTGAAATACTATGTACAAAAACATTGTGCACGGCTTGTATCTAGAAAACTATGGATATTTATTTCAATTTTTTTGTATTCAAAATGAATTATTCAATGAATTTATGTTATATACGAAAGTTTAAGTTCTTTTTTAAAATAAAGAATTTAATTTCAATATAAGAATAATAAATTCTTCATGTTATTTTAAAGTTTCTGTTTGTGTATTGGATATATAAGATAACCTCTATTTTTTGGATAATTTTTGGGTTTTAAGGGTCACCTTATACGCCGAGATACACTGTATATTTATTAATACATATTAATTAAAGAAAACAGTTAATAAAATTTGTTAAAATAATTTCTTTTAAAATTATGGCTTTAAATAAACACTTCATTCTTTCTTATTTTTTCTTTCTAAATACAGTTTTCGTTAACTGATTTTTTTTCGTTCATGACGATTAAAATGGTTTTTCAATAAATCTTCAATGCATCAAAGTAGTTTTTAAATAAACTAAATACTAAATTAGTTTGAGTTTAACACTATTAGCCATGTCAGACTTTGTTGTATTTTTTTCTCATTAAATTTTTGAAATATGATTAGATAGTATTTTACTTGTCAAGCTACATCTATTTTTTTAGAAATGTGTTAAGACCAGATTAATAGTCATTGTAAAAATAAAATATATAAATGTACAAAAATTAATGTAAAAACAAAACATTTTAAGCGCTCAAGAAACTACTATATAATATTATAATTATATATATATATATATATATATATATATATATATATATATATATATATATATATATATGTATGTATGTATGTATAACTGTTGCGTAGCAACCGCTTCAATGACGATGACTCATTATTTTTTAAAATTAAATATTTGAATTGAAATAATTTTAAATAAAAATATGTATTATACTATGTCTTATTCTAGTATTTATAACTTTAAATTTAAAAATAATGAATAAAATGTAAATCATGTTAGTCATATGTGTGGATAGTAGTCTACTATTTATTCAAACAAATACACTTATTATTAAGTTAAAAAGTGTGTGCAGTATATCTACAGGTTGTGCAGTATATTTATGGCAAGTTGTAGAAAATTATTGTACGAAGTCGATATAAAATGATTAGTGTAATTAATCACTTCTTCTCTTTAACATAATTTAAAGGAAGTAACGTGATTCTTATATACCCCCTTTAAATATATTCTTAAAAGATTGTATTCAATTTACGTGTAGATTTTTTTTTATAGTACATAAAATTAATACTCTTTTATACTCCTATATTAATGTTTATTTTGATAACTTTTTGACAACATAATATATTTTTCATTTCCCTATTAATAGTTGATTTAATGTATTATTTTAATGTTAAAGTATTTCATTTACGTACCTGTGTTTCTGTAACATTATTATAACAGAATTATTCTTTAAATATTCACTATTTACTTCACTACGATATGTTTCATATATTAAAAGCTTATCTCACTGTACGTGTAGATGAGGACAGGCAATCTTTCAACATCACACCGACAACTTTCTTCTTCATTGTCGATATCTGTCTTGCAAAAGATCATCAATATTTCGAGTGGATATGTAGTTTGACAATTTTTGTTGTCAATAACGTTTTATTTTGAAGGTTACTTGTTAGTTGTTGTTTTTGGCTCAATGAAAAGGAAAAATTGAGGTGAAAAATGAAATATAAAAACTATAGACTCATAAATATTTATGATATAGGTGAAGTGACGTATAATTGTGAAATTTGAAATTGTTTTTCTTTTCGAATTTCTTCTATATCTTAATCGTATTATTGTTATTATAAATGTTGTTATTCATATTATATAAATACTTCTATTTTGTTCTAACATAATTATTTTTTATATTAATTTTTTATTATTAACTCTCGCTCCGGAACATTTGTGACAAAATGTGATTGCTGTGGACAGAACGTGTCGCTAGTAATTCGACGCTGACATCTGGATTACTTACGACGCACGATTGCGTTTTCTGTTCTATAAACTTTCCGATAAAGTTTATTACAATACATAATTGAAATTATTTTTTGAAAATAACGTAATTTATTTTAATATTTTCTTTTAATATGATAAACTATCCTAGGCATCCAATATTGCTTAATACTCGATTGACAACGATATCTTATAAGCAAAATGTGATATAAAATGTAATATAGTATACATAGGATGAATAATATATAGTCACTCGAGAGAGTCGAGATAGTCACTATAGTCACTTTCGAGAGCGTATATTTATGTTCTTCGTATCTGAGTGCCTACTCTTCGAGGGTGTATAAATACAGTGTTCGGAGGAAAAGGGTAAATGAAAGAAATTTAAATGACAAAAAAAATGGTGCGTGTAAATCTCACACATTGGAATGGCAACTTCTTATCATCATTTTTTAAATATCAAAAACATTAATTTTTCTTAATGTGAATAAGTTTGAGAATATTAAGATCTTAACTCATTATTGTCTATAGCTGAAGGACATCCACGACTCTGCTCATTATGAAGGCTTTCGTTTCCATTACGAAATTTTTGGAACCAATGTTGAGCTGTACGTTCACTAATTGACTCTTCGTCAAAAACAAATTTGATATTTCGAGCAGTTTTCGATCCCAATTTAAACTCATGCAACAAAATCGCGGGAATTTGCTTTTTTGCAGGACTGATTTAAGAGTTTATATCCAACAATACTAAAGAATGAAAACAATAGACATAATCTGAAATCACTAGTTCTAATTTCATTGTTTATAATGATGTATCACATCACTATAACAAAAGATAACGGTAACAAGAAAAAACGTCGCCATACTTAAAATGATAAAAATCGCAATTATTTTTGCACCAAACTTATACATGTAAGAAAAATATTATCTTTTAAGAAGCATAAACAACAGTTATCAAAACATTTTTTTTAATTTCCCTGCTTTTATTTGTGTTTTTCATGTACATATGATTGTTGTTAAGAAGATATTAAAAACCATGCTTTAGAAAGTAAATAATTTTCATTAAAAAAATATTTCTGTATATTTCCAAAAATAATGTATTTATAAGAAAACAAAATCATTCTTGAAATTTATATTCTACTCAATAATTTATATGTAATTGATATTTTTTTTTCTAGCTAAACTCATTTTATTCTGTTTATTTCTATATAAATTTTTATTTTTATCAAAATCACATTATCATTATTTATTATTAAAATATGTGTTCGTTATTTACTTCGTGCTATTAATAAAATTTTAATTAATATTTACAAACTTACAAGTAATGTATAAATAGTACTTGCATAGGTTTTGTAATGTCAGTTCAAGTTGAGTTTCCATAACTAACTAAATAGAAACCTGTATTAAATTAACAGAGTTACTGTTCATTTAAGACTTAACAACATATTTCAAAATTTCATTAAACAACTTGATTGGCAGTTAGACGTAGTAGTAAGTATTTTGAATGAAGTAGTAAGAATGAGTTAAATGATTTATTTTTAATACATTTACACCTCTCGAACATATATTATAGAGTTATTAATTAAATTCAAAAAGGAGAAAAATTATATAAGTTATAAATAGTATCACCACAAACTTATGTTCAGTGTGTGGGATTACAGTATATAGTGCAAAAGTTAAGTTCATGAACTACTCATTGAATAAAATGAAAACAGATTAACGTACTTATCGTCTTAAAACCTATCATTCCAAGCAGTTTCCGCATTTTTATATATTATTTTGGTATATAAATGTACTTTTAACATGTTTTTTTAAGAAGTCTTATATTTTAAACTTGTAATAATTGCAAGAATTGATTTCTTTATCAAAAATAAGTTATTTTATGATGTATAAGAAACTTTTAATTTTTTTAAGTCCACTACAAAAAAAATAAAATTTAGACTTATTAAATACGTGTTTGGTTATTAATTCATATTAAAAATTGTAAGAAAATACTTTCACACATTATATATATATATATATATATATATATATATATATATATATATATATTTAATATGATTCGAATAGATTGATAAAGTATATTGAGACTTAAAAATCAAAAAAGTTAGTATTTTTCCCTATACATAAATTAATTTCATGTCAGTTACTTAAAAATTTACATTTATATATATATATATACTAATATTCCGTAATAAATAATTTATATATGAAACGAAATACTACTGTTAAGTATTTTTAATCTTCATAATTTTATTTAGAAAAAATATTTATTATAAGCAACCATATATTTTTTGCTCTATATTAATAGAAATAAAGATATTTATCTTTAACCGTTTACAAAAACTCTAGCGGAAAAAATATATTTGGCGCTAGAGCGACTATATATTGTCTGCAAACTATTTACTGGAGACATAATAGAAAAAAATACAATAATAAATTGGAAGTTATTAAAAGAAGAGAACAGTCCATTATCTAACAAATATTTATTACAATTATATATGTGTATATATATGTATATATATATATATATATATATATATTTATATATGTATATGTATATATATATATGTATATGTAAATATGTATATATATATATATATATGTATATGTATATGTAAATATATATATATATATATATATATATATATATGTACATATATATATATATAAATATATATACGCTTGAGTATTTTTGATATATTATTTTTAATTTAGGAAATATTATTGAATGATTTTTTATTGGAACACTAACTAAAAGAACATATTTTTCACAATATAAAATTATGCTTTGCAGTAGTGTAAGTTATAAAT
This sequence comes from Acanthacorydalis orientalis, assembly GCA_034766995.1. Taxonomy (NCBI): domain Eukaryota; kingdom Metazoa; phylum Arthropoda; class Insecta; order Megaloptera; family Corydalidae; genus Acanthacorydalis; species Acanthacorydalis orientalis. The sequence continues at coordinate 42,898,967 of CM068314.1, forward strand.
AAATGATTACAATAAACTTGCATTTACATTGATTTAAGTAATATGTTTGTCAATAAATAGAGAAATAGATCTGAATACAAAAAAATTTGTAAAAAAATGTTAACATAAAAATAAATTTCGAACGCTAGTAAATACTATTGGAAATTGTTTCAAACTTGAGAGAATGCAGTTAATACAATTATACGTTAGATAATACAATATAGAATTAAAATACTTTTAACAATACTAAATACTATTTAATCAAATATTCACTTGTAGGAAAGAAGATAGTTTATATTACTTCCGAATTTGTAATCAGGTATCTTAATTAACTTTTAAATATTTCGGTATTTAATTATGAAAATAGTTTATATAATTATTAATTAGAGATTTAAATACAAGTATTAATTTATCAATAACATATAAATCATAAGATATTAACAGAAGTGCTATTAAATAATTATATCGGCGAGTTTGAAAGAGATTAAAAAACTAATATTCATTCAGAATCCTCATAAATATTGGAAAAATGACATTTATTAATACACTTAAAAAGATATTTCCGATCATAGATTCTGTCAATAACCAGTTTTAGGAAGAGCGAATCCAACAACCCTCAAATATAAACTAATAACAATAAATTTTGATAATAAAATGAAATCATGTAACTTCATAATGAAACAAAACATAAAAAAGCGAATTTAAAGTATATTGAATAGCCAAAATCTTTCCCATATTTTCACTCGCACAAAAAGCGGTTTTCATTGCTACATTTCTGTAAATTTTTCAAAGAAATCAATAAACGGAAACTACATCAATTTCCGCAACATTATTTATACATTTAATCCTCTGTACATGGGATATAAAAAATGAGGACGCAATCAGCCATATACAATCACATTATCTGACGGTAAAAAATATATTTTATATTTAGCAGCGTTCAGAACACAATAAATAGAGAATATGTGTGTGGGTGTGTGTATGGCTGTGCGCGTATGTATTGATGCATGCATGTGTACAACGTTTCTTTGATATCCTGACTATGGAATTGATACTTCGCGAAGCGGAAAGCATGGCTAGCTACAGTGGCGTAACAAAGCTCTACTTGACTTACGAATAATCAATTATAATACTTTGTGTTCCTTTGTCAGCGCCTCTCAACAGTTGCGCAAAAAGTCACTATGCAGTCTTTTCAATGAACAAGTCGTGCTTTTAGCCGATGTTCCGTTGCAAAGCTATAACAAAGCAGATTTATTTTTCTTTGCGAAATTTTAAAGCTGTTCTTAATTAGAACTTATATTTACGAAGTAATCAATTTCTTTATAAAAAATAACAAAGCTAATTTTCCCTCTTGAAAACAGATATTGCTAAATAAGTAATACGATGGACTCTTCAAGACTTGAATACAAATTTTCGATATATGTATTAAAGAATTATTATCTTAAAAGAACATTTGACTTTTAGTTTACAAAAACTAACAAACGTAACAAAAAAAAATTTAAATATTATTTTCTTATGTAATTCAATCAATTCTTCAAATACAAAATTTTCTATATCTGTTTATATTGTTTCTATTTTAATTAAAACTGAAAATATGTTTGTGAGTTCAACAACTGTTTTTATACTGCTTCTAAGTTATAATTATGCATGTTTTACTTCAATTCTACATTTGTTATTGAATTCATAATATTTTATATTATTGTGATAAAATATAACATCTAAGTATAATTTACTACATGAATAATAATAAGCTTCGATTATTATTCATGTAATTTCTTTTAATAAAACTAATATAAATTTTCGTTTTTAATTAATTTCTACGTGTTGAAACGTGTAAAAAGTAGAAAAACTATATTTCTATT
>CM068314.1:42903307-42920807 GCA_034766995.1 Acanthacorydalis orientalis
ATGAATATATTCGCTTCCATTTTCAGCGTTTGATACAATTTTATGTTCATTTTTATTAATGTACAAAAAATTCCATTTTCAGTTAAATGTTTAAAAACATTCTTATAAATAATGATAAGACTTATGCAAATAAATACTTACATTTCGTTTTATTTGCACGAAATTGAATTATGAACGAGTTGTTTCCATTTTAATAATCCGAGAAAAAAGAATGTTATAACAACATAGATTTTCACTCAGGCGACAGTTTACGCAGCAGTCCATTATAATAAAAGTTTATTTTGAACTTTAGTGCGAGGTAAACTTTACATGTAACATACCTATTGTCAAAACAACTATTACCATAAAACTTTATAACGGGGAGTAAATTTTTCTTTAGTGTTAATGATATGGTTTTTGTGATAATACACTCGTTGTGTATACGATTGTTTGATAATCGGATTGAATTAAAATCCGAACTATTCATTAAAATTTAATTAAACTAATCATTCCAAAAAACAAATTATCTGTCAACATGCAAAATAGGAAATATAATTTAAATACTTAAAGCTTATTATTATATCAGTTTTTGATTAATTGCTTAATATACCAAATTATCAATAATTACTTAAATTATAATAGTTTTAAAATTGTTAACAGTTGATTCAAAATAAATTATATAACTTTTGAAACATCGATTAAAACTTTCTGATAAAAAACAATGAATAATTATTTGTACAAAATCAATTTTATCAAAAACCTATTATAACTGTTATTTATAAATATGAAAATTTTTTATTTTATATATATATATATATATATATATATATATAAATTGTTAGTAAGATGAAGACATTATAATTTAAATATTGGGAGCTGATAGTAAAGTAAAAAAATCTCTTGTTTTGGGTTATATATATATATATATATATATATATACACATACATATTATATACTGATAATGTTTCCACTATTTACTTTTATAAGCATTTATTAATGATTAAAAATGAGTTAGCTATATTTTATTATTTTAATCATTTTAGTTTACTTTTTTTTATATTATTTTGTCGATTTTTATGTGAGTTTTCTTAAATACTCGTTAGTATATTTCTAAAAAAAATGTTATGAAAATAATAAAATATTAGGTCTACATATTATTTAGGTGCCATTGTTATAGAAAATGAAACTTTACAGAAAAATGGAATAGATTTTAATCCTCAAAATATCCTCTATTATTTTATATAATTCTATTCCATCTGTCGGAACTGACGAATCTCTTGTAGAAAAAAGATACTGGCTTTGAGTTGATGAAGTCATAATATCTTTCCATTGATTTAGCATGTTTTGCATGTTGTATGCGTTACAATACCTTCCTCTAAAGGAAAACAAATCATTCTTGCAGCTACGATAATATTTTTTTTCCAACCGGAATGCGACAATTATGCAATGCTTAATATGCTGCTTTTCAGACGCCATGGTGTTCACTACTGTTTTGTGAGGTTGCATCAACTGCTTGGTCAAGATATTTGTGTTTTTAAGTATTAATGTTAGAACTTAAAAATCTTAAAATGACGTAAAAATATTTTAATTTAAAGTAGAGTTATGATTGATTCAATTTAAAGGCACATAGTTAATTTTGTACACCTAATATTTAAAATAAAAACTTTTTCATTTTTATATAGTATGCTTATTACTTACTATATATATATATATATATATATATATATATATATATATATATATATATATATATAATTAAGATATTATATATCAATGCGAAGTGCAAAATCAGGGGGTGGAGCCCACAAGATATAAAATATATACACACACACACACACACACACATATATATATATATATATATATATATATATATATATATATATATATATATATATATTAATTATAGATGACACGGGGATTAACGAACATATCGGTGATCTTGATAAAACACAGTACTGATATTTTGGTATTTTTGTAACAGTGAACTGTATATTTGTTATTATGTATTTGATATATTGGCAATTAGATACCGTCCATAGCATAAGATTCCGATTACATACTAAAATAAGTTAGGAAAAAGAATCTGAACACAAAAATTATTAGTGCATAGAATTAAATTATATATAAACTGCTATAGTTTTAAAATGTAAGTACACAATTCCTAGATTACACTTGTGAGGCAAATCTAGTGAATGCCTCTAATATTCTTATTATTTAAAATTCTAATTTTATCTCATTTATGTTCATTATGTTTAATTTATAGCTTATGAAAGTAATTATTTTTTTTCTTTTTTCAGAGTAAAAACCTGCCTCCTTTATGATGTTACAGTGTAACTTAGGTAAGTCTCAATTTATTTAGCTCAAATTTAATATATCAATGATTTTGTCGGAAAAATTTATATATATATATATGTATATACATATATATATATATATATATATATATATATATATATATATATATATATCTGTACTTTATGTTAATATCACAGCAAAATTAATTTTAGTTATTAAGGAAGTAAATCGCGAGATTATTTTTTTTTAATTCATAATTTTTTTTTTTATCCACATCTTAAACTTGTTTTAAATTAATTATTTCCTACATGTACAAATTTGAAGTTACAATGATTTATTTTGTTTGTATAAACTGCATTATTTTTCTATTTCTTAAAATAATCGAAATAACTTAAATAATAATTTTTTTATTACTTATCAGATAAAGTTTCTTGGTTAGTTAAATAACTATCAGAGAAGTATTTATTTGGAATATATTGTTAAGTAAATCAAAAATAAGTTTTAAGATAATATTTATTAATTTTGTTGTATTTCATTAACATTATATTACATGATTTTTGATATTGTTTTAAAAAAGATAAGTATATAGTTAAATAGGGAAATTAAAAAGTGGTTTTTGAATATTTGCTTTTATATTTCGAGTTTTTAAATTTGGCGTAAAAATATTAGATTCAGTAATTAAAGCAAACCATTATAAAAAAAAATCCATTTTATATATTTTTACAAACGAATTTTCACTCATCTCATAAGACAAAATAAACTGAGAAAAAAAATTTTTCAATAATTGATTATTGACAATTTTCATTGTTAGTTATGCATGTTTCGATCAGAATTTCATCCTTCTCAAGGTATTAAGATACATAGAACTTTCTGCATAGTTTCATTTCCTCTCGAAGTACAATAGTAAAGGTGATAAAAGTTTTGAAATTATCCAAATTCCCTTTAAGCGTCGTTATCATATTGATTTAACAGCTTTCGTATCCTTAAAAAATCGAAGCTTCATTACATATTCATTTCTAGAGATAATAAAATTCATTTATGATAGGTGTTTTGGATGTTTAAATAGTGTTGTATTTTTTTCTAAATAAAGAAATTTAAGAGTAACTATGTAAACGGAAGTGTTGTTATAAAGAAAATAATATTAACCTAATTTGATTATCTTCAACCTGAGTGGTGTCATCTGTTGCATGAAACACTTGTACTTCTAGATATAAACTCACATTTACTATATGTTCTAGAATCAATTTAAAAGAATATTAAAAATTTATTCTTGCCTTTCGAATCGAAAATATAATAATAATACATTTAATGCACGACAAATGCATACAATCTTTTTTAGTCGTTGTGTATCTGGACTGGCCGAAATAGAAATTTGGAGTTTTATTTCTGAATCATAATTGAAACATTATATTTCATTCCCACTAACAATACATTTCGAATTTATTTTAAGTCATACACTGTTTCAAGAAATTTTCAGAAATATGATACTGATTTTGTTGAGGGTAGGTGTTTAGAACAAAACATCTTCAAAACTACCATCCACTCTAATCCGAAAAAAATCTTATCCGAATGCTACTTTTATCTCATTTGATGAACGTTATATATAATCAGTTCTACACACATACTATGAAAACAATTGTGAATATTATTACCATCCTATGTAATTATATCATTATCATTGTTATCAGACTACCTTGACACATTACTTGATTAAGTATTCTACCTAAATCTTTTAATTTGAACGATTGTGTACTTTCGTTTTCACGAATATACTTTCCGGGATTTTTATCTTTCACATTATTTTTGTCTGTGTTTGACATTTATTGAATTTTATGAATTTTATTGACATATATATATATATATCATAACAAAAACAAGCATTAATTTGTTATGAAAATATCACTAGTGAATTCCATCAATAACTAACAATTACATTGAAAATTAATGATGCCATTGAAATTTGAAAATCAATGAAAATGGAAGAAAAAGTCGTATCCACTTTGAGTGCAATATCGATAAAATCATGACGAATGAACTTTTTCGATAAAATATAAATGGTGTATATGAGTATTACGACATCTTTTGTTTTCTGCACCGCTACGCCTTTGGTGCACACCGACTAACCAGACCGTATGTTGATAAAAAGCTACTCCATTCAAAGGCCTGAATGTGCGAAAGCTTTCAGTCGAATGACCCGTCCGTCCAAAGGATAAATAGGTCCCGTCCACTCAGCGGATTACGCGCAGCTTTACCACGACCTGTATGACATATACGCATGTTGCATCGACGATGACAAAAAATTTGAACATGTCGCTTCGATGGCTAAAAAATTATCGTTATTTGGAAACGTTGCGTCAGAACTTTATTCGATTTTATTGTTTTTTTTTTTCTCTCGTGTATTTATATATATACCTAAACATTTGCTCATCTTTTTGTCTTAAACTGACAAATTGTAATGAAATTTTTTTAAAGAAACGTATTTTTATAAAACAGTATTTAAAAAATACTGCAATAAAAGTTTTGTAAAAAGGTAATTTGTTTATTTAAATACATTTATTTTTGTAAAAAGCATCATTTGTATTTTAAATAAACTACATGAACGTCGATTAAATTTTTCATAGATTCTACAAATCAGTTCAATGAAATGAAACTTTTTATGCTAAATGTTATTACAAAATATAATAAAAAATTACATTAAATAACTTTGACGTATAAATTAAAAATAAAAAAATGTACAATCATAAAAATGAAATCCATTGTTATTTCTATGACTTTTTTGGAGGAAGAGTTGTTCTGTATATTTTTTTCTCTCTCAGTGACTAATAAATTTATATCTTTTAATATCATATATAGTTTACTATGATAAAATAATTTAAATTGAGACTTAATTTAATAGTTTTTTTTTGTTTTTATATTATTTAAAATATACCGTCGTGCACAATTATAATGTGATAATATGGAAAATTTTATTTCACATATGAGTAAATACTTCAAATATAACATTTTTTTTACAAAATTGTTCAATAATCGTATAATCTTTATTCTGATTACTTTTGATACAAATTAAATTAAAAAAAAAATAAATTAAATTATTATATTTTATATTAAACTATTTTAATTAAATAAATAAATGTTGATTTACATTTTCATATAAATTAAAATAGATAATAAGAAAGTATTTAAAAAAATTTTTTTTGTAGCAATTCAATCATGTACGGAAATGATTGAAGTGTTTGTGTAAAATGTGTTCAAATATTCGATTTACTAATATACATTGGTGTTACAAATTGCCTGACAGATGAATTAATTACTCAAAATGACAGCAAGTACAGACGTTCTTGTATCCAAAAAGTTATATTTTTATATGTTCTTCACTAGACAGTTTACTCATTAAATGATTGTATTATACAAATAATGCTCTAAGATCGATGAATTTGTTAGATGAGCATTTAACGTTTGAAAAAAGACCTGAAAATACAACTGGCTCACACTACTTATGCCGGAGGAAACGAAGTAATGAGGTTATGGCTATTTTATATGCAAGCCAGTAAGAGAATACCGTTATTCTCACTCCGAAGTTCCTCTGGGAACTGAAGTATCGTCCTAGTCAGAGAAACATAGAAAATTTCTCCACCTCTGAGCGAAAACCCCCGATCCGAGAGATAGCCAGGTGATATTAGCGATGCTGGTTGTAAGCTTTAGTGCACATACTTACATTTATTGATGTGGAAAGAGGCCCATGAGCTTACACAAAATGATAAAGAATAAATAATTTGAAAGAGGTTGATTATATTTTTGTTATTTGAGAGGTAGTTATTAAATGCAGCTCATGGTACAATTACTCAGCTCAAATTCCTTTACTGTGTTCCTATTATATATTTTTACAAATTTTAGTTGTAAATTTTTAAATTAAAATATGAAGAAAATATTTCTTTTAAGGATAAAATTCGAAATTAAGTTTTATTTTGTAGGATAAACTATTATATATGAAAAAAATGCGTCAAAATCATTTTGGTTCAATTTTTATGCATTGTACATATTTATTTTACACATAAGTAAATACATATAAAAGTGAAATTGTATGTAGGTCAGAATAATAATAATAATAAATCTAAATAATAGCAGAATATAATGTAAGATAAAAAATATAAATATACCTATAAACTTTTATTAGAAAAAAGTATATCTGGAAATATCATAAGAAATTTCATATAATATTTGTGATAATATATAACAAGCTACCACAAACATTTGATTGAAAAAGCCATACTAAAATTCTATTAGATTTTCTATCAAGCTTACGGTTGGTATAACTTTTCGATTTTTGAGAACTGGTCAATTGATATTTCGTACCGTAATTCAAAATCTTATGTATCGTTTCAAGTTTCCTATAAAGATAAATAGTGTAAAATGAATTACAAATAAGATAAAATCTCGTTTATCTTATTTCTGTTGGCGATTGTGGCACAGAAACACATTAAAATACATGGCTTCAAATCATCCTACTTTAATTACTGCCACATGTTTAGTGTAGTTGGGAGTTGCGAACTGTAGCTATGAATTTGTAATGGTGAATATATGTACAAATGACCGTGCGTTTGATGACAGAATTGTTAATAACATGAAATTTGATATATGATTCAAAGAGAGATCAATAAACATTACTTATCCCATTACATTTTGTATTTCGTGTAAAAATTCCAGTTTGGATCATTGGTAGTACGAATTTATTACGAAAATTTATGATTTATGGTTAAAATATGACAAATAATGTAATTTATGTACACATATAAAATATAATAAATTTATTTCATTTTGTAGCTGTGTATGATATTTGAAATAAATAATTGTTATTAATATATATATATATATATATATATATATATATATATATTTACTGCTTTTTAAACAAAGAAAAAAACTCTAGAGGATATCAAATTTATCAAAAAGATTTTATTTTATTTCCTGAGCTATTGTTGTATTGGCGTTCGATTTTATTAATTTTAAGTTAATAAAATAATACATTTTTTTAGTAATTGCCTTTCCAGTAAAAATATACTTTATTAAAAATATTTATATTTAGATACTTAATAAACATTTAACTTAAAATACTCTTATTAAGTTGATAAATATTTATTTTTTATACTTTCATCATTTTTATTAACATAACATATGTGCTAGTCTGGTAACTGACCAATCAATTGTCCAAAAATAGTAATATGAGCTGATAAAGTCGTGATGCATTTGTTTTTTTCCACCTCTTCCACTGTTCTAGTATATGAGGTTTTGCATTTTTTATGCACCATAACTCCTTTCTTCGAAGTTGATCAAATCATTCCTGCTCATAACTGTGTTGTGAGGTTTGACAACTGATTTTTCAAGATATATAGTGTTTTTAAATGTTAATGTTGGCACTCAAAGACGATGAGAAAATACTTTATACAAAACAGTGTTATAATTGATTCACTTTAAAAGCACCGAATTAATTTCTACATCATATATATATATATATATATATATATATATATTTATATCTTATATTTATATATATATATATATATATATATATACATGTGTGTGTGTCGGTTAAAATAGCTACAATTGGCATTTCATGCGTAATTTTCTATTTTACCTATATTATTTAGAGATAATATTTTCTTTGAAATTTGCGTCAATTTTATAAGATTAGTTTCAGTTCTTTATTTAGATAATATAATTCGAAAATGTTCAAGTTCACATTAAGAAAATATCTAGTATTTGATGTTCAAGATTCTTACAAATTTTTAAAGGACTCGTGTGATATTAATAACTTTTTTAAAACTACATGTACATATTTTATAATTATTTATTCAAGATTTATTAACTAGGTTATCATTGGTTAACAAGATTTATCCATTGTTGATACGAACCCTCTTCTTCATGTTCAGTGTCTCTTCCTGTAACAAATTTTCATTGTATTTCCTGATTTTTTTTATCACGTTTGTTCAATTATATTTTTCGTATAGTTAATATTATTTCTTTAGAGAATAGTGTTTTTTTCTGTTTTGAATATTTCCCCCTAATTTTTATTTCATATCCATTGTAGTATTCTTTTTATTTTTAATATACACGTTTCCATGACTATCGTTGTTATCTAAAACAGACAAGCAAGAAGTAACTTTATAAGGTGCTTTAAAGCTCCGTTGACTGAAGATCACAAAAAAATACTCTCTATGTTACTAATATTTCGTACCAACGAAATATTCAGTATGTATGGGGGGTCATTAATTCCTCTTCTCGGTAAAACATGAGCTTCCTAAGAAATTCTAGTCCACCAGGTAATGCTGCCTAAATTATTTTCGTATTAAAAATCTATCTTTTACTTTTAATGATAAGGACAAAAGAAATACACTTGAATGATGAAATATACTTTCTATCCAAACAGGGTATAATTTTTGATTAAAATAAAATCATTTTGACTGAAACAAATCCAACCCTTTTTTATTGTCTTGATAACTCCTAAAATGAATATTCCTTGGTAACATGCTTCAAATGTATTTTGGAATTATTTTATTATTATATTTTTCATTTTAAAATATATACATATAAATATATAAATAAAATACGTACATGTATATAATATATATATATATATATATATATATATATATATATATATGTATGTGTGTGTGTGTGAATTTATTTATTGTTTTATCTGTTTATCAAAATAAATAGTACATAAAAACACGGTTGTAGTGATGGGAAAATGTTACAGGTCGATGATAAAATCATTTCGTGGAAAGATTTAACGTACAAATTTAATTAATCCCACTCGATTAAAACAATAATGGAATGAGATACAGGCGAATGTTTTATCGCGTCAAGATCGAAAGTCGGCATTAAACAGGCCATATGTATGCATACGTGCTGTATGTTATGTGGTGTAAAAAAGATAATTTAAATTTCCGCGCACGTTTTACCTTTCATAATATCGAAATGAGTGCACGATGTTATCGCTAGAGTGGTAAGTGGCACCATTTATATTCGTCCGCATGGCTTAAAACAATTCAGACAAAATCGCGAATCGTAAACCGAACCAGCTAGTATTAAAAATACACCTCCTTAGAGTCTGTAAAAGAAATTGTCCCGTACAAGAAATTACGTTCTAGACAAGAAACGATATTAAGGAAGAGTGTTGTGTTACCATTTTATAGGTCATTCTATCTCGGTGTGTTTTATGTTTTACCTAAAACGGTTTGATTATAATGTCTTGGTTATGATCATAACATATCGTTATAACTTTTTTTTCTCACGGAAAGAATTTATAGGCACGTGAACGTTATTCATTCAAGCGTTTTCCGATAATGTTTTCGTATAAAGATATGCCTACGTTTTTAAAACTATATTTTAGTTCGTTGAAGATTAGTATGTTATTGACCACGTTTCAAGTATTTGATTACATTTAAATAAATTAACAAATTAGAAAAATTACACGTGTCAACGTCTTAAAATGGTTAGTTTGTTTTTCTATAAAAAAAGTGTTAATCTACTATAAATATAAATTGTATTTTTTTTCAACGATATAACGAATTGATTTAAAATTAAATGTCTAGCAACAAAATGAAAAAAAAAGAATATGTTTATTAGCGTTTATCAATACACTTCTATTTTTACAAACTGTTGTAAAATAGATTTTATGAAGATTTTTATTTTTATTACTACAACAGATACTTTTATTACTATTAGGTTGGTAGGAAAATAATTACGGTTTATTATCTGAATTCTAACCTTATTTTTTTCAATGAAAGTATTATTGTGTTTATGTTTATATCATTTTAATGTGCATTTTTTGATCTGTATTTTGGTAACATCGACTTTGGTTTTATTATGAATATTGCTTCAACCATTAGGCTATTGAATTAAAGATGGAAAAGAAGCAAATAAGAGCATTTTTTGTATGAATTCAAATGAGTGGTAAAGCAGCAGAAATTGCTCCTAAACTAAACGGTGCTTTTGGTGTGGGTACTGTTAAGGAACGTACAGTGCAAGGGTGATACTAAAAATTTCGTGCGAGGAACGAGAGCCTTGAAATGAACAAGGTCGCGGATTTTCTTTTTCTGTTCATATCGACCAATTGAAGACGTTAGTTGGATGAGAACCACGCACGACAATTGAAAGATTGCACAAAAATTAGGCGTTAGTCATCCAACAATTTTAGACTACATAAAACAGCTAGAAAAAACAAAAAAAATTGACAAATGGGTGCCACACGAACTGAAACCAAAAAAATCGCCGTTATGAAGTTTGTTGTACGATTCTTTTACTCAAAAGTAAGTCAAGTCAATCTATATCTGGATTTTATTCTAACGTGCGATGAAAAATGGATCATTAATGACAACAGAAAGCGGTCTGTACAATGGTTGCCTCAAAATATTTCGTGAAAATGAAATTACACCAAAAAAAATTTATGGTGTCTTTCTGGTGGTCTAGGTTAGATATAAACCCACCACAATTTTTGAACCCTGGCTAAACCACTACAATTAAGAGTTATTGTCAAGAAATCGACAAACTGCACCAAAAACTGCGACGTATTATCTCCGTACTGGTCAATAGAAAAGGTCCAATCATGCTGAATATCAATATACGACGATACATCGTATGATTGATGCTTTAGAAATTGAATGAATTGAGCTATGAAACATACGCTTCATCCGCCATACTTTCCATACATCTCGCCAAAATATCATCACTTGTTTAAGCATTTTAACAACTTCAAAAAGATAAGATCTTCAAAAATCAATCAGCTATCGAAAGTGCATTTCAGGATTTCATCAACTCCAGAACTCTGGAATTTTATGCCACCGAAATAAATAAACTTATATTTAATTGTCAAAAATGTGTCGATTCTAATGATGTTTTATTTCGATTAATAAAGTTAATTATTAAATGAGCAAAATTTATATGAGTTTGAAGGTCATTAATCGAAATTATTCTACCATAATAATAATTTTCCTTTCTTGTATTGCTAAATTTTGATCTCCTAAATACGCTGAACTAATTATTATTATAATGTAAATTACATATTTATTTATCTTTAGAAAAGAAACATTTTTCTAAAACATTTTTTATATTATATATATAAATATATATATATATATATATAAGAATATATTATGTTTATTTGACAAGTATGCGAAATATATAAAGTTTCTTGTTGATACTGATATATAAGGTAGTAAGAGTGATTTCTAAAGTTATTACATTCAGATTTTCGAAATTCAATATATTTTTTTCAATGTACTTCAAGATATGTTGAAAAAGTTATGAATAACTTTTTCACTTGCGACAGATGATGTACTCTGAATATCAAGAATAATATATTCCAGTAGGTCAACTTAACAATGATATAGGAAAACTTGAGAAAATTAGTATGTATATATAGGTACATATATATATATATATATATATATATATATATATATATATGTATAATCTGTACGTAATCATGAATAATAATGAGGAAATTATCATTTTCATACACAGCATCGAATAATAATGAAAATAATTATATTTTATTCTACTTAATAAATTTGTTAATGCAGTATATTTAAGTTATTTATTTTTATTTAAATTCTTTATATATTTAAGTACATATGAATGTAGAACAAACCTTCATCAAATTTGAAAGGCTTCCTTCTTATCGCCAAAATTATTAAATTCAATTTATCTGAAATATACTGAACAGAAAGTTTAATTTAAAATAATTTTCTTTTCAGAAAAAATCGTTTTATATAATGTAAAACGATGAACAAAATTAATATTTACAAAATATTTGCTTGTTCATATGGTGAAACTAAAAATGTATATTATCATTGCAATTTTGTTTCATATTTCAGTATTTAAGTAGCAACATAAGACTAGTAATTATATACGATTATAATCTATTTCAGAATTTGCATTCTTATTTTTTTGTATATTTAATGAATTTTTAGGAAGTTACCTTTAATGGCATTGTCCAATACTACTTTTAACTTCTAATTTATATTTATGTATCCTGTATTTTAGTGAGACTTGGTTGTACAGAAAAAAAGAAAAATTTCACAAAAACTAACATGAATATAACCATTGATTTATAAAAAAAATTAGCAGACTAAATTATTATTTATTCGATTTATAATAATTGTTAACATAGAAATAATTTGTTGTCAAAGTATCGCTGTTTTAATATAAAAATAATTTTAATGGTAATTAATTATACAAGATGTATTTTCATTATTATTTTATTTTCTTATTATATATGTTTTAAATTCACTACAATCTGTTATTGCACTGAGAGCATATTGAGGTAGTTTACATTATAGTAAACATAATTTAAATTTTAATAACTAAAGATAGCATCAATGTCAAAACAACTTGAAATGCATTACCTAAAAATTATATCAGATAAAGAACAATATTAGTCTTTAATTAAGAGATTAATATATCAAACAATTATTATAATTATATTAGAATAAAAAAATACCCAAAAATTATGGCAGTTATAATTAAAATGAAGATTTATATCACATGATAATAATATTTATGAAATTTCTTAATAAAGTTTGATCTTGATTTCAGTTTAACGCAATGTAACTGAAATAAATAATGTACATGTATGTATATATATATATATATATATATAAATATAATTATACAATGTATATGTATATATATATACACACATATATATATATATATATATATATATATATATATATATATATATATATTTCAAGAAAATAATAGTAACATTTACAGTATTTGATCTAATTGTTCAGAAAAGCTTTCATCTAAATTGTCCTATTTAAGTCCATGAGTAGATTTTCTAACCCACTGACCATCAGCAAATTCAACAAGTTCATATCTCTACCACTTAACTATTCCATTTCATACCATTTGTTCTTTTACGGTCATGTTATCCATATTATATATATATATATATATATATATATATATATATATATATATATATATATAAATATATATATATATATATATATATATATATATATATATATATAATGCCAATTATGTATAATTATTCCTTTCATTTGAAACTTCAATTTTGAATTATAGCTATTAAAGTAGTTAATTGTTAAAATAATTTTTACTTTAGAAAATAAACAAGTTTGTCTGTTTGGAAGTTTTGAAAAAAATAACATAAATTATATTAAAATTACGTTATAATTCATTTCACTAAATCAGAGCAAAAGAAAGAAATATCTTTAATTTTCTAGATGTTCTCCCAATGCTGGTTTAAAATATTTTTCATTTCATTTTCTTAGCCTGAAAAGTTCTTCTTGCATTAATTATAAAAAACTTTCCTTTTAAGCAATCAATCTTTTTAGGAACTGATCATTTATAATCTTTGTTAATATTTAATTTTTTTACATTCTTTTAACGTTGTTATCAACATAAATTATTTGAATACTAATTTTCGATATAAATAATATTTTTTAAAAAATATAATGAGATCATCAGTTAGTTTTTCTTGATGTAGAACAATTATTTTCAGCTTCAACATTTATTCTATGTCTAAATTTTGAAGAAAAAAATTCTCGTTATAAAAAAAAATATATTAAATATATTTATTCTCGACATACACGTCCATCAGAATCCACCATTCTTCGATTAGTGAGTAAATTTGAAGAGACTGGATCGGTTAAAGTTAAAAAAACTCCAAAATGTATTCGTAGTGTTTTCTGATGAAAACATTGACTTAGTTCACGAAAATGTATCGGAAAAGCCAGGAATTTCAATTCCACGACGTTCACAGGATTTGAGCTTTTCACAGACGACCAAATGGCGTATTTTACATAAGGAATTATTACTGTAGGCTTATAAGGTTTAATTAACACAAGAATTGAAACCAGAAAACCATTTGCTATATTGGAGATTTGTTAATTGAATATTGAAACAACTAAACTGTTTTGTTGAGCCATCTTTAGCGATGAGGCTCATTTAGAACTTTCTGGCTACGTTAACAAACAAAACTGCCAAATCTGCGGTGAAGAAAAACCGAAGGTAGTCGTTGAGAAGCCACTACATACAGAAAGAGTGACTGTTTGGTACGCAGTTTGGTCTGGTGAAGTAATTGGTCGTAACTTTTTTGAGAAATACGCTGCTAAAGCGATTACTGTGAATGAAGAAAAATATCGAAACATGAAAACCTAATTTTTGTGGAAAGAATTTGTTGATATTGATCTAGAGAGCCTGTAATTCCATCAGGACGATGCAACAAACCACACAGCTGGCGAAACAATTGATTTATTAAGGACAAAATTTCTTGGTTACGTTATTTCTAGAAATAGAGACATTATTTGACTACCGAAATCCTGCGATTTAACACTGTTCGACTAATTTCTTTAAGGCTGTGTTAAAAGGCAGATGTACACCAATAATCCTAAAAAAATTCCAACCTAAAAGATGAAATCTGCAGAGTAATTGGCGAGGTAGAGCCCAGATTGAGTAAGGATGTTATTGAACATTTTAGCAAAAGAATTCTTGCTTGTAGAAAAGCACCCGACGGTCATTTACAAGATATTTTTTTTATTTATAAATGACACCTTAACTATTCATTACAATAAATAATATCTAAAATTTAAGCACACAATCTGTTTTATTTCAAATTAAAAAAGTGGATATTTATTAGAAAATTCTTTATTACTACAATGAGTACAAATAAATAATTTTGTAAATAATTTTCATAATTTTTTATTAGGTATTCCTTTTCTAACAAATTCGTTTAACGATATTTTGCATTTTTAGCAAGTAGTTTAATTTAATTATTGTTGAATCAAAATTGTTATAATTAGTACTACAAAATTACAATAGTGTTCATTTAATCAAAGTAGTATCCAGTTGATGGAAGTAATGCGAGTTAGTTATCATCAGTGTTTCCTAATAAATATGCTAGACTAAATGTCATCTAATACTTTTAAATCACTCCAGTAAATATTACTTCTCAATAGAATCAATAAATATAAGTTCCAAAAAATTTATTCACAATATCAATCACTAGTTTTGCATCGTTGTAGAAGTACATCTTTAAAGCACTAAGATACAGAAAACTCGTTAAAAATGTATAACAGTTAAGACAACGAATTTCATCTGTAAGACCATTTTACGTTTTTTTTTTCAATAAAAACATTTCAAACTACCTAAATTTAAGCGCATTAATAATGGAAAAACCTATTATTTATATAAATTTTATGATAAATACATTCTCATGTCAAAGGGTTGTAAATGTTATAATAAATTTAATAATATAATTATAATAAATATTTTATTATTAAATATATTACTCTTTTCAAACATATAATGCTATGAGAACCAGAAATATACCTGAAAATAGTATATCTAATAGAATATTATAAAAGAAATATAGACTGAAACATTTGCGAAGAATGTTAATATTACAACAGAACATAAAGAGTACAATAAAACCATTCTGTATATGCAGGCAGATGCACTTTTAAGGTCATCCTGCTACTGTTTAGTTTCTATTACACAGAAGGTAATATTCTGCAAGTTTGCTAGTTGTATAAAATAAAACAATTTATTAGTTGTAATAAGAGTATACGGTCTAAAATAAAAATGCATTTTGATCTCAGTGTGGATATATATATATATATATATATATATATATATACATATATATATATATATATATATATATATATATATACACGAGTGTATATATATATACAATAATATATGGTAGATTTTGTATCTAGTAGTAAATAAACCTTTAGTATTATATTTTGCAAATTTTAAATTTATTTAACTTTCATAATAATAGAACTAATTATATAGTAATAAAACTTGTTTTTAATAATAAGTGCTAAAAATAATTTGAGTGTTGTATTTTAAATATTTGGATCCTACTTTGAAACAGTACTTCAAATTATATAGTAAAATATTTCATAAAGAAAGTACAGAAAAGAGATTAGTATTTATAAAGGGAAGCACTAAATGAAACAGTGCTTTAGAAGGTTATTAAATACTACATAAATGTGTTATCATAATCTAATACAACAATGTTTTTTTAATAATCAATGTCATTCATAATTCTCTGTATATTGATTTTTTTCCCAGATTATATTATTTTTTCATTTTGTAATAAAAAAAAATCTCCAAGATATAATAGCGATTAATAAAATATCTTTAAAAAATAGAGGTAACTCAGATTTTACTATTTACATTTATTTTTAAAGTAATTGTTATTTTATGGGATTATTTATAGAGTTTAATTGAAACAGATATATGAAATTCTTTTTTAATAGAATAGAATACAATTAATAAATAGTACAGGTATTTCATATTAATCAAATGAGTCGCAATTTTATGTTTACAAGATATAGTATTTCAAACTATAATATATACAAATTTTATACTTTTCGCACATGTTTTTTTTTCTTTGTAAACCGAACCCATTTTTTACTCCCGAATTGATTTGTATAAAGTTTTTGTAGCATTCTCTCTTTGCAGTTCTATATAGGCTTCCATTGAACAAATAAATTTTACAAAGTGGTGTTTTTTTTTTTACTAGGATACGATTTTTTACGGTTAGTAACAACATTACAAAATAAAGAAAATATACAAAAAAGTGAATACATGTTTTGCAACTAAAAGAACTGCACACAAAAGAAACAAAACAACATAAAACGTAAAACAAACACTTTACAGTACAAGTATAATATATTTCTATGGGTATCCGTACATCAAAGAAATACATTTATCTTGTGACACATGAATACATGACGTCAATGCAACAAACGACGAAAATAAAATAGAAATATTATCGACAAGTATTCATATACTATTATATTTTGTGAAAAAAAAAATTGTTAGAAAGTATGAATATCCATATGTATGTATATATATATATATATATATATATATATATATATATATATATTTATATGTATATACAATACATACATACATATGTTCATATATATATATATATATAATGTAATTTTACAAACTAGGAGAATACTTTTATTACAAACACATATATTTATCCTTATCTGTCTACCTATTCTCCATCTATTTCTGTATCTATCTATCTATCCAGACAGATACATAGATATGTATCTATCTATCTATATATATATATATATATATATATATATATATATATATATATATATATGGTCATAGAAAGAAAGAGCGAAATAGATATACATGTATATGTTTATA
>CM068314.1:42925807-43000807 GCA_034766995.1 Acanthacorydalis orientalis
AAATAATATAATATAATTTATATTCAACACAAGTAGATCATTTTACATACTATATTTTCAAAAAAAAATCATAAAATTATTTTTAAAAGAAGTACATTTTTCCTTTTTATGAAGTTTACTTTACTTTGTTTATTTTGTTTCTACGTGAATTTTTTTAATAACTTCAGATAACATGTAAGGAAATATAGAAGAAATAAATGTAAAATTTATTGTTGTACATTACAAATGTTCCTCCGAAGTAAACGTATTAATTTTAATCTATTTTGAATAAAATTGACTCGTTTGATAAAAACAATAAACATTATAAGTTTTTTTTTTAATTTAAGTTTTATTATAGTTTTTTTTAATTAACTAAATATTATTACATTTAAGTATGTATATATCAGGGCCCTCTGGTGGTATAGAGCAATGGATCAATCGCTCCAGGCACCATGTCTATGAAGTCGCCTGTTAGTTATTTCACAATTGTTTTATTATTTGCATGATTTTTATTTATTTATAGCGATTAATAAAGCTAAAAAAATATATAGTGCTATCACCATTGCTAGAAAGCGCCCTGTACTTAATTTAAAATTATAGGCTTCATCTTCAGATGTATATTAATATTAGTCTTATTAAATTAATATGTAAGTATGTTTAAAATTTTAGTAAACAACTATATTTGATGTTTTTAGACACCGAAACATAATAAATTTCTTATTAATAGACTTATTTTCATTCAATCTGTATGTATTTATATTCGAGTACTCGTCGTACGATGAAGGAGATCCCACATAACATTTGGACGATTCCACGATTTGAATTCGTAAAAAGTAAAACAGTTTTGCTTACGAATCTAATGACCAAGCCATTATAGACCCACAACACAATTATAAAGTTAATTTTTTTAATTTAGTTTTGGCAATACAACGAAAGATTTGAAATATGAAATTAATTGTTGATAAGTTTAAAATATTGTATAGCATTTATAAACTGAAACATGAAAATAGATCATAAATACTAAAAAAATGTGTAGGTTTACATTTATTACTGGCTGATAATGATAACAGTGATATTGATGGTATTAAATATAGTGAAAAAATTACAAATAACATTTCGAAATTTGTTTGTTTTCCTGCGAATAATGCTAACTGGGCCAGTATCATTTATTTATCGAATTAAAAATTATAATAAAATACTTTAGATTGGGTTACTCCGAACGGGTTATCATTTTTTTAAATATTTGAGTAATTTCCTACGAGAGAAGGTCAAGTATTAGCTCAAAGTGCTTTCGATGAATTCGTTAATTCTAGCATTCCAAAATTCTATGAATAAAGATCTTTACTTTAGTATTAGAATGAAATCACTTGACATGAATTGTTTTTTAGATAATTCTATTTTATATATTTTAATAATTTTCAATTTTTAAAAATTTAATTTCACCAAAGTCTGTAAGTAATGCTGCTAAGATGAAAAATTATTACGTAGGTTATCAAGATAGACGTAGAAGTATTTTTTTAATTAAAGATATCATTATTCATACGCATGATTGTGATTTTGAACTCATCATTGTAATTAATAGCTGCAAAATTCATAAATCATTGTTTATAATAAACATTTATATATATGTATATATATATATATATATATATATATATATATATATATATATATATATATACGTACATATAATTATCTACATAACTATATATGCGCCTCGGTATACGCGTATTTATGTGCGTATATACGGGTAATGTGAGTTTACACGTACGTATATATTATTCGTATACTGCAACGTTCTCCGTCGTTTTTGGTTGGTAAGAATTGATTTTATGTAAGTATATATACGTACATTTGTATGTACACATGTATGTATACGTGTGTAACATAGTATATATTGATTGTTGCTCAGAAAACCTGTTAACGACAGTATTTGTATGCATATATTCATATGTTCGTTTGCTATCAGATTTTCTAAACGAGAATAAAATATCGAAACGTACAACGAAATCTTAAATGAGTGCAATCATCTTTCCATACGTGTTACTATGGTAACAGTCGTTGCAAGGAAACGAACTCATCATCTTTCTTTAATTCGGATGAGCGATTCAATTCTTTTTTCATATACATTACGACGAGCAAATGTAAATAAGACTTTGCACGGAATGTGAATACAATGAATTTGGCGAACTTGGTTCAGTGAATGAACCGTCATGACTTGCAAAATAAATGTTTATTCTTTATTAAAAAATATCTGCATGCATTTTATACATTTAGCTGATGAAACCGCCGACATGACTATGAACATTTTTTTTATTCTTTCTGTTTTGTTTACCAAGATTATATATATATATATATATATATATATATATATATATATATATATATAGTACAGAGATTTATAAAATGTATGTAAATGTTAACGATGTACATTAAGTATTATTATAAAATTGTTGTGTAATGTTAATTTTTTAATTTAAATTTATTTTGTAATCAGTAAATAAAGTCATTGTACTTTTTAAATGTCCTCATAGTAAAAAAAATAGGAATAATTTTTTGATTAATTCATGTATTAGATCTGAAAGAAAATTCTGTAAATTTTTAATTTTAAATTTAGATGTTTTATTTTATTTTTTTAATTATATTATAAAAAACAACTGTTTGCAATCTTGTGGGATTTATCGTTAGCTGTATTTATTTTTTGGAGAAATTAATATTGTTTATAAATAAAAATAGCAAAAATAAGAGAAAGTTGAAATTTGTCCAAAATATGTGATTAATATTTTATTTCGATGACAAATAAAATATATGTTTTTTTTTCACAAATGAATATTTACGTTCCACACACCACAAAACATTTTTTGATCAAAATGTTAAAAAATTAGCAATTTATCGTTTTGTTAATGATTTTTCACAGTTCGTTCGAAGTATGTTATTCTCAGAGCTTTTTAGATACAAGATCTAAAATGCATAGAAAATAATGAAACCAGTTGAAAGTTTGTTTAAAATATTTTAATGATTATGATAATAATTTTAACAATATAAAGATTTTTATAGAAATAATAAAAACTTAAATGATAAAAAAAAGAGGAAACTAAATATTTAAAAATTTAGAAATATACAGAACCAGATTCAAAATAAATAAACTTTAGTTTGATCTATTTAAACATTTCAATTTCTTTATATTCTGTTACCAGATTAAAAACAATACCAACGTTGTAAAAAATTAAATCAGTTATTGATCAATGGAAACATTAACATATTGTCTAAACATACTTTAAAAAATAAATATACATGGGTCGTTTGATAAGTATGATAAAAAGGTGAGTTAAATACCGTTTTTTGGAAAAGAAATGATTTTATTTCTCAACATAATTTTCATTGAGAGCTATACATTTGGTCAAGCTAGTCTGCAAATACCCATTGACGGCAGCGATCACAACCTTATTCGATGAGAAATTCTTCCCATCGAGCCAAATTTTCAAGTTTGGAAAGAGAAAAAAGTCGAACAGGGCCAAGTCCGGAAAATAGGGTGATAAGAAATCAATTTGAAACCTAATTCGTTCAATTTTGCCTTTGCAACGGTCGATTTGTGCGACGGAGTGTTGTCATGATGAAAGAGCACTTTTTGTGCACCAATCGTGGCCGTTTTTGTTTCAGTTCTTCTTTCAAACGATCCAATAAGTTTATATAATGGTTCCCTGTTATCATTTTTCATTTCGTTAAGTAGTTGATCAGGATAAGTCCATGGAAATCTAAAACAAACAGTAGCCATCACCTTCCTAGCAGACAAAACGTTCTTCGCCTTCTTCGTTGCATTTTCACCAGTTGTTGTCCACTGCTTTGACTGCTGCTTCGACTCAGGTGTGTTGTGATGATTCCATGTTGATTCCATTCCATGATTCCATCTCAAAATGGATTGCCCGTTTTTTTCCATTTTTACAGTAACTGATACAATTGTCGCTACAAACATATGTAGAACGTGAATAACACGTCGTTTCTGGATGAAATTTCGCCTATAATGGCGCCCCTTTGAATGGAGACACCACATCATAGAAATTCACCAAACTTATCAAACGACCCATGTACATGAAGACTATATTGAATTGTATTTAGCAACAAAATGAGAATAAGATCAAAAGAAAATAATAATAAAATTAAATTTAATGCTGTATCGACATTCATACAATTCAAATTACCATATTGTACGTTTATGATCTCTCTACATTGTTTTGTTATTAAATGATTTTATAAAAAAAAGTTTGCTTTGTACAATTAAAGAAATCGAATTGGATACAAAATTAAAATTCCGTATCGATGTAGTATTTAAAGTGAAGAGATTAAAAGAAAAAATATAAAAGAATTCTTCCAGTTATTTGAAAATATAGATTTACAAGAACGAATTAAGTGCAAAATTTGAGAACTCTGTATAGTAGTCTTTTAAAATGAAATTTCTTAATATTAACTTTGTATTTATAAATTATATACTGTTAACAATTATTCATTAAATTATTATTTCACTCATTTAATGTACTTATGACAAAGTAATTTAAAATAATTGTATTAAATATACTGTTCTCCAATAGGACGCATTTTTTTATTTGAAAGCAAAACAAAAAAATTGAGTTGAAATTTAAAATTTCTTTATTGTAAATAATTGTTAGATGTATTCCATTTATAAATAAAAAATAATATTGTGTAAGTAACCGCCATATGTTTCTTAGAAGTAATCACTCGTTTGTTAATATTTTCAGTAACATCTCGACACAACTGGAATTCTACCTTACCAATTACACTCTGGATTTAATTTCGGATACAATTCAATCTCTCTCTCTCTCTCTCTATATATATATATACATATATATATATATATATATATATTTATATATATATATATATATATATATATTATAATAATAATAAGCAGGTACGAGATTGTAAAGTTTTTTAATTTTTTATATGAAATAATTTTACATTCGATTTGAATATTAAAACTATTTAAATACATTTGTAAATAAATGTTCTTATATTATAGTAAGAGAGTTCGTATTCAAATAATTTGCTCGTAAATACGTTGCATAAATATACTAGTTTTATTTCAAACGTTGTATTTGAAATGAATTATGTAACATGTTCTAGAAGCTTATAAAGTATTAACAAGTACAACAAATGTACTACTATAAATGTAAAAATATTAAGAAGTATGATTCAACAAATATATTACTATAAATGAAGACACGATCAATTCAGTGGTTACATAAAAGACACTACATTCGATACTATAGAAATTATGTAAATATTTACAGACTACTAGACTCTATTTTAGTCAGAAATAAAATTTCTTTGTGTTCGGTTGTAATTAATTTGGACTAAATATGACACTATTGTGAATTTAGTTAAAAAATATATCCTTGTGAACTGTCAATTTGATTTTTTTGTGTGACAATAAAATTTGGTGAATTTAATATCCATGATACATTGTTTTCTTTAAAATGATTGCGCAGATAGTCTACTTTAAGGTAATACAAAATTTAATTTTAAATCTTATATTAATTTCTACTTGCATATACGATATGCACATATATATTTATTTAGAGGTATATATTGTCTTTTGTTATTTCGTTAATGAAACATATTAAAATGTGATATTTTCTACACTATGTTTGAATATTAATGATGTCTCTAGAAAATATGATGAGTTATTTCAGCTAAACCTAAAGAAAAAAATACATATTTATACAAAAAATAATTCATTATGAAATATTCATAAATGAGAGATAGTTATTTTTCATTATTTCAAAAATTTGTAGTACTAGTATTACATTATAAGATTATTTGGCCACAAGTTTCGTACACTATTTAATTTTTTTCTTTTAAAAATATTTTTTTTCTATTTCATCTCTTTCTTTGTTTCTCTCTCTCTCTGTACATGTATATATATATATATATATATATATATATAAATATATATATAAATAAAAGAAATGCCTACTTACACACACAGTTCAATAAATATATGTTTAATTATATAGAACGTATTATATATGTTATTTGTAAAGTACTTTATAAAATTTCTGCCCTTACGAAAAAAATATTTATTTTAACTTATGGTTAACTATTAATAATTTATATAATTTCACTAGCAGTTATCCATTGCTTTCTATCTATATATTTATATATATATACATACATACATACATAAATGTGTATATCCGTATATGTACACTTATATATATATATATATATATAAATGTGTATATCCATATATGTATGCATATATACATATAAATGTATTTATGCATATATATATATATATATATATATATATATATATATGAATATACATAAAAGTATATTATTAATAATAAATATCTTATCATGAAAAAATGAGAATAACTTTAGAATTTACTATTGGAATAATTGGAATCTACAAGTTGCTATTAGGGTATTCGCTGTTGAATTTGAAATATGAGTATATTTATATCGTTATATATATATATATATATATATATATATATATATATAAATATACACATACATACATACATATATATATATATATATATATATATATATATATTAAATTTTACTTTTTAACTTTCGTCAGTAATATTATTATATTATTAATTTTCAATTAAATAAATTAGTTAATATATAACCATTGTGTGTTTACTATATCAAAATGAAGGTTAAAAATATTTACATCAATGAATTTTACACTTGTTACTGTGGAATGTATTAACAAAATTCAACGCAAATTAAGACAAATACCTTATAATACTTACTTCTTTTCATTATTTATATACTGATTAATATTAAGTAATTTAAAATATCTATATTTTTTGTAATCTAATTTCGGTTTAACCATTTCTTAAAACTAATACTAAATAACTTTTTTATATATTATATTTTATTACTTAAATCAATTACTGAATATTATATTATTCATTATGATAATTATTCCATAACTTTGATCCTATTACATCCATTTTACATTTTCGTATTTTTAAGAATTTTTGATTTAGATTTATAAGATTTTTTCATAAACATTTTTTATTCATTAATAAATATTACTGACTTTTCAAAAGGATTTTAATAAATAATAATAAGTTAATTAAATAAAAATCAATAAAACAAAAACATCCCTGAACTTTTTTATCCATTAATAGATTGAGCTGACAGTTTTTTAGATGACTTAATATGTATTGTTCGTTAAAATCTCAATTTTATACTTTTTAAAGACATATTGTTTTGACAATTATTGTAATCAATTAGATTTAAGAATATATTAAGAACGTTTCTATAAGTATAAAAAATATATTAATATTCTTTGAACAAATAGAATTAATTTAAATTTTATTAATTTTTATAATAAATTTTTAAAAATAGAAATTATTGATTAATGATTTCATTTATATTTTTTATTGAAAAATATATTTAATTTTTGATTTCGTTTATTTGGAAATATTTTTACTTAGCCTTTACGTTACGATTAAGCTGAACACGAAACTCGACGTCCTTATAGTTTGCCGAGACGCGCCAGCGATTGGCATTTCATTGGTTAAAGACATCTTAACTATAGTATTTCAACTGTGTATATTTTTCTTAATGGTAGTATGAGTCGCTAGTGATATATATCATACTGTCGTTAAAGCGTCTTTCGAATAAAAACACGTGAAGAGATTCCAATATTAACAACCAACCATATGACTCAATGTGGGATAAAGAAAAGAACCGGTATATTGGGGTTTTGTTCCGAAACAAGATTTAGAGAGGAGCCACTACAGTGGCGTTTCATCCCAAAACTTAGTTTATAGAGAATCCAATATAGTAGTGCAGCTATAGGGTTAAAAATATGTAAATTTAAATATTGTACACTGAATGTATTAAAAATATTTTATGAATTAATGAAAAGAAATTTGAAATTAAATATTTTTTTAAATCACAAACACATACACACATATATATATATGTTATGTATGTATATATATATATATATATATATATATGTTTATGTTTGTATATATATGTTTATATATATGTATATATATATATATATATATATATGTATATATATATATATATATATGTATATATATATATTTATATATATATATTTATATATATCTATATATATATATATATATATATATATGTATATACATATATATATATATATATTGAAGTCGTATAAGTGTTCTAAAAAATCTTAATAGCGAAATTTAATCAAATCAGAATATTAAAATAAATTACATTACATTCAGGCTAGACAGCTATTATCCTTTTTTAGAGCAGATAATTGGATTAAGAGATCATTTATTTAACTACTTCATATTATTAGTATAATGCTCGTAAAAAAACCTGATTAGTAAAAACCTTCCTTCATGTATAACTATGTATAACTCTGCATGTATAACTCTGAAAGTAAATAGTATTTTGTTTAATTGAATTTTTCAACATAGAATTTTATTTTTAACTTTTTTATTCATTTTTGTAAAAAAATAGTTACGTCTATAGAAATATTTTACATTTCCAATTAATGGAAAAATATATATGTAAAATACTTTTATTTATGAATTCTATTTTAAACTTAAATTTTTACAAAACATTATCTACAGTGGATTAATATGGTTTTAAACAATTTTATCTGTACAGTAAGCATTAGGATATCAAGTAATGTTTTCAACTTTTTTAATTAATATTAAAATATGAGAACAACACATAAATGTACACTTTACTTATTCTTTATACAAAAACAAAAGTAAATCAATATATTTGTAAATGTTTTATTGTTAATGGAATACGACTCGATAATAATTCCGGTATTAATTAAATTAGTTGCATACGGATACATATTTTTAAAATATAATTCTTAATAAAAGGTAATAGGCATTTCATTTGTAAAAGCTATTTCATTAATATTTCTCAATAGAAAAAAAAGATTATGGTATAAAACATATTATTTAGCCATATATAATAGTTTTACATATAATAAATTTATTCAAAGCATAAACTTATACAAATTATAAGTACATTTATCTATATATATATATATATACATGCACACACACGCACACGGATATATGAAATATATAATTAAATATTTTATATATAACAATGTTAATTTAGAAAACAAAATATATTACTTCAAAAGGATAATATATTTTCCTTGTAGAAAGTACTGTTGTCGTACAAACATTATATATATATATATATATATATATATATATATATATATATGTGTATATATATATATATATACACACATATACATATATTCATACATACATGGTAGTATGTCTGTAAATGTAGACGTTCATTCTGTATTAACATTAATAAAAACTCTGTTGTACGTCTTGCCTTTGTAGAGTTTTTAGTCCGAAAATTTCCTTTTTTTCAGCGCTATTATTATTGAGCCGAAATGCTAAGAGTGTCTTATTAGCGTGACATTTCGTTTATTAAATATTTGAAATATTATCTCGATAAAGAAACGTATTATTATAACAATAATTTTGTTTTGGATACCTGGTAGACATATATTAAATATTAACTGAAATACAAGAGATGTTTACGTAAATATATGGAGAGAAATATTTAATAAATTCAATTTAATCTTCATAACAAGGCATATCTCTACTCACTTACACATAGGTTCTCATATACTGAAATATTAATTATTTTCTGTGTTTCTCAGAACGTTGTTTATTTGATAATAATTAATTTTTAAGTATGTATATTCATAAAAGTTTTGTTTAATTAAATTGGTTTTGGGTAGATATGAATGAATATTTATATATCTTTGCATATTTTTCACTAAATTAATGGGTCAATAAATGTATTTCTGTTTAAATATCTTTAATATATTATTAGTAATTACCATTTAATAATATTGATGTATTGTTATGCATTCTTTCTTTCTAAAAATAAAATCTGATATCTAAAGTTGACAATATAAGAGTAATAAAACATACCTTTTTTTCATTAACCCATTTACGAACAACATTGCGTAAACGTAACAATTTATATTTTGATTCTTTAATCATTTTTATCAATGTTGAAGTTTTGACAAGTATGCGGAATAATAATTTAAGCTCCATTTAATGCATATAAAGTCTCTGTTTATTTCTTATATTTAAATATACATTTTTTTTTGTTTGTTTTATGAATATTTTCTCATTATCAATAATTAAAAGTAAATTTCGCAAATGTCTAGTATTTTATTTTGATTTAAATTAATGTTGTGACATTGGCGTAATACGTTATCTCTTGCTGAGTTGAAAATGGCAGTCCAAAATTCCGGAATTCTCCTAATATTCGAGGAAAACCTATAAGATTTGGATTGAAACTTTGGTGTATGGCATCATATACCGTTACTTATTTCAATTCGAACTTTACAGAAAAACTAAAAAAAAATTATCGACTCAGTTATGTGTTTTAAAGCCAATATTTTCTTGAATCCTTTATCAGTAATTAAAGATACAAAAAATCACAAAATTTATTTCAACACTTTTTTACGGAATTTTCTTTGTTATTGTCGTTATAAGAAAAGAGTTTCTTCGTAACTGGAAATATTAGAGACAATTCAATTCTTAATTCACTTTTAATTTTTTTAAAAAATACTGTAAAATCCAACGGGATGTTGGATGTAGCTTTAATAAAAATTTGAAAATTACATTGATACGCTGGAATGACAATCCTGTTATCACAGTATCAAAAAATGTTGGCACGGCAGAACCCATGCATAAGGTCAAAATATAGTAAGAAAGATAAAAATATGTTTTCATTGACCATTTAAAAGTAATAGTGGAATACAATAATCATATAAGAGGGGTTGGTCTGAGTAGTAATAGAATATTAAATTATCAAATTTATCTGCAAAGCAAAAAAATGGTGGTGGCGTTTATTTTCTAATATAGTGGATAGTGTATTAGTAAATTCATGGAAAATTTGTTTGTAGTAGTGACAGTATGACACAATTAGAATTTT
This sequence comes from Acanthacorydalis orientalis, assembly GCA_034766995.1. Lineage (NCBI taxonomy): Eukaryota > Metazoa > Arthropoda > Insecta > Megaloptera > Corydalidae > Acanthacorydalis > Acanthacorydalis orientalis. The sequence goes on from CM068314.1 coordinate 42,936,773, forward strand.
GGTTGCATGTAGTCTGAAGTTTATTAGCATTTATAGACGACGATGACTGCGCAAAACGACAGACAAAATCTTCAAGAAATATACATTTGAGAAAGCCATTTAAAATAAATATTTTAAAAGATATAAGCCGAGATAAATTTGTGATCATTTTATAAAAGAACATCATCAAAAGAAAAGAGAAGAAGGTGTTATCTCTGCAAGAGACAAACAGTATATTTATGTGAAAAAAGTAATTTACATTTACATACAGCTTTTTTTGATATTTACCATGATAAAAATTAATCGGAATAACTGTTTTAAAATTTTTCATTAATACAAATTTTTCAGCCTTATGATATCTTATCTAGCCAACATTGTGTATACGCAACATTTTATTTCTTTAAAGTATATATTTTTTTAAATTTACAAATACTGGTACTTCTCTATCTAAGCTACTTTGAAATCGTTTGTAGTGAAAAAATTAAAACTTTCATTGGTTGGCCGTAAATGGGTTAATAATTTTTATTTTCGTAATAAAATGTCTTAACATCTGTCAACACAATTTCATATGTCAATTTAGAAAATATTATTTTTTTAATCAGCAATGTTTTATATACCTTTAATTTGTGAATTATTATTTAAAATTAATTACTAATATTGAGGGTATTCTTAGAAGTTTTTAAATATGTTATGTAATTCATCTTTAAAAAAATACTTCAACATTAAACTGTATTTTGAATGTTTATTTATAGAAAGTACACCGATTTTTACAATTGATATTTTTGTATTATTCAGACTTACTTCGAAAAATATTGTTTTAAAAACTAATTACTTGTAACTGAAATCAATATTTCTTAATAAATATTAGTAGAAGTATTTATTGAAATTGAAATTCTTAGAATATAGCAAAGTTAAAATATAAACAATTGATAAAAATGAAGTTTATATAGAAGATAAGAATAATGTTTTGATGATATTCAGTTTTATTTCAAAAGTTATGAATTAAATTTGATTTCTTTTCTTCTGTTACTTTAAAGATGAATATTATTAATAAAAATGTAATTAGATTGTTTATAGTTGATTGAAGTAAATTTAGAAGTATAGAAAGCAGTGTGAGTTGTGATAAAATGAAACTTGTTCTAAACAATGAATGTAAATGTTTATAGATTTTGCAATTATAAAGATTTAAAAATCTTATTTTAAAATCTTTATTGAAAGCAACCGATGATATTCTTTTCTTTCAGTATGAATTAATTTCGATAAATAAAAACATTTTTTTTACTAATTTTAGAATAATGGAACAGAAATATTCTTAATAAAAAAATAAACATTATGAAATACATAACAATTAATGATAGTATTTCATCGAGAACTTATGACAAGTGTCTTCTCACATTGAACCGGCGAACTTGAATTGAATTTTCTACGTTGTTATAATCCCAAATGAAATTAATTTCCAGATAGCCGCATTCTCACGAGCCGGATTGGAAAACCATTCATTTAAATAATTGTTCTCGTGTTATCTTTGCCCGTTTTCCATCTGTTACGTGAAATTTTCCTCTTATTCGAATATTAATTCAGGTCCATTAGACACGGATTTCATAAATGGTTGACTTCAAGTTTCGTATCCGCGTTCAATCATATACACTTGCGTTACATTAACGTGCTTGAATCATTGCATGATCGAATTTGAAACACGTATGTATTCGAATTGTTTTCAGCAGTATAACATTTATACTCAGCGTTATGTATGTATACACAAATGCATACACCAAAATCATACACTATACATTCATATCACATGTTGTGACTAATGTTGCATGTAAATTGATATTTATTTGTAAAAAAATGTAAAATGAGTTTTCCATATAAATCATCTAATTCTAAAATATTTCAAGAAATAGTTAAAAAACAACAATTTTTAATCTAAAATATGATTAAAATACATACAATTGTTACGTACGGGAATATTAAAAGATATATTTATTTTTAACAACAATGTATATTGTTTAATTCTTATACAAATACTGAACTATATAACTGAAAAACAATTTCCTTTTTAAAATACTCTGGAAACAAAAATACTTACCTAATCTAATTAAAAGATCTTGTGTAACAGAGCATAAACTCAACACCAACACTTAATTTCTTCACACAATTTATATACATATCAATTAAAAAAGAGGTCAGATTTGTTTCTAAGATATAAGCAAAATGTTTTTGTAATTAATTTTTATACAATATACACTACATTGATTAAACGTTTTATTTTATATTCTTAAATTTTCATTTTAAATCATTAATTCAGTCGTTATATATATATATATATATATATATATATATATACATATGTGTAGAAATATATATTTATTAAGTGTAAAAATTAACCGGTGCCTTACATAGAATCAATCATAACTCTGTTTTAATTTAAAATATTTTATCGTTGTTTTAAGATTTTGAGGTGTCAACTTTAACATTTAAAACGTAATATATATATATATATATATATATATATATATATATATATAATGTATATATTGGCCAAGCAGTCAGTAACCTTACAAAACAGTAGTGAACACGATATTGTCCAAAAAGTAGAACATTAAGCATTGCATACTTTTCGCATTCCAGCTGAATAAAAATGTAGTTAGTCATGAAAATGATGTGTTCAACTTCAGAGAAAGCATAAAATTTGCAAAAAATAATTTTGAAGATATTTGAAGTGATGCTTTTGATGTTTCTAATTGACACCGTCCCGGAAAACCGATAAGGTTTGAAGACGTGGAGCTTAAGCAGCTGTTAACCGAGAAATCCGCTCAGATTGGACGGAAACTCACTTAAAAACTCGAAGTTACCCTGCGAACACTTTTCTATCGACTAAATTGTTTGGGAAAAATTCAAACGGAAGGAATTTCTGCATAAAATTAAAACCAGCGATAGAAAATAAGTTTTTGTATATTAATCTTAAGCACTGAAAATAATCGGTTATTTCAGTTTCGATCACTTTAGCATTATTTAACTGATGTCTATTTTAAAATAGTGGAAGATGTCTGAAAATGCATTTACGACTTCGACTCAAAGCCGCTATCTTTTTTTGACAAGATATTCAGTTACCCGACAGACGGAGCAAAGTTATATAAAATAATGGGGGATATTTTGATAATTGAAATTTATTCCATTTTTTCGTAAATAAAAATTTATTTTTTATAAAAAAGGCACCGAATTGATTTCTAAGCTTAATATATTGGTACGTGCATGTATTGTACTTAAACGCAAATAACTTGTATTAAAATCAAATAATATCTGATGTCCTTAAAAAAATAATCATATAAATACATTTAAGATATATAATTATTATTTAATTATAATATAATTTGTATTCTTTTAAATAATATTTCTTATAACATTTTAACTTATTGGCTTCTTTTCCTTCTTTAATTCAATAGCCTAATTTGAAGCAAAATTAATGGTAAAATCAAGGTCAATGTTATCAAAATACAGATTAATAAGTGCTCTTTAGAATGATACGAATATGAACACAATAAAATGACAGTTTAATTGAAAAAAGTAAGGCTAGAATTCAGAAAACAAAAACCGCAATTATTTTCTTTCTAACCTAATAATTGATAATTTTATGTACACTTTATCGAGAAAGGTTTTAAAATTGTGGAATATATACATATATATATATATATATATATATATATATATATATATATATATATAACGGTCAATCTAAAATGAACTTTTACAAACACTTAGAATTTAATTAAAGAGAAATAGGAAATTGATTTCATATCTTTTCTTATGTAGTTACTTAGGTTATTAATATTCTTAGTTTGATTATTCAATGTTAAATAAATTTCTGCATACTTTGCATTAAAAAATTAAAGGGCAAGTGACCAATAAAGTATGTATCACTGTCTTCACTATTTGATTTGACAAGTTCTGGATTTTTAAATCCCACAAAATAACTATCAGAATCCAAAGGTATAAATACAACTACGAAAACTAAATTTGTCTTGAAAAAACTGGTCGTCTTTAAAATAGGACGATGAGTTTATGCTTATGCATAACTAAAATAATGTTAATTTGAATTTGTTTTATTTATATATATATTAAATAAAAAAATTCTATATATTATACATATATATATACATTATAAATATATATTATATTATATATATATATATATATATATATATATATATATATATATATATATATATATATATATTCGATATTCTCTGCAGTAATGATAGTAGATGGTAGACTGATCATTCTTATGAAGCAATTTTTGGTGATTTCATTTCATTAATACATAATTCTCTGATAGAAAGCGTGATTTTTTTTCTATTATGTTGATGAGCAGACATGCTGAAACAAATAATTGCCCCTGGTACACCTTAATCCACAAAAATAAAGCATAACATGCTATTTTCCTCCAGTTGATAAATAAATAAGCTGTCATGATAACATCTGTAAAATATCAAATAATTACACAAGTTTAAAGTTAAGTCCCAGCAATTACAATAAACAACATTGCATAAACAACGGTTACACATGCAAGCAGTAGTAACAATGTAGTCAACAGAATAAAGAAGTAAAAAAATATTATGGTTACTTTCAGGAAAACTTATATATATATATGTATATAAATAAATATATAAAAAGTAATATAAAAAATAATCTGTGAAAATAACTGAAAAAGCATACAATAGGATTTTAAAAATATATTAAGAAACACGAAACTTTTAAAAATGTAAACTTCAATAAAAGATGAAAATGTGTGAAAAAGTGATATAAAATTACAAGGTCATTAACTTTAAACGATTAGCGTCGATAATAAATTCTTTTTTCGTTATTTCAAGTAGTTAACTGAAAAATATTAGTTTCAGTTCACGTAAAAGTTTGTCAACCTAACTACGCATTGAGCGATTTTCAAGCTCGGATTTCTTCTTATATAGATATCGAATAACATAAATAAGGTTTTAGCAAATTAAGCCCTGAAACTTGATAAAAACTCTATATTGATTGGCATGTGATATTATTAAAACTTTGATTATATCCAGTTTAGAAACTTAACAATCTTCTGTTTTTATCGAAGGAACGTGTATATATATATATATATATTATAATATCACAGTATGCTATTTAATGTACAAAACTAAATATATTACAAGCTGATTTAGAAAGTTTGAAAAAATTCAAAATAAAAATTACCAAAAAAAATTAAATCTGAATAGGTATTTAAAACTTTAATTTTAAATAACTGTAAATATTTATTTGCTTATATATATGTATATATGTATATGTATATATGTATATATGTATATATGTATATATGTATATATATATATATATATATATATATATATATATATATGTATATATATATATATTTCTCTGCTGACCAACATTTTAATTTATATTATTTGAAATTATCTTAAAATGTTGACAATTATTAATTGCAATAATAATATGTTGATTAATATTATTATAACATTTTCATTATCGATTTTCTTTAAAAAACTCTAAGAGTGAGTGTACATTTAAATTTTTTTCATTTATCTAATTATTAATATAATAATTTTAATTTTTGAATTCCATTTCGTTGTTTGATTTATATATCCAACATAAATCATAATTATATGTAAAAATAAATTGACAGGAAAAGAATAAAAAAAATAAATTTATAAATAACACTTAATCATATATTTTGTTAACAATATTAATCTCCTCACTGTTTGCAGTTATAAAGGAAACATTGAATTTTCTTAGTGTACGGAAATTAATCTCTGATTTAAATATATATATATATATATATATATATATGTATTTTTCATAAATCTTAAATAATAGAATCACAAGGGAGATAGTATCTCTTCGTTTCTAATTTGGTTCAACCTGTTGTAATATACATTATGTACATACGTAAGCTCATTTCCGAGTGAATTTAACTTCGTCCCAACGGTCATACGTCATAAGCACTACCTACGTTAGTAATAAAGTGACTACAAGTACATTACCAATGCATTCACTTAGTTGACCCTATATTTGTTATTTACGGTAGATTGTGCTGAAATTTCATTTACTCTAAATATTAAATGGAACTAGATAATATAGTTTATCTTATGATATAAAAATAAAACATGAATATAGTTGTAAATGAAATCTAAATTTAGAAAGTAATATTGTATCGATTTAAGCATTATAATATTAAGAATTAGTGTTTCTATGAAAATAAATGTTTTAGTATTTCAAAGAATAGTTTTTATAAAAATCATAGTTCTTATAGTTTCAATACATAGTGTTCTATATATTGTGAGTTGAAAGGTAAGACAAATAACACTAGAAAAATCTACCAATTAGTGATTTCATCTCATGAAAACAATAAAATGATAATACTTTTTACTTTTTTTATTTTATTAAAATTAAATATAAAAATAGGGGGCTCTGTTCCTCATTCGCTATGCTCGACGGCCACCGGGGGAGGCTGTTGGGAATCATAAGAATAATCTTAATAATATTTGTATTAAGATTTAACCTAAAAATAATATATTTTTAAGTTTAATTTATTTTTTTCAAATTCGTAAAATAAATGAAAATATCAACAATGTTAAATTTACAACATGTTTTACAGCAACTTGAATAATACATTTCTTTATAATAAAAATAAACTTAATATTCACAGTGCGAATTTTGGTTTCAAAAACAACTGTACAAACACATAATGTTGAAATAATATACCTACGATCATATTTCAAATTTTGTTCATTATATCTGCAATTATATATATATATATATATATATATATATTAACTTTTTTAGATTCTGTATGTAATATATTTTTATATAATATTATATTTAATTATATCTACGGGATAGATGTATTCATATTAATATACCTTTTTCAAAAAATTAAGTTTATGATAGCTGTACTTTTAATTTAAGATAATATTAATTTTTATGAACTTTTTTATTTTTAATTTACATCATCTAATTATGTCGATATGCATTTTTTTGCATGAATATTTATATAAGTTAACAGAGAGACAAAGAAAGATGTTTTAATTCTATTCATAAAAAATTAAAATTAAAATAATATAGTTTCATATATTAATTAATATTTTTCTTTGATTTTTTTCAGTATATTAAATATAACAATTTATAAACTATTACGAAATAGTTTCAATGTTTTATAGATATTCATTATGCTCCAGATAATATCTTGATTTGTATACTTGTAAAAAAATCCCCTGATTTATTTTTCTCAAATTTCAGAAATACTGAATTGGTAATTGTATAGTTCAAGATTTGTTTTTATTAGAACATTGTGATAAATATAACTTTTTTATTCGAATGGAAAACAGAAATGTTCACTTCACATGTGATAATTTATTACTAGAGAAATTATTACTTAGACTGAATAAATAAAAAGTTCTGTTTCCAATACAGACATAATTATATCAATGATATTATTTTCTTTCAATTATGGCTAGAAAATTCTTTTAATATAAAGATGTACTTTATGTATTATAAGTTTATTTCAAGTGTCTAAATATTTTATTTTAAATTAAAAATCTACAAAAAATTTTATCAATTAAATTGAAATTTAATTACTCCAAATTTTCTTATTTACATTTTTCTCAAATTTGAAAACGTGTGGTTTTCATCACGAAACAAAATAATTGATATTACTTTTCCATTCCGCATAGCTTCTAATAAATTAATGTACATATAAACACTTTGCCTTTGATCCTTTTCATATAAGTTGTGTAAGACGTGTAAACGATAAGCTTGTCTTTTATGTTAGAATTTCAAAATTTAATCAACTGTAGAAATTGAAATGTTTAGTTATCACGAAAGAGAAAATGCTAATTTCGAACTTCTTTACACCGATTGTTTATAATTTAATTTTCATTTAGTTTAATAAGACACATATTGGCTATAAAAAATACCATATTATGAATTATTGTTCATTATTTATTATTAATGAAGTATATTTTGAAATTTGTACGATGTTCAATTATATTTATTTTACATACATTTGACTTTATTATTGATTATAAATAAATATCTTTCATTGACGTAAAATAAAATCCCTTTCTCCCCTTTTAGTTCTGTTCATGTCTCTCTCTCTCTGTATATATATATATATATATATATATATATGTATCTGTGTTTCTGTATGAATTATTATCTAAGGAAAATTTGTGTGTAAAATAACACTAGATAATATATAATATGGTAACGATTTTCTCAGATAAATAATATAGTTGTAAGTGTAATCATTTCGTTATTATATTCATATAACATTATATGTAATATATATATATATGTATAATTATTTGTGAAGAATAAGATCTTCAAGTTCATATATTCAACTATTTTTACTAAAACAACATTTATAAAAATGTCATGTCATCAATAGAACTTAATAAATAAATATATGAGATAAATGTATAAAAATACGACTATAATTTGTTAAAACAAAAATGTTTGCTTTGATCTGCAATGCATCTTAAACGTTACACGTTTTTCTTGATAAAAATGATTTTTACAGTTTTATAAATATTATAAGGAATGTGTTATAAACAAAATAGTTAGTCTCGACAACGAGGGACTCGTGCGACTCACGTGTCGTGAATGGAAAGCCACCGAAAATCGAACTGACAGGGAACGTAAATGTTCATTAACTCCAAGCTATATTGCAGAAATATACATACATACATATATATGTATATATATATATATATATAAGCTCGTATACGATTTGAAATTGAAACTCAGGCTATTGTTTTTCTCAGAAAACACTTTTATTAATCAATTATATATTAATCATCGTTTTCCGCAATCATTTTCCAACGCTCAGTCTGTTGGATTCCTCGTTCGTGAAAACTTCGCGGTTTTTAGACAAAAAAGTGGTGAAGTGGATGCGATATGATTTCCTTTTTAACTGCTTCTGATTTTTCAGTTAGTTTTGCTGTCATGATGGAAGATGCCCCCCTTGCGATTGGTCAAAATTGGACGCTTTTCTTTAATTATTGCGTTCATTTTCGTTAGTTGTTGACAGTACATCTCTTTAGTAATCGTTCCGTGGGAGCAGATGAAAATAAACAACACCTTTGTAATCCCATCAAACAAACAGTAACACCTTCATCGTATGCAAGCCATCTTTGGCGACTGTTTCTTCCCCTTCATTCCCTTCTTTCCACGTTCGTCTGCGTCAGAAGCTGTTGTACAGGATCGATTTCTCATCTCCAGTCACCAATCTGTCTAAAAAAGGCTCTCTGTGGAGCTGTTCAAGCAAAGAAACTGCCAAAGAGATGCGATTAAACTTGTTTTTTTTTTTTTTTCAAACAATGAGTGCAGCAGCCACATATCGATCTTCATATCGATCTTCAATCTTAAACCCTAGCTTCCTGAAATGCTGAAATACAGTCGATCTGTCAACGTTGTGTGTCTCTTTAATCTATTCTGTCGGAATACATGAGTTATTTATCAACTAAAGCGCGAAAAATATCGTTGTTGATTTCAGTAGGCCGTCCAGAGCAAAGTTTATTTTCGAGGTTAAATCACCAAGTTGAAATTTAACAACCTATTTCTTCACAGTTGGAAGTGATAATGCATGGTCCAAGTAAACTTCTCGAATATTTGTCGTTTCCGCGCCAATGGTTACTCCTTTCCAAAACTCGTGCAACATAACGTGACGAAAGTGCATATTTTTATTGTCCATTTTTTAAAAAAATTCTTATACACAAATCTAATCGAAGAAAATGCGTCCGATACTCAAATGGCAGCTGTGACTGTCACCTTTCAAAGATATATAACATGAATACATTTTAATCACGAGTACCACCATGCAAATTCTTAACATCGTCTATTGAATCGTATACGAACTCTTGCACTAATCCAATATATATATATATATATATATGTATGTGTGTCTATATTTGTGTATATATATGAATAATACAATTAGACAGATTTTTCAAAATAATCCTTTATAGATTGTGTCTACAAGAAATAATTCTTTAAAAAAATTCTAACACAACTTTCACTTATAATTTTTTTAACATATAACTTTCTAGGAAGTAATATTTTTCAATTATTTATTTCATAATCATTTTTATAAATAATAAAAATATTATTATACTATTTTGTATATTTGATGAACTTTAAAGAAAAATAAATTTAATTTCAAGTTGTATATATATATATATATATATTGTATGTATGTAAGTATGCATGCATGTACGTATGTATACATGCATGTATGTACATAAACATGTGTAAAAGTTTTTCCATATAATATTTTATAGTCATAACGACTGTTCTTTTTTCATTCTAAATATTTATTTTAAAAGCCTACCCGTCTGTATCACTAGTACTAAATTTCTATTTACTGTAATTGCCTTATACATCCGTACGTATCAATTTCTTCATATATGACCTATTTTTCAACCATTATATTCAACATTTTTATGTATTACTTTAATAATAGATATGTATATATTAGCTAATCATATTTTAATATTCTTTCTTTAACATATTTATAAACTTGCGTATTAATTTCGTAATACTATTTTTATTTCTTATTACTTACAGTACTAGATATGTTGTTTTCCATTCAATTTTATCTTTATATTTAACAAACAACATTAATTAATATTTTTGATATATAAATGTAATAAGTTATTTTTCGAATATCAACATCTCATTAGTAATTAAAAATATACATTTAAAAATATAAATTTTAGATAGTATTTCAATTAAGTAATTTTAAGGGATATATATATATATATATATTATATATATATATATATATATATATATATCTATATTATATATATATATATATATATATATATTATATATATATATATATATATACTTCTATGCTTGTTTTTGTTAGTAATTGAAGAAAAATATTTTTAAATTTTATTTTCTATTTGTGTCTATGAAACCTTTTTTAAAATAAAATTAATTAAAAAGTCGAGAAAATGAAAATTGCCTGTTGAAATAAAATAAAATCATCGTAAGCGTCTGTATAATCCAACTACGTCTCACTGTAGATAAAACAAAAAAAGTAATTAAAAGTTTCTTGTGAGTAGATTAAAAGTTAAAAGTAAGCAACAGAGAAGATCGCATATTTTCTACAATAAATCAAAGCTTATTATTATTCAATTAAATAATTCTATAAATAAATAAATTTCTTAAAACAGAGTCACATCTATACTCTTATGTATTTTTATCTAGATTATTGTTCATGCCAAGTATATATTTTAGAGTAATAAAGAAAAATTAAAAGTAAAATAGAAATCTATAATATTATTTTTAAAGGACCAAGAAATAAAATCAAGTTTACTTACACGTTCAAATATCCTCTTCATATATATAATTTTTTTAAAAATAAATAATATAAATGCAGAAAAAAATTCAATTTAATATTTAATTTATTTATGTTTCTTTTCCTTTGAAATTATATTTCATTTTTCATAAAGTAAGCGAAGAGAGATATTAATTTCTGTTACTGTAATTACATTTCTCAATTAATAGTTTAAAGTAATGTTCATGTTAATATTAATTAACGTATATAATTAAATATTTGTTCTTTTTTAGCAATTTAATTTTTCTCTTTATAAATTTGAAAATATTATAATAAATACATCGAACATTCAAGTATTAAATAATTTTTTGTGATCAATCATTTTTATTACATTGATTTTAGGATAACTTGTGTTAATTAAAAATAGCAATACACTTAGGTTTCTTTTTATGGGGTAGAAAACATTTAAAATTGTGGAATCGTGTAAAAAAGTACAAAAAAATGTATAAAAATGAATATAACGTGTTAAAAATTCGTGTAAGTGTGAATAAATCGTGTTAAAAAACTGTGTTACTGTGAATTATGTGAAAAAATACCGCATAAAAAAGATCCAAGTGTACTTTTCCAGCCTCAGTAAAATTAATAACAAATTTTGTGATTTGAAGGTTAATTGAAAAAGTAATTTTAGAAAATAAATTAAGCCACAGTTTCGCATCCATGTCGTGATCTATAATTTATTTTATTAACTCGTATATGAAGTTGTAATTAACACGTTTTAAAATACATTATCTGTTTTTGAAATTTTGAACATTTAATATGAAATATTTACCAGTAAAAGAAAGATATTAGCATTGTATTAGCAGTAATTCACTTTGTCATTTTGTAGACATTTTTCAGAAATGAGTATACAGATATACAAATGTTCATTGTAAAGAAATGAGTATACAGATGTTCATTGTAAAATATATGTAGTATGTACATTTCGGACAGGTTAAAATATGTGGAGTTGAAAAGTGTATGTGAGATTTGTTACCACAACGTGTATTTTTCAATATTAAATGTAACTTTCCCTCTGTAAACTTTAAATTACTTAACTCTTTAACAATATCTGACATTTTTCTCGAAACATTTTCTAAAAGACATCTTGTTTAAGATGAACAGAAAAGTTTTATACAAGACACGTCCTGATAATAAATTGATGATGACTTATAACGTTAAGAACTTATATAAAGTTGCGACAATGTTAAGCTCTGACAGTAACGGGAGTCAACTTTGACTTATTTAGAACAAGTTTAAGGAGTTTCAGTTCGTATGACAGTTTGTAAGTAGTAAATAACATTAGCCACACTCAATTTTCTAAATGTGATCAAGCGTGTAGCTGTCTTTCCTGGGCTTTGGATACTTGTTGCAAACGGTAGCTTGCGAGCATATTGACTTTTATTGTTGTGGAAATATGAAAACGCCTCAGATGAGTGTATTGATCATTTAAAATAAGTTTGAAAAGTTTTAATATGAATCGACGTCACGTCAATTTATTTACTTTATATTGACGTTAACATGATATACTTTATTAAAAGAAGGAAATATCCTTTTTGAAATATTGATACGTGAAACATTCTACCTTCCACCATATTTCTCCTGCAAGAAGTTTCATGTAGTTGTATTAAACGTATCCTATATATATATATATATATATATATATATATATATATATATATAATACTTCATTGACGAGTTATTTCAAAGCTGTGCCTTATATATTCGTTTATCTTACTTTTTACTTAAACTTATAAGGCTACAATGCAAAATATTTATCTTAAATCGTTATTTTTACTTCAGATTTACCTTATTTTAAACCAGGTAATACTTTAAACGTATATTTATATCAGTAGCCTAAGAAGGTATATATACTATTTACGCGGAACGAATGATCTAATTTCATTGCACTATAAATATAATTGTACAGTTACATATTTTTATTTTGTATCTTACACATAATAGATTATTATATTGTAAATCATTTCTCATATTGTGTTTTCTGTATTATAAACATTGCAATAATGCTTGTTTTATGTCTTACGCTTCTTTTAAATTACATCTGTTTTGTATTCTACATTAAACGTTACATCTTTTATGTAATGATAAAAAATCTTTGAGAATTGAATTCTTAATGAGCTTATTATCTGGTTACTTTTAGTAGCAGTACATTTCCATTATTATTCACACTCGTTTATTTTTGAATTAGTACAAAATAATATTAATACACATTTTGAATTTTCTTGATGTTTATTCTCTTCAGATATGTTTTTTGTTTAATTTTAATAATTGTTCTTGAATTTATCCGACACAGCTGTATTTTTGATGATTTTTAGAAATACAGGTGTCAGTATTCCGTAGATTATTGTAGAAACGATTCAAATATTTATGGTTTTAATTCATAAATATTTTATAACAATAATTTGTTTTACTTTTAAAAATAGTTTGTTCTATTAAACCAAACTATTTCTATTCTTATTATGTACCTAGGACTAGTAAGTGGCGACGGGAATTTTTGTATAATATGTATATATATATATATATATATATACACCATCATATAAGATATTTTCTCTGTACATTTCATGTTACAAAATTATCAATACAGTAGTGAATAGTTTTGTTCAAACCAATTCATCATTTCTTATTTCGTTATGGTTTTCCAAATGTTACAAATAATTACATTTTCTTTAGTTTGAAAATGTTTATAAGCTCATCTAAATATCTCCAGATGTACAGTGATAGTCTAAGAGAAATGTGCCCATTCACTATCTCAATCGGTTCTCCTAAAAGGGAATACTGTTTTTTTTATTTTGACCCATTTGTTGAAAAAGCATGTCTTGTGGGTATTTATTTTTAGTCAGTTGATAAACCAGTATTCTTAACTCATATTGAGTTTAGTATTTACCAACAGGATAAAGAAATCAGAAAAAAGATTTATCATGTCATCTATCTAGAATTTTTTATGATTTTTTTCTCAGAAATAAATGTCAATTTCACTGGAAACAAATATACTGAATAGCAATGTACTTCATGAATTAGCTGTTATTCATTGTATTATATTTATAAATAATGCCGAATGGATACAAATATATATATATATATAATTTATATATATATATATAGTACAAATTAATTTGGCTCCTTTCTTATATAAAATGAATGTTTAAGGACAAATAGAATACATTTCAATCCTAAAAATATTCCTCATTATATAACTCAGCTCCATCTATCAAATAACTGACTGAATTTCATGTGAAAAAAATGGCTAAGTCAATGAAGTCATAATACATTTTCGGACGTTTTCCACTGTTCGCATGTTTTATGCGTCATAACACCTTCACCCAAGGCTGAACAAATCATTTCCACGGCTTCGGCAGTACTTTTTTCAACATGAAAACGAAAAGTGTGTAAAGCATAATATCCTCCTTCTCGGACGCCATCGAGTTTACTAATGTCTTATGAAGTTATGCCAACTGCTTGGCCAATATATATATATAGTGTTTGCAACTGTAAAGTTCAAACTTCAAAATCCTAAAACTAGAAAATATTTTAAATTAAAACAGAGTTATAATTGATTCAATTTACAGACACCGAGTTATTTTGTACATTTAATATTTATATATATATATATATATATATACACACTAATTTTTGTTTGTTTTATTTAACCATCAAAATGAAAAATACTTTTCAATGAGAATCTATGCTGTATATATATATTTTTTTATTATTTTAAATATTGAATTAATAACAATTTATTGCTGATAACAGCAAGTAAATATTTGCTATATTAACAATATAGCAATAGATACATAATATTCATATCAAAAGGAATATTCGCTCCACGGTATTCACATTCTATCAAATTTACTAATGTTCAATGAACTTGAAATGACACAATAATATAAATTAACTAAATTTAAATATATTCATTACTTCAATACCACAGCTTATTTAAATTAGTTTTATATTAATTTTCTCTGAATATTTTCGTTAGTAAATCAATTCATTAAGCATGAAATTAAATTCTTAGATGTCTATTCTAATGAACTTGACTTTTTTATTTTTATCATTATTTATATAAATATATCGAAATAAATATTTAAATTTGATCTGTGACTTAATAACTTTTTTAATAAATTCAAAATGTACGTATATATCATATTTTCTTGTTGTAAATTTACCATTCGTTTTTAATAAGATGTTTTTTCTTCGGTGATTTCATATCCCGAAGTCGTACATGTACCAGCCTCTCTTTATTTTAGAAATACTGAAATGTATCTACTCGTAGTATGAGAAAATGCAAATACAGAAAATATGAAACATTTTATTTAAGCTGTTACTCGTGCTCTTAAACTTTGCAAACTTCATCTTCATTCTGACGTTCATTAACTCTGTTCATAAGTCATGACTGAGTGAGCATAGCGAACTCTACATACATACACGTACACACACACACACACATATATATATATATATATATATATATATATATATATATATATATATATGAAAGAGTAATTAGAATATTTGAAAGTTCAAAACGTAATAGAAACAACGTGAATATGTCTGAAACTTTGATAATTTACAAAATTTCATTATTAGTATTAATGACAGTTGTTTATAAATGATTGTTAAGAAACATTTAACAAATTATATGCACATTTCTTACATTTTGAAGAAATCATTGTTATAAAACCAATCGCATCTATGACATTTGTTTTTATACAATGTTGTGTAGAGAATTAGCTTTAGTTGTTTATACACTTTTGTCTATACAGTATTTGGTTATACAGTGAGTAAAATAAGACTTGACTTTTATGGGTTCTTAATATACATTTGGATTTGATTAACATTTTAATTTCTAAATTCACACACACACACACACACACACACACACACACACACACACACATATATATATATATATATATATATATATATTGGTGCAAAAACAATTGCGGTTTTTACGTACCGAGTATAAAGATGCATATATCAGTTAAAAATTAGATTTATTAATCAAAATAAAGACTATTGGCCTGCACACTTCTTCCAATGGGAAACAAGTTTGTTTATTCTTACAAGATAGAATTCTGGAGTCTTTGAATTAACGAATTCATCGAAAGCGCTTTGAGATGATACTTGATCTTTGAAAACCTTCTCTCGTAGGAAATTACTCAAATGTTAAAAAAAAGGATAATCTATTGAAGACAGATCTGGAGAATAAGGTGGGTGAAGTAAGGTTTCATAACCCAGTTTATTTAATTTTTTTGAAGTCATTTGTGAGACATGTGGTCGGGTGTTGAAGATGAAAATGAATTGGTCCTCTTCGACTGACTAATGCTGGCCGTATATGATGCAACTTTTCATGAATTTTTACAATTTCCTGACAATATTCTTTGCTGTTATTGTTTCGTCAGGTTTTAAGAAGTTGTAGTGAATGATGCCACTTGCCAGTTTAGGAAACTGTTTTCCTGCTTCTTCTCAATCGAGCCATTGTGATGAACGTTTCCGATTGTTGTAGAGAATCCACTTTTCATCACATGTGACAATGTGATCAAGAAAGGCTTACACATGGAAGTATTAAAAGGGGACGTAGGGGTTATGAAAAGTCGTTTTTTTTATTTAGTATTTTATTTCCATTCAGTACTAAAATACAGTTGAACTAAAATACTAAATGGGGAACATGTTTTTTTTAATTGTTGGGTTTTTTTAATACTTTGGTCTGGAATCCTATGTTGAGTTTCTCTCTCTCTCTCTCTATATATATATATATATATATATATATATATATATATATAAATTATTTGAATGTAAATGTTCGTGAGTTTACTGTAAAATTGTGAATAGTATTACATTTTTATTTTGTTTTCTCTTTAAATGTATTCGCAGCACTGTAATTTATAATTGATATATAATTTGTTTCTATTAAATTTATTGAGAAAACGTCCGTAATGAAAATGCTTTAATAAAAATGAATTCATTAATATTCTTCGTTCCACGTATATGAAAAGTACTCATCATAATTCTATTAACTATGAAATATTTCTCAAAAATAATCTGTTTTGAAAACAGCCACGGTCATTATTTCTTCATGACTTGTCTTGACTTTACACGAAACGTTAAAATAAACTATACAGCCAAGGCAATTTTTCTACCGACTTAATTGCAAGTGACAGATGCGATATATCAAGCTTATATTAAGGATCCACAGCACTATATTTAACCTAATCTTTTAAAACAAGAACATGCGATGCTACATGTCTTGATTTGTAACAGGCACGGATTTTTATCATTTAATACGTGAATTAAGTTCAAGATTTATTATTTTCATGTTTTGAATGGTTTCAAACAAGTTTCTTTATTTTTTTAAGTGCATCCGTCAATATATTTATACATTCTTCTCAGTTTTTTAGTTTGTAAAAAGAACTCTTTTATACCAATTTCATTTTATCATAGAAATAATTAATTCCATATCAAAATATTTCTTAATTTTTTAGATGCTCTCGATTTAATAGTTATTGTTCTATATTTTATGCATAAATTTGGAAAACGATTTGTAAAGCAAATTATGAAATGTATGTTTTAAGTATAGAGTCGCTCAGCTTTGGTTTTCACACAACACTATTACAAAAAACATGATATTCCCCTTTTAGTATTTTAGTTCAGTTGTATTTTAGTATTGAATTGAACTAAAATTTTAAATAAAAATTAACATGATATTTCATAATCCCTGAACCTCTATTAATACTTCCATATGGAAGCCTTAATTGAATCACCTATACTTATTAATTCATGTAGTTAATAAATTAACACATCATATACTAGAGGCATTAGTGATTCTTCAGGCCTGGTTTACATTAGGATAGTAAGCGGTAGAGTACGGTGGTAGAGTGGGTACTATCCCGTTACTAGCATAATGTAAACACTTTGGGATAGTGAAAGTAGAGTACTAAAGCTAGTAGTGAGTAGAGTAGATTGGACATAAATAGTACACTCTACTATCCTCTTCCCCCACCACAGTAGAGGTCCAGGGAAAAAGTACGCTAGTATACTTTATCGCTTAATTTACTAATGTAAACCAGCTATCAAAGACAATTTACATTTTTTCTTATTAAAAAAAATTTAATTTCTCTTAATAAGTGTGGAATCTCATTTTCTTTCATCTGTGTTTCAAATAAAAAGTAAACAATATTTTAAAAAGGAAGAAATAAAGATATAATTTTTACTGTTCGTTAATATTTTTTTTATTATTTTTTAGTCACTATGGCCAGTTTAACTATTTAACTGTAAGCAGCTTCCTTTTTAAGCATGTTTTTTGCAATATTTTTTTAATATGTCCATTGTCTGTTTATATATATATATATATATATATATATATATATATATATTCCTTTTTTTATTCAATAGTCACACATTAGGTTTTTTTATTATTTAACAAAGTGTAGTTTGTACTAGTAGTTTCATCAGTTAACTCTGTTTTAACTCTTCATAACGAATTCTCTTTAAGATGAATAGCAACCAATAGGAGAACCGCATCTGTATAGTGAATTTCAAGTTTATGAAAATATATATATATATATATGTATATATTTATATACATATATATATATATATATATATATATATATATATGTATATATATAACATAACATTTTATAGTATAATTTTGATGCTTTATCTGTTTAGACTATTAGAAGTTTTTCAGTATATAAAGTCTAATTTTTGAAGTACAATGAGTTCATAAAAAAACTGCGTTTTGTATGAAATTTAACAAGTTTCTTCATCTAAGTTGTTTAATTTAGATATTGACATGGTTTATTTTTCAATATTAATATTTTTGTTCATTTTACAATGCTTTCTAGTAGTCTACTTTATATGATAGAGTCTGTGTATATCGAATACTAGTTTATATCTATAAGGTAAACGAAATCAGCGAATGATCAATCTTCTTTGTTATTATCCTTATAAAATAATTTGAATGTAAGTTATTTATCACAACAAGTACTGAGATTAGGTAAAATTATACAAATTTCACAGTATTTATGATGAATATTACTGACTACAATCTATATATATATAATAATCTGCTTTTATTTCAGTTGAGTGGTATTACTTTATTTTCTATCTTCTGAATTTGTAACATAACAGTAAATGAATCATTTTAAATTCCTATTCATTTCATTTCACATAAATTATTACACTTGAGAATGTATGTAATTGCTCTTTAAAATATTAATACTTTTATATATTGCAGTAAAAGTCAAACGGTTGTTTCTTATATAATATATTGAATAGGTTTGATATTTCCGAATTTACTATATTTACCTTGATCGATTTGAAATTTATTTAGTTGTATGAAAATAAGTTATAAAAATACTTTAGTTTTATCACTAGTTTTTTTTTTAAATATATTCAGTGAAATCATATTTGTTTTCTATTGAAAGTGATAAAGTCTACAATATGTCGTATGCTGTACTATACGTGAGTTTATTTTTTTTGTAAGTAAAAAAATATTATTGTGTAATCATTAATACACACTGTGTGTTCTCAATGTTAGAAATATAATAATAAATAAAATGACAGAAAAAGCAAAATATCTATGTAGTTTATACAGCTGAATATCGCATTGCTTTACAATGTGACAGTTGTGTATGATTAAATATTTTATTAGTTAAAAAACTAGTTAAATAATCGATGTGAAAATGTATTATCTTTATTTATTTTAAATGAGAATTATATTTTTTATAAAAAGCACATTTTTAAAAATACATGATCTTAAAAATAAAATTTTATCATTATGTAGAAACAAATTATAAATAAAATATATATTCCTTTTTTTATTTATTTTTAGTGATTTAATTAAGGTGTACTATCAATTAGAATGACGTGAAATTACTGTCAATATAAGGCTATAATTTTATTTTAATTGGTCGTTAGTATATCGTTAACATTTTGCTACAGGTGTGTTTAATGATTTAATAGGAGAAATTTTCTAACAACCGGTAGATAGTTTTTGATTTATCGACGTATATATCTATATGATATAGCTGGTTAGTTATGAACTTTTTTAAAATCTAATATCAATTATTAGATTCCAATTATTGTTTTTATTAGTTTTATTATTTTATATAACGTTAGAGACGAAATCCAATTTTATCAAGTGTAACATTTAGTAGAAGTACAGTTTCAGAATGATGTTTTATGATTACATATATATATATATATATATATAAATCATACATACATATATTCGGTTACGTGATTGTCTAACGCTTTATGTGCTCGCCTTCATCATCGAACAATATGCAATATATAAAATCGTTTGCCGCACAAAAACTTTTATACTTGACAGGATAAATTTAGATGCAGAGCACATAGTGTAGTCTTCATAAGACCGATCCTGTCGCATTTCACACTAACATGTTTTAGAACAGAGCGGAATCTCGAATAAGTAAACTTTTTCGTTTCTATCCACCAGATTATGGGATTATTCTCAAGTTACAAGATAAACGCATTTACACATACCGTGTTTGAGTGGAAGAGAATATTACCACGTCGTGAGAATGACATAAGTGTTCTTTGTTTAAAGTTTCGAGTGTACTCAATAGAACAGTTCCGTGTTTTGATTGGAGTCTCAGGTTTATTAACGTGATATGATTTTGAGTTTGTAAATTTGATTGTATTTACAATGTGTATAACGTACCCTTTCTCATACATCACACTCTCATATTCATATACATAAATATATTTATATACATATACATACATATATATATATATATATATATATATATATATATATATATATATATTCATATATATATATATATATATATATATTCATATATATATATATATATATATATATATATATATATATATATATATGCATATGTATATTTATATATATATATATATACACACACGTGTGTGTGTGTGTGTGTGTTCATCATATAAAATAATATTGAAATTTGATTGATTTCCTCAAATATCTTTAGGTTTAGGAATGAAAACTATTGAAATTAAAAATAGACATTTCGAATCCAATACTCATATATATATATATGAGGCGCGTTTTCAAAATAAGGTCCATTTTGTAATTACCGCCAGTTCAGCATGAATGATGCAACCGCGCTTGCACAAAAAACTGTACCTGCTTTATAGGCTAGCCATCAGCCTTTTTATCGTTTTTCGATTCTTGTTTAATGACATATGTAAGTGATTAATAATGAATGTAACAATAAATAATACCGTCAGCTGCAAGATTCGTGTTCTGATCCGATTTTTGTTGGTAAGAAAACCATAGTGTTGTTAAAATTCGTAAGCAACTTTGTGAGGCGTATGAATCAAGTGTTATGAGTGACAGTAAGGTTTGGCAATGGTGTTGTTTATTTAAAGAAGAGCGAAAACATATTCATGTTGAAGAGCGTAGTGGCCGGCTTAGTGCGATGACACACGATTTGGTTAAAAAAGTGAACAAGAAAATTCAAAAAAAGCATCGTTTCACAGTTGTCTAGGGAATTTCCTAAAGTTTCAAGATCAATAATTTATGACATTGTGACAGAAAAGTTAGATTGCAAAAAACTTTGTGCCAGATAGGTACCAAAAATGTTAACCGATGTACACAAGCATCAATGTGTGGATGAAGCCAACCAATTTTTCTAACGTCAGGAAAATGAAACGACTTTTTTAGCAATAGTATGACTGAAAATGAGACCCGGATTTCCTATACAAACTTCGAATTAAAGCCAATGAAATGGTGCCATTCATCGTCTCCGAAGGCAAAGATATTTAACAAAGTATCTTCGATCAGGAAAATCATAGCCACCGTTCTCTGGGATAGAAAATTGGGATCTTTTTTATTTATTTTTTTGATAAACATGGACTGAAGATTAATGCAGATGCGTATTGTGAAACAATGAGCAAATTTAGACGTGTCATTCAAAACAGAAGGAATGGACTGCTGTCCAGTGAGAGTGTGCTTTTGTAGGATAATGCGCGACTTTATACCACAGCTTCAGTTGTTTAAATGTTACAAGACTTTGAATGGAAACTTCTTGACCACCACTCTACAGTCCCGTTTTTGCGCCGAGCGATTACCACCTGTCCTTCCACCTAAAGAAATAGCTCACATTTCAATGTTTCCAAAATGACAAAGAACTGAAGATAAGCGTTACTAATTCAAGTGACAGACGGTGGATTTTTTCGACATAGGAATAAGGAAGCTGGTGTCACTATATCAAAAATTAGTGGTAATCAATGATGAATATGTGAAAAATAATGTGTATGTGTAGATATCTTTTGCCTGTAATAAATCATTTTTATCATTAATTGTTTTTTTTTAATTTCTGAACGGACCTTACTTTAAAAACGTGCCTCATATATATATATATATATATATATATATATATATATATATATATATATATATAAATAATCTATCGTCTGAATAAAACATTTAGTTTTTATCATATGTTTTCAAATACAGTGTGATTCAAAATTTACACAATTCATATTAGAGATGTTAATCATACATTATTAATATTTACAATAGATATAGTATACTTCTTATTCTTGAATACAGGACCTAAACTTTTTCATTTTATTATTGTTAATTTTACGATGTATTTGATCACTCATTTTAAACATACCAATTTCAATATTAGTTTATACTTTAATGTAAAAAAATTGTTCTGTTTAAGACTTCTTTTATGAAAGCTCATATATAAAACTTTGGAAAAACTAAGCAAAAGTTCATATGTATGATTCGCTAATTTATCAGTATTAGACTTTGATTTATTTGGGTTAAAAGTGTATATTTATTTCGATTCAAATTATTTTTATTTTTCAAATGTAATTTAATATTAAACCTGCCCATTTATTATGTCATTACTATAACTTTGTTCTTTTGTAGTTATGAAACTATTAGGTTGATAGGTTATATGGTAGGAAAATAAATGCGGTTTTTGTTTTATGAATTCTAACCTTATTTTTTTCTACAAAATTGTCATTTCACTGTGTTCAAAATAAGATCATTTTAAAGTTCATTTTTCAGTCAGTATATTGGTATCATCGATTTTTGTTTAATTATTAATTTTGCTTCAAATTAGGCTTTTGAATTAAAGATGGAAAAGAAGAAAATAAGAGCAAAACTTTTATATGAGTTCAAAACGGGAGGTAAATCAGCAGAAACTTCTCGTAAATATAAAGATACTTCTGGTGTGAGTACTGTTAATGAACGTATGGTGTTATGGTGGTTTCAAAAATTTCGTGTTGGGAAAAAGCACTTTAAAGATGAAGAAGTTCGCAGGCGTTCTTCTTTAGTTCATAACGACCAACTGAAGGCGTTAGTTGAATCAGAACCATGAACAAAAATTCGAAAGCTTGCACAAAAGTTATGCGTTTGCCAATCAACAGTTCTGGACCAGTTAAAACAGCTAGGAAACAAAAAAGCTTAACAAATGGGTGCATAAATTACAATTATTTTTCTACCAATCAAATAAATCGAATAGGATATATGTTCGTTTTTTTTGTTCTTGATGACTTCCTTAGTAAATTATTAAAAAGTTGTTATTGTAATGAATCACACAATACATCAAATACTTTTTTATGAAATCATGAATCATATTTTTTTCTTGCAAACAAATACTATTTTCGATTTATCTGTTTTTTAGAACACAACGATTATTTAATAAAAAAGAAATAAAACAGTGTTTATTAATCATATAAATGTTAATTGGAACTGTGTGTATACGAAGTATTTTCAATATTTTTGATTTTATTCAAGTGCATAACCGTAAATTAATTAAAAATAGTTTGTGGTCTATATATTCCATAGAAAATGTATTTATTACACCGTTGATGTATTACGTTGGCGTTCGTTGAAATTGGTATTTAATTAATTAAAACTGACAGTTAAAAAAGCATTCTCGGTAGCGCTGTCTGCTGTCAAACTTTAAACTAAAAACAACACAGCGCATTTTCCGTTGTTACGCTGAATACGAAGCATAAATTGAAATTTAATTTGACTTGCACCATTCACGCTCAGCATCCGGCGTCGGCGACCATTGCCAGGTCGAGCTGATGTAGTTTTTATTTGCGATATTGTTCAGTCGGCAAGTAGAGTTTGCTTTACGCGGTAGTTTTTAATAATATACATTTAATTTCGTTTCGAAATATGAACAAATGAAACGATGTGCAGTGAATTTTTTATCGCAGCTGAATATTACATATGTTCGTAACGTTGTACTGACAGGATTGAAAATTACATTCGTTTGTGCTAATTACGGATTAAAATTGATGTACATTTATGGTGTTTTAAATTTGTTCTCTATTGGAATTTGTACGTTTTTATTACTAAAATATATGCAAATTTTAAACGAAAAAACTTGTGCAACGGTATATTAATGAATATTAAATCTAATATTTTGTGTATATGATTTGCCAGACTATGTTAAAAATTGTACATTTATAAAATTGAAATACGAAAAAAGATTGTATTGTTCTATCATTCCCTCCATATGATATATACATATATTATATAATAAGAGCATTTGAAAAAAAAAACAATTATTTTCATAAGTTTATATTTTTAATTATATATACTTTTATTAATATATTTACTAAATAAATAAAAATATAGAAAAATATTTCAAAAATAAAATACTACAAATTTGTAAAAATAGATTTGAGCTAGTATCATATATTTTTTATACTTTCATAAGTAATTATGGATAAATGAAACATAATATTGAATTATTCTTCACTAATCTCAATTTATTTATATATTTTTTTTTATAATTGAAGCACAATACTACATCATATTTTTATTATAATGGTATCATATTATCTACTTTTTAACACACACACACACAAACACACACACACACACACATATATATATATATATATATATATATATATATATATATATATATAATTCTAAACACTGAATACATTCAGAGAACCACAACTACTGAAACTCACCACTTAATATACTGATTGATTTGTATATCAACAGTTGAAGTTGCATTAAAGACTCAATTGAAACTGTTTAACTACCGTGCTGTTTTGGATTTGGTTCAGATAAAGTGTTATGATAGGTTATAATGGATAAGGTACTGTTAAGTATTATCAAAAACCAAAATTCATATAAATATAGTATTATAAATAAAGTAGTAAATGAATAACTAATCAATAGCATTTGAAATATTTTTTTTATGATCAAGTTATGAAAAGCAAAAAGTAAAAGTTTTTTTGTATTCCATTCCTTCCAGCAATTATTTTTTATAAATATTGATTATTAATATTATCACTAGAGTCTCAACAATTGCAGATATTATATTCAACAATCACTGTACTGATCAGTGTAAGGAGACTCGTACTAAGATAAATAATCTGTTGTCAGTAATATAATATATAACTAATCCTTCAGATATAACTCTTCTAATATATTTATATTTCATCTGAAAAATATCTCACATTTAGGTGATATAGATACTTGTGGTTAAGTTTTGTTAATCAATATCAAGCTAATATAATTTTGATTCCTTTATTGAGATTATATTTATAACATATTTGACAACACAAAAACATTTCAATTAGAGCCCAGGATACGTACCTAATAAGAAGGTCTCTACAATTTACATATCATTGTACAATATATCGTTCATAATTTTATTTTCTCAGCTATTATTTAATTGAGATTAGTTTGTTTTCAAAGCATTTTTATAGACTAAGTAATTATTGAAAATGAGCATAATAAATTTTCACTTTTGTAATTTCATGTTAATCAAGTTCGGATGGGATTATACATTTCAGTAAACATAAAGAAATTCGTGAATTATGTAGAGACTGAATAAGTAATAGAACCGTTACACTTTAACTATGTGATAAAAGTCAAATATAATTATTTTTACTTGCAGACTGTAATTTAATTACTCTACTGCTACCTGAATGATGATACCGTATTACTAGAGCGTATCCTTTAGATTGAATATGAATAAAAGGTATTGTGAAATCTTAAATATCTTGTATACAGAAAAAACTTGATTTTCATCTAATATATTTACTGATTAAACAAAATTTAATACATCGAATTTCAGCATGCAATTATTTGCTCAGAAATTAAATAAAACCAATTTTTGAATTAATCGGTTACTGGGAAAAAAATTGATCATATATAATAATGCGATGAAGAGTTGAAGATTATATATAGTCAACATACTTAAGTAATACCAAAGATTAGTTTATATCCTCGAAAGGTATAACTGTCGTTTCGGTGAAATTGTAATAAGATATTTGTGTCTTTTATAACAAAATAGTAGCATATGACATTTTTTTTTAATTTGATTAAATTTAGTAAATAATTCAAATAAAACTTACAGTTTGAAGTGATCGAAAAGATGGTGTTTTTTAATACGTTATGACGACGACTTAACTTCTGAATAGAAACAGAAAGAGTTGAATTTGGTTATTATTCTTCATCTCTCGTACTTTTCAGATGTAATTCTATTACAAAAGCGTTACTAATAGAACAAAATATGTTTTTGGGAGTTTCAACAGTGCTAATTCTCTTTGTCAACAAGAGAATTAGTGAGATACATCAATACTGCCAGAGCACTAGGAAAAGATAAATAAAACAATCAAAATTAGTATTAAATAAACAATTTTCAATAAACTATATTATTTTATCAGAAAAAATTTTGAAATCAACCAATGTTTATTGGACACTTAGAAACAAATAATCTATTAAGCAGAACAATTTAACTGAAAATTACAATTAATAACCTTTGTAGTATGCATTAACAATTTCTACTTCAAATTTTATTGTTAATTACCCATTAATTTTCTTTTGTCATCAGTTTTGGCACTTGCATCTCTCTGAAACGAATTTCATCCCCTTTACCCGAAGATATTATAAGAACCGAAATTTATTTAAAAAAAAAATTAAAAAGTTGCCTAATAGTAAGGATATTTATAAAATATTACAGGAATTACTATATAACTATAACTAACGATTTAAGTATGATTTTAATTATAATTGACGTATGAAGTATTTATTAAGTTACATATTACAAAAATTGTTAATTCTAATTTATACTTAAAGTATATAGATATAGATTACAATAAAATATAAAATAAAATTCATAAATACTAAATAACGTATTATTAAAGATTTTTAAATAGTATAAAAATTATAAGTTTTATTAAATGAAGAAAATGAGTTTAAATATTTAATTTTTCTTTCTATAACCTAAAAATTTTATAAAATTAACTCACATATAACTTGTATGTATGTGTACATTATATATATATATATATATATATATATATATTATATATATAAATATTTATATATATATATAAATCATTTATAGTATGTTTCCGGTATAAAAAATACAGGAAACTGTGTGTGTGTGGAAATAAAAGAAAAAATGATCCAAAAAATATGTTCCAACGTTAACAAATGACATAACAAAACTTGAAATATTTGAAACGAATTTCCGAATATATACTCGAGTGAGCTTATTTCAAGACGGTACAATAAATGAAATTGACGAATATGAGACACGGTCTAATAAAATCTGTGAAGCTACATCCATGGAAACGATCATATTTTTCTTACTGGTATAAAAATATTAACTTCGCATTTGATGTTTTTTCCGGTTAACGACATAAATTGAAAATAAATTATATATTGAGACTAAAGTTTTTTTTGTGTGTAAAAATAATATATATATATATATATATATATATACACACATGTATATACATATATATATATATATATATATATATATATATATATGTACATATATGTATATATGTATACATGTATATACATATACATACATATATATATATATATATATATATATATATATATATATATGTATATATATATATATATATGTATATATATATATATATACATATATATATATATGTATTGTAATCGTTACAGTTCCTTATGAAAATATTTCGATATAATATTATTTTTCATAAATCAATAAGAATATAAGAGTAAAATTTAACAAATCACTTAAATTTATATTTATTATATTAACTGTTATATCATATTTATATCATTGTTCATTTGAAATTAAATTAGTAATTTTTGTTGAAATTTGATAATTTAATACATAAACAAATAAACTACTTTAAAAAATTGCAAAAAATATTTGTATATAAAAAAATATAAATCAATAAAAACGGAAATGTTTTTTATCTCTTAAAGTTTCCTATTAAATTAAAAATATTGTCCGATATCGTTATATTAAATTATAGCGCTTACAAAAATAACGAACGATTTTTTTAAACTAAAAAAACTTACACAGTGCAGAGTAAAAAAATACATCTGGAGACAAGAAAAAATAAGATGTTGTTAGTCGGGCTGTATAAATCTCTCGGAATAAATGCCACTAAATCTTTAAGGGGAAGATCTAAACGCAGAGGCTTTGAGCTGACCGAAGAGGATCAGTGACCGGCCGTCTCTCACGCCGTGGGCGATGAACGCGCGACCTCCTATTTCTCAAACGGACAGCTTGAAGGTATTAGTGCAGTCCGCTATATGCCACGTTTGTTATTTACAATGCGGAAGCTTCGATTAAAGTACACTGTTTAAAAAACATACTTGAAATGTAGTCTCGACCAAATGTTGCTGAGAAAATATCAGTTTATTAGTTTTTCTTTAGTGTTTTTTTTTTCAAATAGAAATAAAGTTGTGATAATTCAGTTAGGTTTTAAAGTTTTTCATTAAAGTATATAATGTATATACACAAACATACATACACACTTATCTGTATACAGACGAACGAACATTAATATTATATATATATATATATATATATATATGTATATATGTATATATGTATATATATATAATATTAATGTTCGTTTGTTTAAAAAATGGATTATAATAACAATTCTTTAATGTCGAGAAAGGATGCGTGTATATATGTATTCATATATATATATAGAGAGAGAGAGAGAGATGGGGGGGAGTAGAATATATATAAAACTCTCAACAATATTTATTGTACAGCAAGGTAAATACATAAAATAAAAGTAATTAAATTTAAAAATAGATATGTATAAAAACATAAATGTATAAAAATGTATATTCCTTTATCTTATCTATTTGAGAATGATTGTATCTCTATCGAAACTCGCATAAACAATAGACATAATTATCAAAAATCAATCCTTGAAAATTTTAAATAAGACAATTTTGTGTGGTTTGTGGAGAGTGGAAACTCATCTGTGGAGTTAATTGACCACATTACCAAAAACTATATTGAATATTTATTTGTTTTTCGCAAATTTTCTTATTTTTTAAAAACGTATATATATATATATACACTTTTATAAGAAATTATTATGAGTCCTTTCAACTTTCTAAATTAAATTCATACTATGACCATTTAGGTATTAATTAAAACGTTTGTTCATGAAGTTCAGTTCTATACCATCATCATACATTCAGTTTATTATTATATTCTCGTGTATCCAGATTATTTCTGGGTTATAAAACAATATATATAAATATAAGGATAAAAGAAATTCACAAATATATAAATCTTATATAGTTACAAGAACCATAGACAATAATTAAGAGAAAAATTAAAATTCTGTAACTAAAATGATGGTCGTTTTTTTTCTAAACAAAATTTATTTCCTTTCAATATTTGCGTGATGAGCCGTAATTTATGCTAATATATTTAAGCCCTTTAATAATGATTGTGCTTAGAGGAGAAATAAAGGAGAATAAACACGACTGAACTTAATCAATATGTATGAATTAGGTTTCATTTCAATTTGATGATATTGCTCTCTTCTTTTTTCTGATGGCTTTGAATTATCATCAGAATTATAGTATACGGTATACATATTAGCTATCTATATATATATATATACACATATATATATATATATATATATAAATGGGTAACTATCGGGTTATGTTTTTGATCAACATAGTTGAATTAATTTCAATATATATACATATATATATATATATATTGCAATATTTATGAGAAGATATACATTAATACCTAATGAACCTAGATCTTCATATTTTTTTATTTATCTAATTTTTTTTAACTACAGACAGAAAAGAATCCAACACAACTTAGTTAACCCCTTCTACTGCAATTTATTGGCAGACAATATTGCCCAGGCATACAATTTAATTTTTCTTAGTTTCAATGATTAGTGGAGAACATGCAAACTTTTGTTGTTCGAACAGTTAGTTATTTGTAAACAGCAATATTCATTCCATTAATTTAAAAACATTGAATGCTCTTTGTTATAGATTATATATGTAAAATAAAAACAAAAAAGTTATCCTGAAATTCCTTCGTAACGTCTGATAAAAAATTACAGTTCTAGTATTTGAATGGGAAAAAGTATGTATTTGAACATAACACTAATATATAAGGCAACAGTGTACTATAGTGGAATTATATATTTATCCTCAACTATTTTCCGGTATAGTTGGATGCATTAATAATCTTGAAATATATGATACTTCTCAAAACACTCCGGAAGATGAATGTGATGTGAGGGTGGTTGGTGTTTGCAATAATTAATGATGTTTATAATGTTGGTTGGTGCAATAATTAAACTACTAAGCACCTTCCTCAAACTCAAATATCCTTGAAGAATGCAACTCGACATTGCCTACTTTAGCATAGAAATCTCATGACGAGCTGGACTCATTATTTCAGTAGAAGGGGTTACTAATATATCAGTTTATATGTATGTGTGTGTATGTATGTATATATGTATGTATGTAATCTCGGAACTATAAATAAATTGACTTTCAGTGATGAATTTTCCACTCACCTTACAAAACAAAAAAAAATCTAACCAAAAATGATCAATAATTGACTGATAATTTTGGATTATTATTCGTAATTCAATAGCGATACAATTATTACCATGGCTATCGTGCACAGAACATGAGAATGACGACATCCTTATCTAAATGCGCTTAAGAAACAATCAAATTGTCAGTAATCAATTATTGCCGATTTTTGATTAGAAAAACAAATTTATAGTTTTTGCAACGAATTGAAAATTCATATGTGAAACTTTTCACTCATATTCGTTTCATAGAAAGATATTTTTTAAAATTGAATTTTACATTAGAACTATTATTTTTAAATAAAGGTATTAAAATAAATATTGTATAATATCAAACAATAACAAGTTATGGGACTAGAAATTGATTATAAAAACTAGTATGTTAAAGAGATTCATTTACAAAAAATTTACGGTTTCAAATATAAAAAATCGTCATTTTTAATTAATTATAAATACTAATTGTGTTAACTAAAAGAAGTAAAATACAAATGGAAAAATATATTTTCTTATTGTTTCAAAATATGTATATTTTAGAATTAAATTAATTACATTATATTTTCATTATTAAATTATATAATATATATATATATATATATATATATATATATATATATATATATACGTATATATATACTTTTATATATATATATATATATATATATATATATATATAGGGTTCTTAAACATAAATCAAAACCATAAACTTCTCTTAGTAGATGTTTTCGGTAATTATCAACCTATCTGTCTCATAAAGATAAGCAGAATTATTCACCAGTCAGTTTTCTTTATAGTGAATAATCCCTTGTTATGAGTGTCGTCTTAGTTTATGTAAATTCAGGGTATACAAACAGCCAATGGGTTCAAAACATACAAGTGACGAAAAGAGCTAAGATCAACTGAAGTTTTAGTTTTTATTTTTTTTATACATTTATAATAGATATTTTGAATTTTTTAGGAAATTTTAAATTTGTGTATTAACAGACTTGTGCGAATATATATATATATATATATATATATATATATATATATATATATATATATATATATCTTTATATATATATATATACCACTTTGCTTTATTTTTATTTGAATTTCACTGGACAAGTCGATATTTATTTACAATTATTCAAATAAATTCCTAAAATATTAGACTAGAAGGAAAATATATGTGGTTTTTGTTTTCTGAATTTTAACCTCAATTTTTTTCAATGATTGTCATTTCGTCAGGTTCATGTTAATATCATTTTAAAGTGCATTTTTCGGTCTGTATTTTGGAAATATTAACTTTGGTTTTATTATTAGTTTTTCTTCAAATTAAGCTGTTAAATTAAAAATCGAATGGAATCAAATTACAGCCATTTAACGGTTGGTAAAGTACTGAAACTGCTCGTAACCTAAACTATACTTTTTGTGTGACTACTGTTAAGGAATGTACGGTGAAATGGTGGTTCTAAAAATTTCGTGCTGGGGACGAGACACTTGAAGATGAAGATCACAGGCGTCCTTGTTCAGTTCATAACGACTAACTGAACTAACTGAACAGTTTTGGGCCACTTAAAATAGCTAGGAAAACCAAAAAAAGCTAT
This sequence comes from Acanthacorydalis orientalis, assembly GCA_034766995.1. Classification (NCBI taxonomy): domain Eukaryota; kingdom Metazoa; phylum Arthropoda; class Insecta; order Megaloptera; family Corydalidae; genus Acanthacorydalis; species Acanthacorydalis orientalis. The sequence goes on from CM068314.1 coordinate 42,969,581, forward strand.
AAATGTTTATGAATTTAAAGGTAATAAACCGCATTTATTTTTCTACCAACGTAATAATAGTTTTATATTGATGTTAATTTTATGGAACATTTAAATGAATTTTTAGAACAAAACACAATTATTTAATTTTTGCAACATTTCTTTTTAATAATATACATATACTGTTTATATTTTTCAAATATTATTGACAGATATACATTTTTTTGTAATTTTATATCAGGAAGTTTATATCAGGATTCGCTTCATTTTTATAAAATGAAGCTCTTTAAATTACAAACAATCTTTGTGCTTAATGAAACTTAATCTGTGTACATTTAATTTCGAAATCCTTTTGAATGAAAAAAATATCTTTTTTTATACGTTTTCATTATTATTATAAAATTAATATTTTGTTTTAGAAAAGCATATCTTCATACTTATGTTTTGATATTTCTTACCATTAGTGCATCATTTGTTTTATTGTTTTAAATATTGAAATTTTAAAAATCAATATAGAATATATATGTCTTTACCTACATTTTTTTCTTGTATTTAGATTCTTTGTGGTCTATTAAGTATTGTCTGACATTTTGATAGGTGGGCGTTTTCTGTAGTTCGTAACGTATATTTTTTTATTTCTATCAATATGAAGGTTTTTATAGTCTATGTTTGAGTATTACCACACAGTACTTTTTTTTGTATTTACTGACATTTTAACGGTATTTTTTGTCTCTATATATATATTATATACGAGTATATATATATATCGTATATACATATATAAATATGATCAATATTTTATCTCGAGTTTCAAGTATTCTTTATGTATCGAAAGTTACTATTGAACTTACTTTTAGTATTTTTATATGTACATTGTTAAATATTGCGTGCTTGTATTGAAGAGACAAAAATGTCAAGTATGTTTTTATTTCGAATCAATTTATTGTCTTAAAGCGATTTACTATCTTCATCAATATTAACAATATTAAAGCAAATAAAAATACAAAATAGTTTTATTATTTTTAAGAAATTATAATTATATATGTCGATCTTTTAAGGATATTATTTCATAATTTAAAATATAAAATATCGCCTTAATTGGTTGCAAAATGTATCGCTACCTTAATGAATTATAGTTATAGATTTTTTAATTAAAATTTTTTTATAAATAAAGAGTAGAAGATCTTATTTTCATGGAATTATATATGATTTGTGTTCTAACTTACATTTTCTAAATTTGAAATTAAAATTTATATTTTCGTAAGTATTTATGTAACACAACTTAGTGTCTTTATTTTATGTAAGCACGAAAAAATTATTTAATTTAACAATAGTCAGTATTTAAGTTAGAAAATTTAAATATTGCTACCTAACTTTCTTAGTTAGTATACTTTATCTACTTTTTTGTAGATTTAAAGATATTGAAGAAAATATATTCTTTTTCTTTAAAAAAATGCCGTTCGCATTTATTTTTGTTTGTTTTAACAGCATTATTTTGTTTAGTAATTTATATTATTAATTATAGAGCTAAAAAAGATCAAAATATATGCATATTTATGGTTAATGGTCGTATAAGCAGATTTATCTACTTACGTATTATATTACTTCATGGCATAATAAAGTAGTTTATTTTGTCACGTGTTATTCTTCATGGATCAAATTAAATATTATACGAAAAATAACTTAATAAGAGTTTAAAATAAAAGTAATTGATAACTAAAAAAATCATTTATCATTCTTTTCTTGTCTATTTTTACTTTCTGTTTTACAATATTTTTAGATTACTTTTAAAGATCATTCATCCAAACTATGAAAAATTAGATCGGAATTTTATTAATAGTTAGAAAAATTGATCAAGTTCACTAGATCTTATTTACTAGGAAGGCAGGTGAAATTTGTGAGTAAAGTAGGATCGTTTACTACAAGGCCTCATTTGCTATTAAGGCTTTATATATCCAAGCTTTAGTTATTCTTATTAAAGTTTTTACAAATAGTTACCTACCATTGATCAATATTATTTTTTTACATAAAGGTTGTTTGCTTTTTACGTGCATCTTGCTTTACATTTGAGTGCTTACAATCCTAAAGCATAACTAGTAAAATTATAAATAAATGTCAGAAGATGAAAATAAGGTTTTCTGACAATAAAACTACTTAACAATCAGATTTCAGACTATTAATCGTTAAAATATCAAGGTTGGTAGAAAAATACTTGCGGCTTATAATTATCAAATTCATATACATTTTTCTCTTTTTTGATTTTCGTAGCTGTTTTAAGTGATTCAGAACTGTTGGATAACTAACGTCTAACTTTTGTGCAAGCTCTCGACTTGTTGTGCGTGGTTATGATTCAAATAACGCCTTCAGTTGGTTATTATGAACTGAAGGACACACGCGACCTTCTTCATCTTCAAGGCTATTGTCTCAAGCTCGAAATTTTTGGAACAACCAATGAACCGTACGTTCCTTAACAGTACTCACACCAAAATCATCATTAATTTTCGAGAAGTTTTTGTTACTTTACCACCCGTTTTGAATTCATATATTTTGTTCTTATTTCCTTTATTTTGATCTGTAATTCAGTAGCCCAATTGGAGGCAAAATTAATAATAAAACCAATGTCGATGTTATCAAAATACTGACCGAAAAATGCACTTGAATGATGATAACACTAAAATGATATTAAAATGAACACATTATAATTTAATTGAAAAAAATTAAGTTAGAATTCAGGAAACAAAGACCACAATTATTTTCCTACCAACCTAATAATATGTTGCTTCATATAAGTAAAAAATCTATATATTGTCAATTTAAGGAATATTCATCATTTTAAAATTTCAATTACCAGTAGTTAAAATACTATATACTAAAATTGAAAATAAATATATTTTTATTTAATATTTGTAATATTAGAATTCAAATTCATAATATGGTGTCAAATTCAACTTATATACAGAGTTCTAACTATATTATAATATAGTTAAAATTTTCTTTGAATATATTCATATTTAAACGCACAATTATAATACGAAAATTTATTCATACAATCTAGAAAAATATGCATCATAAAACCGAATTGTTCAAATAAAAATTTAATACTATGAATACGGAAATTGATATTTTCCGTGCCATATCAAACGTATAATAAAACTGCGTTGCTTGGAAAAGTTTGATATAAAACTATTATTAAGTTCACGATCATTAGTATTAATATTATTATTATGAGGTAAATATAAATTTAATATTACACGTTCGTTTGGTAAATTGAGTATCTATTTCACTCTCAATCACATCCATTTCTTTTTACACCTTAATTTGTGCATATTAGAATATTTTATATTTGTCGTTTTGACTTCAAACCTCGAAAGTCGTAAATATTCCTTTATCTTAACATGAACAGTGAATAAGGTACCTACTTATAATATAAATCTCGGTTTAATACCGAACATAGCTTCCTTGTAAGCAGCACTCAAACTTCTCAACAAAATCGTAACAAAATCTTATCAATCGTAAACATTGTTTCATACAACACTCTGTAATATACTTGGGAGCGCTCTAGCTCCACACTATAAAGCGGGTATTAATCACGGGCTATTGCACACTATAGCGCCTTGTAGTTTGTTATAAAATAAATTTCTCTCAACAAGAGACAGCCTGCAGCGGCGAGGGATTACTACATTGTATGTAGTATAGTCAAGACTGGTTGTTATCGGTCTCATAGATCTCAGCGCCAAAATGGGTTTTTGATCCCCGGTATCGTCTGATATTGAGCTGCAATTTCCGACAAAAATAAATACTAGCTTAGACGAAAATCTTTTTGGTGTGATAACATACAGCTACTGTAACTGTGTCCGAGCACACACTGGAAGCAAGTAGTTTCCATGCAGATGTATGATAATACAGATAAATGTATGTGTACGTATGTGTTCCTTGATTCACGTACATTTTGTTCTTTCTCGATGTGATGCTCCACTGAACATTACGAGTCCACAGTACCAAAGATCTGTTCGATCTTACTTAAAATGGCAACGTCTGCACACACAAAAGGACAATTGTTGCGATTCCCATGAGTGTAACGACAACAAATGTTATTTAGATGTCCCTGATCTAGCATTTGAATCTTAAAACGTCTTTGTTGTTTTCCTTTCTTTTTAAAAAAATAGCAGATTTTACAAGACGTTTTATATGTTTTTTTCCTTTAGATAGAGGTATACAATACCATTTTGTCTTAAATATTTGCACAGATAAACTGATAGAAATATAATAGTTTTTAAAGGAGTATTTACTTCAAAAAAATTAAAATACATATATTTTTTATATTAAAATAATTATATTTCCTACAGTTTATTGTGAATATACGCAAAGAAAAAAGATTTTGATTAAATAACGTTTTTAGGTATTTACATAATTTTTAAATTCTGTCTTTTTGTCAATTTTTATGAAAAGAAAGTCCATTCTAAAATAAAATTAAACCAAACAATAATATAAATATTTTTGACATTTTTTTTATAAAAAAAATAAATTTAAATATATATATATATATATATATATGCCTGTGTGTATGTATGTATAATATATATATATACACACGCCAGCTCTATAGTGAGTAAAATACAAATTTTCTATTTGATATTATTTGGTGTAGATTCTCATTTTGATTAATTTCATAAGTTCGGTAGAATTGTTTGGTTTGGAAATATAAATAGATAGTTGTGTCTAGTGAATATAGAACTAAATCATCCTAAATAAAAAAATAATATTGTACTATATATGTACATATATACTAAAAAAACTAATTGCAACATACTTAAGTTGCAAGAATTTCTATAATAATACTAAGTGCTCATTTGAAAATTAATTATCAAGAACAATTATATTTTTAATACAATATTATAATTTATATACATATACGATGGTAGTGCTCAATATTCTCGGTCTAACAAGTTTGTGCGACCGCATACACAGTGAATTTATGCAGTGTGGTAGATTAATGTAAAAATTTTAAGGTTACAACATGATCAGTCTAACAGTGACAGCTATAACATTAATACGAAATCTTACAATTTCACATGTTACCAAATTAAGTATCGTGCTGTAATAAAGTTCTCACAGAGGAAGGGGGAACACCACATCAAATAAAATTAAAATTACCTGATGCATTCAGGGAAGCTTCCCGTTCATACACTATGGTACTCGTAAAATAATAGTTTAAGAGATTTCGGATGAGAGAATAGTCATTGGAAGATGAATCGCATCCTAGTCACTATGTGGAAGTGCTTATGCCCGATTCTATTGCACTTATCGAAGACGGTACTTAGCGATCGGCACTTAAAAGTGAAAGAATTATTAACAGTATTCAAACGTTCACCAAATTATTCATGGCCATTTATTTATGAATAAGGTCAGTGTACGGTGGGTACTCAAACTTCTTCCTGTTGTTTAACGTCAGCGTCGAGTAGCCTGTTCACGTACATATTTAGAGCTCTGTAAACAAATTGATTAATCAAGTCAATTATAACAGGTATGAAACAATGGTCCTTTACTATAATCTTCTGTCTAAAAGAGAATCCATGAAATGGGGGCGAGTAGGTTAACAAGCACCAAGAAAATTCAAGGTATTTAAATTTACAAAAAATATCTTGGCTACATTTTTTTGAACTTGCAAGGGTATTTTATTAATAGATTTCAAGAAGCGCAATTATACTGTTAAAGGCTCATATTATGCAACGTCGTTGGATAGATTTCAGGTTAATTTTTGCGAAAAACGACGTGGAAAGTTAACAAAAGGAGTGCGCTTGTCGCAGTTCACACCGCTACTGTTCCTTAAATCACTATTCCGAAGTTCAAAGAACTTGACCACCCACTGTAAAGTCTAGACCTGGCCCCTTTTTTGGTAATTTGAAAAAAGATTTACATGAACAGCTTTTTTAATAATGACAATGAGCTAAAAACAACGGTAACTAACCACTTTAATACGAAAACAGAAGATTATTTTTATAAGATTATAAAATTGCTAATTAGGCGCTGTAAAATATATATTGAAATTGAAGGAAATTATATACAAAAATATTAAAACCTTCTTTTTTATTTACATTTCTTCCTGTTTAGGTCGAGAATATTTGGCGATATCCTCATATTTGTGTATATATATATATATATATATATATATATATATATATATATATATATATATATATATCTACAAGTATATATGTATATATAATGATACAACGGTGAAGAAGAAAAAAAATAATACAAAAATATTCATGGATAATTTTACTGACTAATTTTTTTCTGTTAAAAAATTATACTATTAGAAAAAATATTCGCTGTGTATTTTCATAAATGTATTTTTTTAATTTTAAAATTAATTAAACGAATACCTGTTACATTTTTTAAATTAACGAACTTTAAGTATGGCTATTTTGCGTACATTTTTAAATGTTTCGAAATATTTTTTAAAATCTTTTAAAAATAATATTTTTGTGTATCAGCATTTAAAATTTAATATTTATGAAGCGATATCTATATTGATATAGAATATAAATATTATTTGAATGTTTAATAAGTCAATCAATGTTAATGAGATTTAGATGCACTTATTTTCTTCCTTTAAATTTTTGTAATATAAATAACTTCGGATATATTAAAGTGGCACAAATAATTATTAAAATTTTCCATAAATAACAGGAAAATTCATGTACAATTTGTGTTGTTTATGAGGTTAGTTAAAATTTTACATTACTACAAAATTAAATAAATATAAGTTATTGTTTTTTGAGATATTAAGAAAAATTTTATGTTAAATATAATCTGTATTATCATCTCATTATAGTTTAATCTAATTAATACAATAAAATAGAAAAAAAAACAGAATGACGATATTTAAAAGAACTTGAAATAAAGAATATATAAATATTATAACTCACCATATATTAAAATTAATGACTGTATATATATATATATATAATATTCATTTAAATTTGATAGAAAGTTATTTTTAAAAATATATCTGGATCTTGGTATTCAAAATCTCTCCATATATGCTTTTATTGAATTATTTTCGTTTTATTACAAAGTTATTTATTATTTACATAAATATTTTTTAATAAAATAAATTCATTTGTTTTTCCTATATAAAAGATTGGTTTTTATTTTTTTGTTATTTATACTCGAAAAAAATATATTTATGATTTTTAAGTATTTTTTTTGATTAGTAGTATTAGTATTTGTATACAAAATGTAAAACAAAAACATGAACACAATAAAATATATTATTAATTTAAATTTTTTATTTGATTTCAATGTTCTTTTATCATTTAAATATAATTGTGAACAATTATATAAAATGAACAGTGAACAATGACGAAATTTATAAATTTATAAAAATACAATGCATGAGTATTTCAAAAAACGCACTGAATATTAAAATATATTTTTACATTATATCTGTTTAACATTTATGTATATATATATATATATATATATATATATATATATATATATATATAATTGCAATTTGATACTTAAATTATTTAAAAAAGAATATGTTATATTTATTTCTGATGAACTTAAATACCAATACTTGATGAAAATAAAAAATTATTACATGTTGAGGTCTGTAGAAACATAATTGATGTTTATGACCTTCAAATTGATATACATTTTTCTTTTGATTTTCCTAGTTGTTTTAAGTAGTCCAGAACTGTTAAATGACTAATGTCTACTATTTGTGTAAGCTCTCGAATTGTTGTGCGTGGTTTAAAAAGTATAATTTAATTTACAAACAATTTCTACTAATTTACTACCCGTTTTGAACTCATACAAAAATACTCTTATTTGCTTATTTTGTATCTTTAATTCAATAGGCCAATTTGAAGCAAAATTAATAAAAAACCGAAATTTGTCCAAAATACTAACCGAAACATGCATTTTAAAATGATATTAATATGAACACAATAAAATAACACTTTCATTGAGAAAAGGTTAGAACTCAGGAAACAAAACAAAAATATTTTCCTACCAACCTAATATTATAAAACATTTGAGCACTAATTTATTTGTATTAATTTCAAAGAAATTTTATGCATGTGCCTGGAATTAAAATTCTTATAAAATTATTTATTTAGTAAAGTTCTTTAATGAGTAAACAGTGTTAATTTTTTATGATTTATTCTCATTTTAAATATCATTTTTTCTTTGTCTTTTTGATATATATATATATATATATAAATAACAGTATAAATAAATGTATTTATTAAATAATTCCTGTAGTTTTTTCATGTACTTCTTCAAAGACGTCTATTGCAAATTGTACCGTATACACTTGAACTGAATTTAATCAAACTTGAGTGCTTTTCAGCACTTCTCGGACTCTATACAGAACGTTATTAGTTATGCATATGGCCAACTCATCAATGTACACATTATCGGGTACAAGTAGTCGGTATACAACTAAATACAACTTTGATATTAATGCTGCTTGGTTCGAGCATGCTTCAATTTTCAATACACAGATCGAGTATATGTATAAGTTTCAAACACTTGACGTGAACCCGAATATCTTCATCTTCTTCCACTTGATCAATTCAGAAATGTTATTACAACTTTATCGTTAAGCACGCTGTTTCCCGTGAATATAATCGCTTTGTGGTGGTTTTCATATTGTGAATGATCGTATTGACGGGTAATTTTCTTATCTGTTTCCCTTCAGAATCCATATTTCGCGATCTCGTTATAGATTTTACAGTATTTTATTTTTTGTAAAGAAGGAATACAATAATACTTAACAAGATTTTCTGTTTTATTTCTTTATGTTAACATTATGATGATGTAAAATATGAAAACAAATAATATTCACTTTTATGTTTATTTTATATACATATATATATATATATATATATATATATATATATATATATATATATATATATATCAGGTAACCAAGAAAAGTTCTGTCGTTTTCGAATCGAGAAAAGAACACTTATGTATTTTTACATAAAATAACTTTATTCATCAAAATATCCACCTTTGTATTGGACAACCCTTTTTCAGCGAGAAGATAATTTATAAATTCCATTTTTATAAAACAGATTATTTTTATTTTTAAAAAATATAGTCACCTCCATTTTTAATTCTTCTTCATTATTAAACTATATACCACGCACATGATTGTCCAAAGATAAAAATAGACGATAATCTGATGGGGATATGTCTGGGGAATACGGGGAATGGGGGAGGATCTCCCACCCTAAATTCATAATTTTGTTCTGGTCTCTACTGCAACGTTCTCTGACAACTGAAATTGAAAAATGGTGACGTACGTGCATGAAAAAGAAACAGGGGAATTCCCTATTAATTTAAACCGTAAAAATGTAAAAGAAAATTCATACTATAGGAGACTGCTTAAGCTAATTAACTTGTATTATATAGAAACCTTGTTATATGAGTACCGCGTTATAGCACTATCACAATTTTTTCTCCGCGTTATATGGAACCCCCGTTATGAGTGTGCAGCGTTATAGGAAAGTTTACTGTTTTGACAGTTTTAAATATTTAAAGAAGAATAAATTACTAAAAGAATTTACTGTTTCGTTAGATATTTAAAACAGGAAATTTTTGTTAAAAAATTATTGATATTTAAAGAACTAAATGTTTTTTGAAATAATAAAAAAATCCCCGTTTTAATTTATTATTCAAGCGGAAAAGATGTTATTGGCATATAAAAGAACAATACAACAACACAACACGCGATATGAACCGTACTTAATATTTCAACGCGAGGAGATCTTTTGTATAGACGTCCTAAATTAATCAAAATTAATTTAATATCTTTTACGTACATAATAATTTAGTAGTCTTGTATCTTTGATCTATTCATTCGTTGAGATAATACAGCAGAAAATTACATTTTGGTAAAGAAATAAAAAAGATAGAATGTACGCTGTAAATAGAATGGAAAATAAAATATATTTTCTTGGAAAAGATAACTTCGTGCAATTTCATGTTTCTTGAGAGATTTGTAGGACTTATATTTTTACTACTTGTGTACATTTGTGTGTATATAATAAAAATTTGTATATATGATAAAATATTATTCTGCATACACATAGATGGTCTTGTTTTATATGAATTTGCAAACATCCATATATAATTTATATGCTATAAATATACAGGCAAACATTTTCCAATGCATAAAACGTGTGTATATATACATATATATATATATATATATATATATATATACATACATATATTAATATGTGTATATATATATATATGTATCTATATATATATATATATATATATATATATATATATATATATGTATCTATATATATATATATATATATATATATATATGTATCTATATATATATATATGTATCTATATATATATGTATCTATATATATATATATATATATATATATATATATATATATGTATCTATATATATATATGTATCTATATATATATATGTATCTATATATATATATGTATCTATATATATATATGTATCTATATATATATATGTATCTCTATATATATATATATATGTATCTCTATATATATATGTATCTATATATATATATATGTATATATATATATATATATATATATATAAAGAAGTTATTTGTATTTTTGGATCGAAAAAATATTTGAATTTTTTTTCGTTTATATATCAATTTAGGCTCTAATTTTGGCTTATGTATTATTAATGTAAGTCGAATTGTATTATGTTGGTGACAAAATAATTGCGGTTTTTATCATTTGAAGTTTAATGCCGACTTTTCTGGTTACCGTTTGTTTTGGTTATAGTCATGTGATACATCATTGTAAACAATGAAATTAGTAATACTGATTTCAGTTTATGTACAATATATTGTTTTCATTCTACAGTATTGTTGTATATAACCGCTTAAAGTACACTCTCGCGATTTTAGCAATTCGATAATTAATTGAATTCGATAATAATAGTTATATTGGAGAACAATTTGATTAATCAAAATAGTAAAGAAAATATAGGTTTACTTTTATTTGTAATTGAGTTAATTAGAAAATCTAAGGTTATTTATTATACATATACAGTGGAATTCAATGATAGAGTAAACTGTAGGACTGATTATATGTTCTCGTTATAATCGTTGCTCGTTATATAATTAATAGGTAAATTCCTTGTAGACATTATATAATTCTGTATATATATATCCCTTCTCCTACATAATATATGTTATACTTGAAAGTAATGTACTTATTAAACAAGAAAAAGTTCAAAATTTAAATAATACATCTGTATACATCTACCAATAATATAAACAATTCGATCATTTTTTAGCATACAAACTCATTTTACAAGGTGAAAGAATTTAATAATTTAAACACACATATACTCGTAGATAGAAACTTTTGTACTTGAGTACTCATAGGATAACCATTTATTATCTGTTCTTAAAAATAGGATTAACCACTAATTAGGTAAAGAATAAAGTTCTTAGGGAGAACTAAATTAATTTGATATATTACTGAAAGTAGGGTATTTGTAAGGAAGTATATGTAAGTATTGGGTTGGTGCAAAAGTAATTGTGGTTTTTATCATTTTAAATTTGACGGTAGATATTGGTAGATATTATCTCTCTCTTTCTTTCTATACATCATACACGAACGCACGCACACACATACATATATATGTACACTATATATATATATATATATATATATATATATATATATATATATATATATATATATATATATATATATATATATATATATATATATAATTATATATATATATATATATATAATTATAGGTATATATATATATATATATATTTATATATATATATATATATATAATTATAGGTATATATATATATATATATATATATGTATATGTATATATATGTATATATATATATGTATGTATATGTATATATATATATGTATGTATATGTATATATATATGTGTGTATAAATATATATATGTACATATAACCTATAGTTATTAGTTAAGAAGAAGCAATTTATATTACATTAATCTATCTAATTAACTCTTTAATTAATTAACATTAAATTCGAGTATATACGAGTGTATATATTCACATAAAGTAGGTATATATACAAAATATAATAGCGTGCGAATAAGAGACGTGTTTTAAAATTTATTTGAAATGATATCATCGCATAAATAAAATGATTGGATTGTTTGTAAAATAAATATTATACGGTATGAAATTATTGTATTCAAACATGAAAATCTTTCAGTTCGCAAACAAGTTCACAAATAAGATCACAAAACATTATTGTGTAAAATTATCTGAGCACAATTCAAACATCATGGTGCACCGAAATCAGAAAAGAATTGAGATTCGATAAATCATAAAATGGCTAACTTTTTATTTGTTTGTATTCATTGTTTACTTTCATATTCTTTTATATTTGTTTCTAAATTTTTATGTCTGATAAAAATAAGTTCCTGTAGATACCAAAAGTACACAAAGTAATATATTTTATATAATTGATTTCATTTCTATTTAATTTTTTATTAATTCATTTAATAAAGTGACTCTAACACGCATGTAATATATTTATATATTTTATTTTATTTATGAAAATATTTATTTTTTCAAGATTGTAAAATAAAAATCGTAGCATCTTATACACAACGTTATTATATATATATATATATATATATATATATATATATATATATATATATATATATATAAATGACATTTAAAAAGTTAACTAACTCTGTAATAAAAAAAGGAATGTGTTCAAATTTGAATAAAATAGTAGGTTTTCGTTCACAAATAACTGAAAATAATGATAATAAAATTATTGTTGTTATTGTAAATATACAATACTGAAGTATTATTTGTTATCAGTATGATAAAAGAAACGTACAGAAGTGTAACAAATACATCATTTTAAAACATTGACAAAGTAACAATTCTTGAATAACAAAACGTTCATTTTAAACATTTTTCTTAAAAAGATTAACATTAATATCAAAATCACGACTTTATTTTTTTTTTAAAAAATAGTTGATTAGTTATACATTTATATTTATATATATATATATATATATATATATATATATATATATATAATTGATTTTAGAATAATAAACAAGTGTTTGGTAAAACTGATATCTATTCAGTATTTTCTTCATAAATGTGATAAAATTAAATTTCATAAGAAATATAAATTACTAAAGAAGGACTTCATATAGAACTCATTAAAATAAACAATAGTTCTTTTATTAAGAAGAAAATTTAAATTTAGATAATAATTTAAGCTCAAAATATAATTAAAAGCTATTATGAAAAATCCAAATTTAATAAAAAAATTTAAAGTATGTTGTTTAAGGAACTTATAATGATATCAGTTGAAGAATTCAACTAATAAAGTAGTTTCAAGAACAGTAAAATAATATTAAAATAATATTTTTACTTTGATTATATATGTTTATATGAGAAGAAATATTTAAAACTTAAAAAAGAAATAATCAGATATATCTTGAATTTAATTTACTATTTAAACATTAATTTGTAATTAATTCTATTGGATGAATTACATATATAAATATATATATATATATATATATATATATATATATATATATATATATAAATAAATATATATATATATATATATAAATAAATATATATATATATATATGTATATATATGTACATATATATATATATATATATATATATATATATATGTGTGTGTGTGTGTGTGTGTGTGTGTGTGTGCGTGTGTACTGAGATGAAAAAATTGTGAAAGTAGGCGTCAAACTTCTTTATTCTTACAAAAAACGGTAATTATTCGCAATTTTTCTTTCTACACACATAAATGTGCGTTGTGGTAGATCTGTAAACATTAAACCTATAATGGTACCCGCATCGTTTTTCAAAACGCTGTCCGTTTCCTTAATCTCAGCACACAGAAGACCATAGTACGTTAATAACACACAGTAACGATTAAGTGTAGTAACCGTTTATCTTATGAAATATCCCTCATTTTATACGTGATACATAAGTAAGAATATATAGAACATTTATTCCAGTTTTTGTGTGCTTCTTCATGTAGTAAGATTTCATATTGCACAGATATTCATTAATTATATACTTGTTTAAATTAAGATTATGTCATACTAAACGATGTTCCACTAATAAATTGTAGAGAAATACTTTAATAATTTTCTAGAGAAAGAACTTTTTTGTCAATTATAAAACAATTTATCTAATTACATTTTCTAACTGAAATAGTTAAGTTTATAAATGAAGTATGCTGAAAAGCTGGTAAATATTCATGTAAAGTATTTCAAGTACTGATGTCAAGAAAATATTTTAGCATATTTTCTTTAAAATATTATAACTGATATTTATATATTAGTATATATGTTTTGAGATGTTGGCCATATCAGTATATTGTATTAGGCGGGTAGGAAAATAATTTCAGTTTTTGTTTTCTGAATTCTTACATTTTTCAATGAAAGTGTCATTTCATCCTGTTGATGTATCATTATAAAGTGAATTTTTCGATCTGTATTTTGGTAACATCGACTTGGTTTTATTATCACTTTTGCTTCAAATTAGGCTATTGAATTAAAGATGGAAAAGAAAAAAATAGAAAAAATTTTTATGAGTTCAATACGGGTGGTAAAGCAGAAGAAACTGTTTGCGAACTACTTTTGGTATGAGTACTGTTAAGGAACATACGGTGCAGTAGTGGTTCTAAAAATTTCATGCTAGTGACGTCAGGCTTAAAGATGAAGGTCGCTGGCGACCTTCTTCAGGTCATAACAACCAATTGAAGGCGTTAGTTGAATCAGAACCATGCACAACAATTCGAGAGTTTGCACAAAAGTTAGGCATTAGTCGTCCGACAGTTCTTGATAACTGAAAATTAATAGTAAAATCAAAAAAAAGAATGTATATGCATTTAAAGGTCATACACCGCAATTATTTTCTACCAACGTAATATTTTTTAATGTGGCCAATTTTTTGTAAGTATATATTTCGATTTGATTATTATCAAGAGAGCTAATTAAATTTAGGTATTTTTTTTATTAACAAATACATTGTTGCTATTAAGTTTAGTACAATAATATTACCATTTAAGTTGAATATAGTAGTATAGTATTACTATCAAGCATACTCTAAGAGATAAATATTGAGAAAAATTGACTAAACTAAAAAAAGAAATATTTTTCGAATTATCAACCAAATAATGATACATCTATTAGTTAAATGCAGTCCATACTTAAATTTGTTCAAATAACTTAGTTTTTACATATATGAATTTGAGTATGTATTAATTTTAATTAAAATCATTTAATGAGAACAATTTTCTTTATAAAATAATATATGAATAATTTGTTATAAGTGTTTTAATATAGTTATTTTAAAAAATGTCTGTAATGAATAAAAATTGAAATTTTTAACGCAATCTGAATGTGTGTCACAATACTTTGTATACCCAAGACAGAAAACATAAATAACCAATTTCTCTACCCAATACACCAAACATAAATAACAAATGTGCAGTCGGTAGATATATTGATTTTAATATTGTATCTTATAAATCGAACACATTTTCTATTTGGTAATCTTTTCTGTCTATTTTATTAACATATTTTTCTGTGATTTTTTGATAAATTTACTGTCATAAATTGTAATCATTTATATTTAAGTAAATCATGTAAATGTCAAATAAATGGTCTTATAATTCAAGCATCTGGAATTGCATTATTTCTTGTTTGTGATTAACTGCTTCAACTAAATTCCTATGATTAATTAATTTATTTACGAGCACTTGAACGGTGCTATTTTGCACAGAATTTACCCACATATTCAGAAGATTTAAATCACCGATAATAATATCTTTGTGTAGTGAATCACCTACACTAATTTATATATGTGGGTGTGTTTGCGTATGGAACAACCTATGTTAATCCATTGTTAAGATAAAGCCCTTTTATTGATTTCGCATATGTTGTTGCTTGGTTTTGAAAATGGCATGTCTATATTTATATTTCTTGGAAAATTATTATCCTTTTCGAAAATCTATTAGTGATATTTAATATAATTCATGAATAGTAAGTTAATAATAAAACATATTTTTACTATTTTTCGGAACAATAACATTTTCTTCCGTGAATGAGTTGTGTTATGAATTAAATTATATATATATATATATATATATATATATATATGTATATGTATATGTATATATATATATGTATATGTATATATATATATATATATATATATATATATATATATATTAGATTGATAGGAAAATAATTGTGATTTTTGTTTTCTGAATTTTAACCTTAATTTTCTTCAATGAAAGTCTCATTTCATCATGTTCATGTTAATAGCATTTTGAAGTGAATTTTTCGATTTGTATTTAGGTAAAATTGACATTGGTTTTATTATTAATTTTATTTCCAATTAGGCTATTGAATTAAATATTGAAAAGAATCAAATAAGAGCAATTTTTATCGGAGTTCAAAACAGGTGGTAAAGCAATAGAAACTGCTTGTAAATTAATGATGCTTTTGGTTTGGGTATAGTTAAGGAACGTATTAAGAACGATGCAATGGGGGTTCCAAAAATTTCGTTCAAGCTACGAGAGCCTTGAAAATGAATAAAATTGCGGGTATCCTTCAGTTCATAAAAACAAACTGAAGACGTTAGTTAGTTGAATTAGAACCACGCACTACAATTTGAAAGCTTGTACAAAAGTTAGGTGTAAGTCATCCAAAAGTTTTTAACCACTTAAAACAATTAAGAAACTCATAAAAGAGAAAAATTTATTTCATTTCAAGGTCATAAACTGTAATTATTTTTGTACCTAATAAAATTGCTATATTAAGAATGGAAAAATACAGAAAGTCAAAAAATAACATCAGGAACAAGGTAAAGATAAAAAGCAGGAATAGTAATTTAATTAATTTCAGATACTTGATCTGTGTTGAAAATAAAAAAAAACAAACAATAATTCAATATTTTAAACATAACAACAAATATTTATAAATCATATTTACTAACAGACGAGACATATTTGTCTCTGTTCTATACTTTTTATTTATTGTACTCAAACACATACACAAAATATACTTTTGTAATTGTCTTCTAAATCAGTAATTTGTTACTTTCCTATTAGATACTCTGCCATGATTGGTTTTGTTTATAATTCAGGGACTTGAAACAAACAGCTCTAAACCAGTTGAAATATATACAAGTTTATAGTTATAAGTATATAAATAAGTTTATAGTTAAATTTTATATTTATTTTATAATTACATCCTTTATCATAACGAATTTACTCCTTCTATACCACTATTTTTATCAATTTAGTCACATTGATCTCTTAGTTTACGTTGACTTCTATTTATTTAATATATATATATATATATATATATTATTACTAAATATCAAGTATATGTATTTCAAATTTTTATAAAGACTAAATGTTTTATAATAAAAATTCATTTACGAATTAATTACTTCCAAGAAACATTAACATTAAAGTATATAACACTTGACGTCTCTTAGATAGACATTAGAATAACGGAGTGGAATATTATCACACTATGAATGGAAATTTGATGGGTGTTCTTTATATATATATATATATATATATATATACCAGTTATGATTTTGGATATTAATTTTGTTTATAGTATAAGTACCTACTTGAGATATATTATAATATATAAGGAATAAACCAAAACAAGTTATAATAATACCAAAACCTATATATGAATTCATCAATAAAAATATTTCTATCGGTATCGTTACAGTTAGTACCAATTTTATTTATTATTAATTCGCAAAAATCAATAGATCAATTGTCAATATTACATATAATAGTTTATATGAAATACACAGATATTATTGAATTTTGTTTCCCCTTTGAAAATTCTATTTTCATATTTATGAACATATTAATCAGTAACCGACGATTAAACCACACAATATATATTTTGCATGAATAATTGTTTGGAATTGAATTTGAAAAGTTTTCATTACTATAAATCCCATGTATTCCGTCATGGAAAGTTTATTATTAAATTTATTCCTGCCTAATTGTATATTATTACTATTATAATTTGATATTTACGAATATTATTCAAAATAGTTTTTATTGGATTTAGTGTATTATATATATATATATATATATATATATACAAGTGGGTTATGTTAATGAAAATAAAAATTGTCAAATGCATGAAATAAGTTAGACACATATAAGTAATCTACGTAAGAAATTACAAAGTAGAATACAATATAAAATATTGTTTTAATCATAAACATATCAGAGTAAAACTAAGTGGAAAATAAAATTTTAAGCGCTATTAAGTTCAGACTTTGAGTATATCTGTGCGATTAAATTAAATTAAGCAACATAAACTTATAATGTAGTTTCTGGCACTGACTAAATTCACTTTCATAAATAAATTTTTCAGTTCTCCACAAACAACACACTTTTTTCTAATCAGAAATGATTATTTATTGAATATTTTTAATTAAAAATAATTGTATGAGAAGAGTTACAAGTAAGCACAAAATGGTTTGTGAAAATATTCCTGATAAATAATTGATAAAAAATGTAATGGATATAAAATAATTGGTTAATTGTTAATAAAACAGAAAATTATTTTTTTCTGTTTTGCGAGGTAAGAATAGTGCATTGTTATCAAAAAAAATATTAGTCTATTAAAATATATAATGATTATTGACTATTTGATAAACTATATTTTAGTATGTTTGCTAATAATTATTTTAAGGATATAATATATATATATATATATATATATATATATATATATATATATATATATATTTGGCTGGAATCACAGAGGAAATAATTTTCAGAATAATGCGAATCTGTGATAAAATAACAAAATAAATTATCTATTAGTTGTTGAATGAAATGAATACAAGTCTTAGAATGATACGTCATATTTATATTTTTTGAAAAAATACTTAATATGAATTTTTGTATAAATTTAGAATTAATGTAATAATATTTTACATAATACAAAATTTTTAGAATTATTTTAATATTAATTTTGTAAAAGTATTTGTCATTTTTTTATGTTATAAAATATAATTTCGTCTTTTGAAATAGTTGATTTATTGTAAATTTTTCTACATAATTAAAGATATTTTTAAACATAGAAATAATGAAACCTTTAAGAATAAAAAAATCGTTGTCTTAATTAAACTGAAAGTTTTATAATAATTAAAGCACAATAATTCATTTCATCAATTCGAACTATAAACAAAACAATTTATCTTTTTCAATGAACGCCAAAGATTTGGTCATAGAATGCGCCCTTCGCTATAAAATAAGTTTTACTACTAGTTTTTTTAACGATATTTCAATTGAATGTTCCACATTTTTTTAAAAATAAAGTTACAATTATTGTTTGAACCAAATTTTTATACATACTTAGAACATAAAAATAGTATTGAATAAAATATTGTTATTCAGTGTATCAAATGTACGTTTGAAAAGGCTGTATATGTTGAAAAATCTGTTTATAAAGTATTACATTAAATATGTACGATTGTGTGAATTAATAATTAACACAGCAATAACATTCAATACAAACTGTAACCTTCGATGTGTTTGTTTTAGAAACTAGGACTGTCAATATGTCATTATTACAATGTTAGCTTAATTTAAAATGTATGTAAGCGATCGATTATTGAATACCAAGTTATCTATAAGTAATAATGTTGTTTTTTAATTAAATAATAATTCTGTGTACAGTTACTTATAATGAATAGTTACAAATGTTATAAATGTATTCTAAATTTATAAATTATAATACAGTAGTCTTTTTCTGAATCGTTTTAAGAATTCAATTAATAACAATGCTTTACCAACATGTGCATGTTGGTAAAGCATTGTTATTAATTGAATAAATTGTACATAGCAATAGAATAGGTTTTATACTAGTAAACAATTTTAATTAATTACAAGATTGATAAATATTAAATACGATAATGAAAATAAACACATTTCTCTTTCGAAAAAGAGAAACTAATGTCCAATTATTAATTGCAATAAGTTGTCTATTTTTTTTAAAAAAATTATAACTAAATAAATTTTCTTCTTATAAGCAACTGTCTGTAATAATATGAAATATATTTTTTAAAATAACTCTAGTCTTTCCATAAACTACACATTTTTTTTCGATTTAAAAATGATTAATAAGGTATTTTTAATCATTTTTAATTACTGCATATAAGCTTTTTGTTGGTAGTGTTAGGGTGATAATAAGGTTATATATAGATGTAAAAATTAATTTAGTGCTTTTTAATGGAAATGAATGTTTTCAAAATTGAATATATTTCAATCCTCAAAATATCCCCGATTATTTCATATAGTCTTGCTCTATCTTTCGGGTAACTGACGAATCCTTGGTTGAAAAAATGATGGCAGTTTGAGTCGATGAAGTCTTAATGTATTTTCGGACCTCTTTTACTGTTTTAGCATTTTTGCATGTTTTATGCATGTCAATCCCTTATCCCAAAGCTGAAAAATTATTCTCATGGCTTCGGTAGCATTTTTTAACTGGAATGCGACAAGTATGCAATGCCTAACATGCTGCTTTTCGAACTTCATTGTGTTTATTACTGTTTTGTAAGGTAATGCCAACTGCTTGACCAAGATATGTAGTATTTGTGAATGTTAAGGTTGACACGTCAAAATCCTTAAATAACAAGAAAATATTTTAATTTAAAACAGAGTTATGATTAATTCAATACGCGAAATTTAGCCTTGTTTTTTCAGAAATGTGTGATTTCTATTTTAAATTTTTTGTTTACTTTCTAAATTTCAGAAATTCTATAACAGTAACTGAATTTTATTGTATGAATATCAAAAGTGTAAGAGTAATGAACTATTTAATATTTTTATACTAAAAATTATAGTAAAATGAATTATTTTATTAAAACTATATGAAGTTTTCTCTTTGTTAATAAAACCTAAACAGTGTTTTAATAAGACTATTCCAGTGACAGTAAGGCGTGTTAATAATTAAATTTAAATTAAGCATTATTTTAAATAGAAACATATTAACGAAAACGGAGTTGTCCACTACGCCTTTAATATCTTTTTTATGCTTTAAAATCAAATATTTCCTAAATAGTTGTTAGAAGGTTGGTTAAAATTATTTAAAAAAAATTATAGGTAATATTCATAACATAGAAAATTGTAAAAGTATTAAAGTACAGAGCTTGAAAGATATAGAACATTAACGCACATAATATTCACATGCGTTTTTAGATAACATTTAGTACATTTAGTGAGTGATTTTTTAAAAAAATACGTTTCTGAAAATGTAATACTAATGTGTGTGCATCGAGTTTTCATAAATTTTATTTTAAGGAGAATATGAGCTTAATTGAGTATTTGTAATGAAAACTTAATGAAATTTAATGATGAAATA
This sequence comes from Acanthacorydalis orientalis, assembly GCA_034766995.1. Taxonomy (NCBI): domain Eukaryota; kingdom Metazoa; phylum Arthropoda; class Insecta; order Megaloptera; family Corydalidae; genus Acanthacorydalis; species Acanthacorydalis orientalis. The sequence continues at coordinate 42,991,049 of CM068314.1, forward strand.
CAGGTTCAAGTGTTTAAAGATTAAAATACATTAAAAATATATACATTGTGAAGTCATTCTAGAAGAAAATGTGTTCTTAGCAATTTTGCTAATAACTAGATTTAGTGTTTTCATTTAAGATACCTAGAAATACGAAAATTTAAACGGAATAATTTGACATTCGACAGTCTTTATATACTAGTATAAATATGCTAAATAGATGTATTTAATTTCTTTTGAAAAGTCTTAAGTATGTATATAAGTAAGAATGCTATTATTCGTTTATAGACATAAAAAATAACTGCAGAACTTAGACGACAACTTAATATTCTTGCTAGTAATAGAGAAATACATGTGAGTAACTTTCACTATTTTGTGTATACGGTGGCTAAAGTCTCGTAATGGAACTCTCTATAGAATTATGCTTTATTATACATGAACATAATATTCTGTGTTAATTTTCAGTCTTGTTAGTGAAATATAAACTAAAACTTTTGTGTCACCCCGAAACGTACAGTGGCAGCGACGCCAGAAATAGAGTGACAAACGCACTAACACGCGTACACACATAGTTCAGCGTCTATCGGCTTACGAATTTCCAATAATGGAGCCATTCAATTTTGTAGTTGGAAAACGGTTCACTTCTAATTACGTTCCCTTGTTAGTTGCTGGGATTCAATTTGTTGCTTCAACTAATTCAATCAAACAATCACGCCGCTATTTGATACTGATTGCGTGGGCTATGTGTGTGCTGACGCTACGTATGTATTAGTTATGAGTTTTGTATGTGCGCCCGCACGTGTACGTGTAGTGTTTCTGTATATGACTGTGTTTGTGTTTGTTATGTGTACATTCACCGAGCTTGACGTGGATGCCACCAGATCCATTTCGGAACTAAATTAGTATCAGTTCAGCGATGCTTTTTGTGTAGGCGTGTAAGGTTTCTATACCTGGAGTGATCGCACTGATTTTGTTGATTTACGTCCCGTACTTCAATGATACACATAAAAGATTTAACCTTTAGTGACGAAGTAAGTGAATTGTCGGTGACAACGTGCTTTCACAATTTCGACAAAGTTCCGTTTCAGAAAGCTACGATAATTATTGAACGATAGACTGTTAGCACGTACAAAAATGACATACTAATAAAATGAAAATAACGAGCTGCTGTCTGATTCAATTTACATTTTCCATAAAATATAACGTGTTTCAAATTTGTAACATTAAAATGTCACATTTAATACAAATTCTTTAGAATATATATATATATATACATATATAAATACACGCACACAGACACACCATTATTACGCATTTGCTTAAGTGAATAATGCATTAACTAAAAAAATGACAACCCATATATCTTATAACGAAATTATTTATCTTCCAATATTAAATATATTTTATAATGCATGTACATATTTTATACGTATGTATATATATACTTGTTTTATCTTAGAGTGATACCAATATATAAACTTAATATAAGAATAATTTAAAAAAAATCTAAAGGGTCAGATACATTGTTAATGTAATTCATTACCTACTTAGACACATTGTCTTTTTCAGTTATTAAGTTATTATTTCATTTATGTATTTTTTTTATTTTCTTTTATTTTTGATACATACATACGCACATATCTACGTTTGTACATATGAATATGTGTATATATATATATATATATATATATATAAATGTTTTACAAGCTAACATAATTATAAACATGAATAATTGAAATTGAAACTTTTATCATAAAAAATATCTTTTAATTACACACGGTCTTATTTAAAATAGTTCTATTTTATCTCCTGGAGACTAAAAATATTAACTCCTGAAAAGAAGATCTATAAGAATTTTTTGTACTATATAATTCTTATTGAAAACAGATTATCTTTTTATCACTAGTTTAAATTTGCATATATTCGCAATAAATTTGTAAAACAGCTACAGTTCAGAAAGGGTATAGAAAAGCTGATGAAACACATAGATATAATTAAACATTTCTATAAATGTGTCTATTATAGCCAAAAATCACTAAAAACTTAGTTAGTCGATGTGCTATAATTAATCTTCCATGTATTTTTTCAAATTTAATTTTTCGTTTTTTTTAAAAAAAAAAATGTTAGGTTGGTAGAAAATAATCGCAATTTTTGTTCTCTTTATTCTAACCTTACTTTTTTTCAATGAAAATGTCATTTCATCGTGTTGTTCATATTATCATTTTTAAGTGCATTTTTCGGTCTGTATTTTGGTAACATCGACTTTAGTTTTATTATTTATTTGGCTTTAAATTGGGCTATTGAATTGAATATAGAAAAGAAGCAAATATGAGTAATGTTTTATATGAGTTCAAAACAGGTGGTAAAGCAGCAGAAACTGTTCATAAACTCAACGATGCTTATGGTGTGGATACTGTTAAGAAACGTACGGTGCAATGGTGGTTCAAAAAATTTTTTTCTGGAGACTAGAGCCTTGAAGATGAAGAAGGTCGCGGACTTCCTTCAGTTCATAACGTCCAACTGAAGGCGATATTTTAATAAGAATTATGTTCAACAATTCGAGAGCTGACACAAAAATTAGGTGCTAGTTATGCAAAAGTTCTGGATCACTTAAAACAGGAAAATCAAAAAAAGAGACAAATGTATTTAAATTTGAAAGTCATAAATTGCAATCATTTTTCTACAAACCTTACATTTTTTGTTTATTTGGTTGTCCATTAATTATATGGAATATCTAATAAGATGTTCATAAGATTTATCTACAAAACTACTAAAGGAATATTCGATATTTTGTCAGTTAGTAATTGTATTAGCAGAATGATTTAATCAGTTACTTAATGAATTAGAAATTTATGACAATATACTAAAAGTTACATTCCGAATATTTTACATCCTTTAAAATACGCAGATAGGAAAAACCAAAATATTAAATTGAACTACATTTATCTTGTATATAGTTATAGAGTACCAAATTATATCAAGTTCAGTTGTAGAGGATACTCATGTATATATTTTATTAGGTTACAAAATAAATTAACTAACTGAATCATTTTACGCAATAACTTTACCTTAATGAATTCAGTTCTTTATCTTGTTGTATTTTAAGTATTATTTAATTGTATTGATTACATTTTACTATTTTCATTTTTTCATTAATTTTAATTTTAAATTATCATTATTTGAAATCCATAAGTATGCTTTCCTGATAATTATTAACAATTTAAATAAATATTTATCGCATTATCGACTCTGATAAACTTTTACAGTATAATTAATTTCTATACAGTTTCTTCTTTTTATTCTTCTTAATATACTTTTAATATATGATCTTAGCTTATCGAATATCGATCTTAGCTTAGGTACTTCATATATGATCTTAGCTTATTGAAGAGTAGTATTGATAGTTACCGATACGTTTAAAAAACATCTCTTTGCTACATTCTATTGTATCACTTTTCAAATCAGATTTAGAAAAATGAATAAAAATTATGTTAATGATTTTTAATCGTATAAAATTTCAAAAAATCCAGTTGAAAAATGACAACTAGTAATACTACTACGAATTGTAGTGTGATTTGTGGAGAAAAAAGAATTTATTTATGAAAGTTATTTTTGTTTCTAAATTCTTTAAGTGAATTACTTTACTCTTCTCTTTTTTTGATATTTTACAAAAATATATAAGACAAGAGTTTAAAGATGAATAGATATTTATTTAAACCTACATATTTTCATTTTTACAAAAAATATATCAATAATTGAGGTCTTGTTTATAGAAAAACTATTTTTACTAATATTATTATATTTTTAAATAAATTGTTGTCTGAATTTCACAAATTTAACTTAAATTAATTAAAATTTATATTTTAGTATTAATAATTTATTTTCTTTAAAAAAATAAATATATTATAAAATTGAATATCATTAATTAACAAATGAAATGACTGGTAATAATATTTTTTTAAAATAATAAGTGCCCGTGTTAGTAATATGTATCTATAAAATTGAATCAATAGAGAACAGAAAAAGTCATTAGAAAGAGATTAATAATAAACTAAATAAATAAAATTACATTCAGATCTATATTGAGTATGTATAATAAAAAAAATAAACTCATTTATAACATATAATATAAATTTAAAATATTTTAGAAATAGTAGTTTTATTTTAAAGCTTATATCATTCCATTTCAACCGTAAAATAATCAACGGAATTCCCAATAGCCCCTGATATGATTATATGTAAAGACCACGATTTAAATTAGTATTAATCTGAAATCGTGTGATTGAAATCATGTGGTTTCATGCATTTGTGTACAGCTGTGTAAGATATTTACTACCAGTTAAAATAATGGCAAATGTATAAAATGGTCAATAGGAATAGTAAACTGAATTATTTTATCTTAATATAAACAAATATATGAGTTAATAAATGAAAATAAATACTCGTTATATCATATCGGACAAATTATCATATATTTAAAGTATTCTTTTTTATTGAATTAATTATAAAAAGTAAAGTTTTATATATTGTCAAATTATATAGTTTCTGTACTTATATTAAACGAATATTATTTAATTTTTATTTATTTTTCTAATAAGACATTTAAGGTATTTATTTATCAAATAATATAAAAATAATTTAATATTTGTAAATATATATATATATATAATATTTATAAATATATTTGAGAACTTAAACACATAATTTTAGTAGTAAAAGTTCAGAGTTAATAAAAAGTATTTCACACAAAAAATATTGTTCTATTATACTTGCGTTAAAACATACTTATTTTTTTCCTGAAAAAAGTCTTTGCTTTTCTAGTTATGTATTAAAGCTTTATTCCACCACTTTGAGTACCACTCAACTATGACAGAAGCTTTGTTCCATTTAAGTTTTTTTTGAGAATGTCGTAAGGTTTCCTTCATAACTTTCTATAAAGTTTTCTTGACTCACAAGTCAAATAATCTTTTCTTATACTTTCACAATATTGTTATGTTTTATACTAAAATAGTTGAGGACTTAGAAGAAATTGAAAGCAAAAAGTTTTTGTTTGCAGATACTTAAGGATTATATATATATATATATACTCAATTAAAAATTATTTTTAGTTAAACTCTTTTTTTGGATACTATTTTCTATAAAATAATATTTCATTTCAATTTCTTTCTTGGACGTTGTCAATGTTTATTAGTTTTATCAGAGTGATAGTGGTATAAAATGATGAACAAATAAAAAAAGCTTACCAATAATGGTTTAGAATGTTACATTAAGTTATTTTTATAAAATATGATGTAAATTAAAAACTTTAAAAAGTTAAACAACTTAATATTACACAATAATGATAGATTTGAAACAAAAATAGAATAAGTTAAATGTATTGAGCTTAAAATGTTTATTTAAAAAATAGTTTTTTTAATAGATTTGAATTTGCAAGGTATTTCATATTTTAATTTACATATTGACCTCTTTATTTAAAATGCCTTTATACTGTACGGTGTAATACATCAATATTAAACATTTCTTTATTTAAAATGAAATTTTAAATCATTTTTCCAAAATGTTTTAAAAAACTGTTTTTCAGTATTGTTTTGAAAGAATGTAGTATAAAGCAAGGTCTTATACAAACTATTTTAAAGTTGTGTAATGTTAATTGTTAGTTATCTAAAGCACTTCTTCAATTTTTGTATATCAATTACATATACATATACTATTAAGCTTAAAATCTAAATCATCATATATTTTTTATATCATTGTGTAGGATGTATACAGATTTATATTTTAAATATCCTCTCTAATATTCTTATTAAATAAAGAGTATATTTATCATTTCATGAGTATAATTATTATTCTTGAAAATAAATCAAACAATTTTGCAAAATTCATTATAAATGTCGCATGTATAAAGAAAAGAATAATTAACAAAGTTCACAGTTCATTGTAATGACCTTTCTTGCATAATCATTTTTGAGAAGAAATAGCTAAGTCTACGGATTCAGATTAAATGTTGTGTAAAATTGTAGTGTGAAGCTATTTCTTGTAGTCTGCACATTTTTTTTAAACTACATAAACAGAAAAAAAATAATAATATTAAGACTAATTAGAAAATATACACTTTTTAAAAGCCGGTTTTCAACTCATGTAAAATTTTAATTTTCTTGCATGACACATTCTTTCATCTTTTTATACATTTTTTGAAAAATATTTTAATCAGATTATTTTTCACTTCATATAATTTTTTGATAATATACATATATATATATATATATATATGTTTACATTTATACATAATTTACAGCTCTGCAATTTTCATAGTAACTTTCAACATTTTCACTTCAAACATAACTAGTAATACCTTTGAAGTGAAATGTGTAGATTTGCTTTTTGTGTATTTTGTAGTATTCAGTGCTTTGTTTACTCATATCACAAGCTTAATATTAGTTGGTAATATTCTCAAATTATTATATCATTTATACATATATATATATATATATATATATATATATATATATACGAATATATATTTTATGCAGTTTTATAACAAAGATTCTAATGTGTTTAAATGACATTAATATCTAGTAATTTGAGAATATGATTTAAGTCGATGAATATTTTGAAAAGGTCACGGTCGCTTTGCTTGTACCTCGAGATGCTTCACTCATATATATATATATATATATATATATATATATATATATATATTAGTATATTTATATAATCACTCTCGCAGTTATATTACAACGTAGTTATTTTATAAAGTCGCACATTTCATTGGAATTGTTATAGTCTTCCCACATATTCCACGAATCAAGCTCGACATACATATATAGACAACACATACCAACAAGACAAAGGTTGGTTTCGGGGAAGCTCCATTCCCAAGAAACGACCAAAGAAAAGAGAACACCTACACGATAACAATATTTACACTTTCTTCCAAATTCGCGGAAAAGGATTATAATTGTTATGATACGAATATCATAATTTTTTGTGAACATTTCATGTAACTTCTGGTGTTGTATCGTTAGTAATAATTTAATACAAAATCTCTGCATGTTTTTTTTTTAAAAAAAATTGTACATTTTTCGAAATTTTACTGTATATTTTTAAATATAGTTGAACATTGTAATACGTGACTTTTAAAGGTCAGTGTAAAATAAACTCGTGTTAATATTCACTAAGAATACGAAGTGAATTTGGAAATTTCACGACTCGATAATGAACCACTGTATTTATCATTTTGAAATTAATTTTATTTTTCAGTATATTCCCTTTTAACTATAACATATTTTATTAAATGATACTTCAATTCCTTTAGCTCAGCCAGGAAGTCTAATTCCTCAAGATTCTCAAAATAGCTGTTTAGTGTCACAGTAAACAGCTTAATTTAATCAACACCTTTGAACTCATCATTTAAGAGACATCTTTTATTAACCATAACGAGAAATACCATTAGATATGCGAATATCAAATAACAAAAAGAGTAGGAAAATTCGAATATGAATGTTAACATAAAATCGATACGAAAAAATATAAAGAAAAAACATAAAAATAAACATAAAATTTAGGAATATAAAATGATTAATTAACACATATTCCATTATATCAAATATTATATCATTATATCAAATATAAAAGTATACAAAAATACCACAGATAGAGGTCATTATAAACATATTAAAATCGATGATTATACTGATATTGACTTATAGAATTGACGTATAGAAACTCGTTGGAATATAAAATAAACTCAAACTATCGTTAATAGTTCTTTGAAGAAAAGTTTGCGTAGAATAAACAGTATCAAATATTGTGTTCTTATAGAACATAAAAAAAACTTAGTCTTGTAACCCAAATAATTCTTTGATAAAGAAAGGAAATCTAAAAATAAATTTCAAGAGAATTTTTCATAAATGTACAGAATGTTTCGAGTATTTTATATAATCAGAAAAGACATACCACTACAATGCCAATCAATTGAAATGAAACTGGATTCATATATATTGATTGTGTTTAACTATTGTTATTCTTAATGCTATGCAATTATTTCTATTTATATTTAAATTTATTATCGATGAGGAAGATAAATTACTCGTATATCATAATTATTGTGTAAGAATAGTAAGCTAAATTATTCATTATCATTCGTTAAAATCCGCTATTTTATATTTATAATTTCGAATATTATATATATATATATATATATATATATATATATTCCTATTATATAACTGAAAAATATTTAAAACGCCCAGTAGTTTGCAAAAATTCCCTATAAATTGAATGAGATTTAATTTTAAAAAGTATTTTATTTTATAAACGTATATTATTTTATTTGATATTAACACTTTTCTTAATGATAGTATTAATGAAACAAATAGGTATACATGATAGAGAAATCAGTTAGAAATATCAAATCCAATTTAAATTCAATTTACCTTTAATTTCAATATAATATTTCCTACATTAGTTCCATTCTAATATCAAACAGTTCATGCATTGAATTCAATAATCTTAATTTTGCATCTAGTTCAACGTTATTTATAATCATTATCTATCGTTATATATAATCACAATGCACTACTGAAATCTGTACAAGCTAATACTAACTAATAAACAACGCTATTAATTGAAAATTCCATTATTTATGTTTGGAAACACGTGGTTAACCAGAATATACGATTAGTTTGTATGTTTACGTTGAACACACATTTGTCATTAGTAGTCAAATTAAATAGGAGTGAAGGAAATAAGAAAGGAAGAGAATGTAGTCAGTGTGGAAGTCGACGTGAATTTATAATAACGAGCTAAATTCTACAAATAAATGGTATTTAACATATATCATATAATATGTAAGACGTTATTATGTGGTTCGTACTAATGAATGAGTTTGTTTATGTTCGTGTTTTCATTCATTATATTTCTTCTAAATAGGTTTATCAAAATTCTTGTATATTGGTATATTATAAAAATAGAATATATATTATTTATATATATATATATAAATATATATGTATATATATATATATAAATATATATGTATATATATATATAAATATATATGTATATAAATATATATATACATATAAATATATGAATATATATATATATATATAATTGTAATAAAAATAATTAGATTTTGATATAATATAATAAAAAGATGTTTTGAAAGAAATACGTTGTGATTGAGTGTCTGTTGAATTTATTTACACAGAGTGAACTTTTATGATCAAAGTGTTCCTATATTTTTTGTATGTTATTTATAGATATATTACACATACAATTTTATTAATAATGTTAATTTTCCTTATTTCAAATTAATTAAAAAATGAGATTGAAAATAAATTAAAATTGTGAATATATATTAAAAAAATTAAAATACAATAATAATTCAATAGTGGAAAGACGATTATAAAGGAAGTGAAAAAAAGAAATCTTATATAATATGTTACCGTGTTTAATATATAGTGTATACTAAAGATAAAATGCTAATAGAATAGACAATGTTAAATCTTCTGAATTTTCTAAGCTCTGACAAATTACCACATTCAGTTGATCACTAAATGTAACTAAGAAACGTGTTAGGAATTTATTTTAGATAGAAAAATGCACGAAAAGAATAATCAAGTTACAAATCTGTCTATAAGTACAAATTAATAAATAATTCATTTAATACTGTATATATTTATTATTTACTTTTAAAATGACAATTACAAGAACTATAAAACAGTTATAAATACAAACTATATGTCAATAAAAATGGCAATAACTATGTAATAACTA
>CM068314.1:43005807-43085807 GCA_034766995.1 Acanthacorydalis orientalis
TCATTCTCTACACTAAATTTAATTAGTAATAATAATAAAATAATTTCTAAAATATTAACATATTTTCGAAAACAAATATAATTACTTTTTTCAAACGAATATTAAAGTTCTGTTTGTATAAAGTAGTGAAAATCCCACTTTTGAGATACATTTGGATATGTTCGTAATTGTCTTATTTATTATGTAAAACTGAAAATAACTTTTAAATTAATAGTATTGAATGATCGATATATTCTTCAATTATTAATAGGCAATTTTTGATATGAATATTTTGATATATATATATATATATATATATATATATATATATATATATATATATATATATATAACGCATACTGGAATATATATATATATATATATTCATACACATATACACACACACGTTTGCTTATACATATACCAGTATGCGTTTACATACACTTAAATATATATTATCATTGTTATTGGTGATATTAAATTGTGTTCCATATTTACCATTTACCCCTTTTTTCATTATTGCAAGCACGTCGTCATCGACCTCGTTAATTTTAATAACCGTTATTACGCCAGAGTATAAAAAAATGTTTCCACTTAAATAACTAATGTTCCCCTACTTTCATTTTAATTGCACTAATAAAACAATTGTTGTCTGTTACAATAACGTGTATTTTTATATCTAACACTGTTCTATTATTTTATATAATTACGAAAGAAAAATATATCTATTTTCATTGTTGAATAATAATGGATACTAAGGAATGATGAATAAAACCTTCTCTAATATATTTTTTAATACTTTCTTTTTACACTTCAACTTTTAAATTTGGTTTATGTATAAATGTCTTTATTTTGTCTCTCTACCAGGAGCGTATATAAAATATTACCTTTTTGGAATGGATATTTTCTCTGATTTTCTACTTGTTTTAAAACTTAATCTCAAAATAAATATATTATTTTTTAAATAAACTTTCAATCAGCATGTATTTCATGTATTTCTATTAACAAATTATAAATAATAAAATGACAAGACTAAAAAATCCTGCATGCAGGTCATAACGCATTTTATTTTAAACGAAACCGAAGAAAGGGTGATTGTAACACAATACGCACGCCAGAAGTGAACCTTTTTTGCAATCGGTTGAAATGTTAGAGAATGGTATCATGCATGATAAATGAAAGTGGTTTCTTTTCGAATTATTTTTATTTTAATAAACAGTATAGGAGAGGAAAAAAGGTGGAATTTAGTATAAGAGGAAGAAGGTAGATATTAAACAATAAGAATCGGATTAGAAAATTTACATTTTTTTATTATATTTCATTAACTTTCATGATTTCTTCTAGTAGCGATTCAATTGGTACTATTGATGCTATGGGTTTATGATAACTGAAATATGAAATGCATGTTTTGGATTGTATGTACCCGATTTTTTCGTTGCAATTATGGGATCACTGTTTATATTTAAATTAAGTTTTCTACGTAGAAAATTATTGAGTAGTGTTGAACATTCTGACGCGAAACGGACATTAAAATCCCCACTGGGAATCATTGATAGTTTATCCTCACCTCTTCCAAGGAACGCTGTATGTGCATGACTATACGGTAGTAATGATCGGTGTATAAAGTAAATTATATCATCCATTTTTTGATTCGGAGAAATGTAAATCTCCACAATTACAATTGTTTTTCTGTCTTCCATTTTACACTCAGAAATGCAGAATTTACCAACTGTTGTCACTGTTGCAACAAATAACTGGAGACCGTGCATATCATATCTATGAATGGAGTGATAATGTTGACTAAGCCATCGCTCGCTTCTGCCATCTATGCATGAGACACCATCTCTCTATCTATCCCCTCTACGTCTTAACAACTTCCGTAACAATTTTTGTCTCGACCTTGAAAATATACTCCCAACGCTGCTAAATAAGTTTTACTTCAAAAAATTAATATCAATACGCATTCTACTCCTCATACAATAATAGAATGAAATTATAATAGATTCTATTTTTGGTCCTTAATTTCTCAAAATTTGTTAATAACCTTATTAAATGTCAACCTATTTCGATATTTATAATTGCATATTTATTAAATAATCATTTTTAAATCTCGTTTGCTTCATTATCAATCAAATACTCTTTTTAGTAATTGTAAATTGTGAAACTTATTGCATATAGAAGCACAAGACATTTAATCAATTAAAATGTGTCAACGCAGTAAGAAGTTTATCAAAGATTATCAAAAAAATTTCTCATTACTCCATAAACTCCTTTGCTATCCATTTCTCCTCCTTTAACACTGATTTTTACGGCTTCGAAACTCTTCAGCAGCCACAAAATATTCATAGTGAATTTTCACCAGAGAATTAATGGGAAATCAAGTTATAAATTTATAATATATTTTCGAAATTCTGTAGCAGTAACTATAGTAATTGACTTAGCTAAAAGAATGTGTTCATTTTTTATAATGAATCTATTTGTTTTGATAAAAATGATCAAGAGTTCACACAGTATAAACTTCATCTGGAAATGAGAAACCAGTATTTCTTTTACCTCTCATGGAAGATTTATTATCTTTCTTCGTTCCAATAAAATGTTAATTTACCCATACTTTATAGTTGTGCAATTATTGAAGCTCTTGATATTTTCGTTGTAATAGAATATGTAAGAAGAAATGTGTAATATTTTCTTTGTAATTTTAAAGAAATTTTTTCGAGCTAAGTGTTTTTCAATACATTCTATTTTATGAAATTCATTTTTTGGTCGACTGATCTGGCGGCTTCTAAATAATGCTTATCATTTAGGGTCATCATCCTACTACATATTCCTCATTAATGTGTGTGTGTGTGTGTATATATATATATATATATATATATATATATATATATATACATATATATATATATATATAATATATACATATATATATATATATATACATATATATATATATATACATATATATATATATATATATATATATATATATATATATATATATACATATCGATAGATAGATAGATACATAGATCTTTTACTGAATTCTTTCCTTAAATTTTATACGAGTATTCATTCATCAATTTAGATTTTAGTTATATTACTCCTTGCATTTTTATTTATTATAAAAACATTTTATTTAACATTCTTTTGTGTTTTATTTTATTCATTCTGTATTATTCAGTCATCTTCTTTAAGAAAGTGTAAATTTCAATCAACAAAATGTTATTAAAAAAATACTAAGTAATGTTCTCTGAAACTTTTAAATAACTATAGTTGTAATTAGTTTTAAGATTTATCGAATTAAAATTATCATTTAGAATACAAATAAATGAATTAACGTATTATATATATATATATATATATATATATATATATATATATATATATATATATAAATATATAATTATATATGCGTGTGTGTGTGTGTATATAATAAAAGATATCATTTATCTTATTCAATGAATATGAAAATTCTATTTAAAATTTCTTTCTTAACATATTTCCATCTTCAATCCGCCGTATTTATATATATATATATATATATATATATATATATATATATATATATATGTATATATATATATATGTATATATATATATATATGTATATATATATATGTATATATATATATGTATATATATATATGTATATATATATATGTATATATATATATATATATATATATATATATATATATATATATATAGTATTATTATATTCTTCCTTTGAATTGTCAGTAAATCTTAATATTATATTTGTATTCTTTTGTATTTAATTTTTTTGATATAATTAGACTTTAGTTTCGAAATTAAAATGAAATATTGATTTTTGCACAGATATTATTTTTTTATTTTCATAATTAAATTCTGTATGTTTAGAAATATATGTAATATGTATATGGATGTTAATGCCCATTAAATTAATGAATTTGTTATTGACGGGAACGATATTATAGAAGTAAAAAGATATAAATTATGGATAGACATATTAAAATATATAATACTTATATACATATACATATATATATATATATATATATATATATATATATATATGTAATGTAATTATTTAAACTACATTTAAAACAGTTAGTCAGTAATTAATTTGTTACATGCATGCACGCATATAAATATGTGTACGCCTCTTATATGTATATATTTACATAATTACATACATATATATATATATATATATATCTGTGTGTGTGTTTTAAATAATTAAACATCGTCATTATGAAGAAAAAAATTACAAATTTCTTTTATATTTTTTATGGAATACAGAGATAATGTATATTTCTCGTAATCGATATATTTATATGTAAAATTAATTTTACTCTGTCACTTCTTTCATAGCCAAGTATACAAATTTTTTGGTTTATTAAATAATGAGAATTTTATTTCGACGAAAACTGCAGGAGTGATTATATTTTTCAGTTGTAATATCTTTGTCAAATCAATTGTAATGAACTTAAGCATAAAATAAATTAGAAAAAAAACCTAATAAAGATTATAGGCATGGGTTTGCTATTATTAAATTTTCATGAAAATTTTTAAAATTAATCAACTGTAAAATTAATATGTAGTAACATACATCAATTTCAGATTTTCTTTTATATGTTAAATTATTATGTTACTTTCAAGTTTAAAATTCATTTTTACACAAGTGTACAAAGGTTTAAATATAAATGAAATTTTCAAAAAATGTTGATAATAAAAATATTTGAAATTCATCAAAAAAAAAAACATTAAATGAATTTAAACGTATGAAAAGCGATTACATATCTGTAAATACAAAGACCTTGTCAAAAAAAATTGTACAGAATGTTTTTATTTGAGTATAAAGGTTTTTTTTCTTTGACAAATTGAACCTTAAAACTTTTTGAATTCATTTCATCGTATATAAAGCATGTAAATTTATCGATTTTTTAAAGAACATTTTACATTTTATGAATATTTTTCTAAAAAATACAATAGTTTGTTCCGCTATAAAATTCTAAAGTGCATCTATACATAAATAAAAAAAATCTGCTGAAAAAGGAACTCGTATAACACTTAAACTTGAAAAAAGGATATTTTGATAAAAGTGTAAAATTCAATATACGGTTTTTTTATAAAAGAATGTAAATCTTATCTGAAAAATGTTATTCCCATATCAAGTTATCTTACATACGTGCTGAATGGTCAATACACATAACTATAAAGTCTGAGCTTCTGAAAATCCACAACCTTTTGTGGAGTATGAAAAGGATTTCCCTAGATAAATATATAGTGAGGGTGTAAAAATTGAAATCATTGTTTTTTTTTCTCTAGCCATATAAAAGACGAGCTATGAATACCATACCGTAAGCATCGAAATGTACTTCACTAGTACATAATATTATATTGAATTAAAATTACTTTTATCAGGTAGAACACACTTTCAGAATATTTTAATCATATTATTTATTAAAGTTTACATCCTTAGTTTCAAAGCAGATGGGTTATTTCTCAAGAGTAAATATAATTCAGTGTCTGACGTTTCTCTCATTTATTTATTTAATGTTGATTAATGTAAAGATGATAATAATTCTATACCCAGTGGAGAATTTTATAAGCAGTCTCTCAAATTATATTTACTATCGTATATCTTAATTAATGATATGAAAATGTACATTGCATTAATTACAGTTCAGATCATTTTATAAAACATTACATAATTAACTAATTTTTAAATACTGTTATAAATTCAAACTATATATCTGGTGAAAAAATACACACACACACACACACACATATATATATATATATATATAATTCACATTACATAAGCATTTTCGGTAATCGTCTTCTTTATTAATTTGTTTCCATCATTTAAGCGCAGTGCATGCCGTTATTATATTGGATTGAATAATAAGTAATTGACCTTAATCACGATTAAATTTATTATTTCTCTACTTATTTCAGCACGAAATAATTAATGGATATTTATTGATGTTATAAAAATAAATTTTAACTCTTATTTGTTATAGGTGTTATTTACCTTAATATTTTCTTAACTAAAAATTTAACAACTTTTAAATAATATATTGTTTTATTCAAATACCGTTTAGAAATGTGTTTAAATTATCAAAATATTATTTTATAATAAAAAAATTACACATTGATGGAAAACATCCAAATATGTATTTCATTTTACCCTTTATTTATTTTGTTGTTTCATTTACTAAACATTTTTATTAAATAATTAATTTGTCATTTAATATTATACATTTTTAGTTGTGGAAAGTATGGTGACTGAAAAATGTTTATTTTTACCAATTTTTCATGAAATCATCTTTATTTCTTCAATTGTAGTTTTTTAGAATTTAGAATAATTATGAATTTAATAAAAAGGACTAGTATTCATCAATTTTATTTCTCAACAAATTAACACAAATGATTTTTTTTCTAATCTTACAGACTACAAAAATTTTTCTATTGAAAAATATTAATCCTAAGTAATTTTTGGACATTGTTTTTATTGTTATTCATGCGTACTTATATGATAATATCAAAATCTTTAGAGCGTCAAAGTGCAGAAAAGGTATTTTTTTCAATTATTTTTTGTCTATATTCCTATTTTTCACATTTAAGTATACTTATTGAACATATCTTCAATGTCTCGTGCTTTCCTTCTATTTATTTTTCATATTACTCTTTATGAACTAATTTATTATTAAGAATTCAGAAAGGTTGGTTCTAAATAAAATTTCAATTTAAAACATTAGTTTCTTATACTTTAATGTTGTGAAGATGATAAGATAATCAATAATCAAAAATGGTCAATAAGCATTGATCAAAAATTTTTTTTATAGTTTGTGAGATAAGAATAAACTAATTAATGAAAGTGAATTTATTCACAGTGCTAGAATTATTTTCTAAAACAAATTTGATTTATATCCAGATTATATTCATTCGTCTACTTGAATGCAAAAACTGCAAATCCAGTATATTATCTTTAATTTTAATCCGAACAGGTTATTTTACTAACGTTAACTAATATGGTGTAATTTAAAACCACGTGAGATATTGTATTATTTTTTTAAATATTTTTTACAAAAAATAAAATTTAATTCTATAAATATTTTGCTTAAAAATTATTTGTTGTTCTTATATTGATTTTGAATAAGTAGTTCATATTTCTAAGTGGTATATTTTTTATTACATGTAAAAAAAGATTTTTTTTAAGTTAATTTGTCACTGATATTTTGACTTATTAAAATCAAGATCTAAGTTACTTCCACTAATCTTTATAGCCATCTTACATAGATATAGATCTCTAAGATTGTAACATTGTACAGTTGTATATTTATTTATTTTTTAATTTACTGAAAACGTATAATATATGATCTAATAAACTGTGTTTACTCTTCGTAGAATCATAATACAGATTTATACGAGATTTATTCTTATTCTGCACAACAATTTCACCACTATAATGCTTTATTAATAACAAAACAACAGCTCGAATTTTTTGAACATAATTCAAAAGTTTTATGTAAACCATAAATATTTGTTTCAATTTTTCATTCTACATTTAAGAAATATTTGAAGAATTAACTTTTAATTTTTCTAATAAAATATTAATATATATATATATATATATATATATATATATATATATATATGTATATCATATCAAGACGTATCCTAATTTTAAACTTGTAAAACAGTTTCTAAAGTTAATATTTTTATTTATACAATATTTTCAGAAAGCTCCAGTTATTATTTCACAACGGTTTTCATCAAACTGTTTCCGTTATTAAGTTTCTCTTGACCGAGATATGGTATATCATTCTAAAATTACATTGTAGAAGTTGCTGCAATAAAAAGAATTATTTTTGTTGTAGCAGTTAATAACATATATATATATATATATATATATATATATATGTGTGTGTGTGTGTATCTACATATATATATATATATATATATATATATATATATATATATGTGTGTGTGTGTACTACATATATATATAAAATTTAATTTTATGTCTTGCATTTCTTATTTCAAACTTACTTTACTGATTTCTGACATTATCGTCATATTTATTGAAAAATCAATCTATAAAAAGTATTTTTTTAGTTAAAATGCTTACGAAGACAAAAGAGAGTAAATAAATAATAAACTTAACAGGATAGAGAGTACATATATCTTTTTATATTTTTGAGTAGTCTAACGCGAACTAAATTCGAAAAACACACACTAAAAAGAACAAAGAAAACACAAAACAAAAAAGGTGAACTGTTGAAGGGAAATCTATTTACTGACCACTGAAAAAGTTCATCTTATCTGACCTGGACGAATTCTTTATACGGTGATGTCTGAAAGACATTGTTTATTTCGAATAAAGTGAATAACTTGAAGCAAGTGTAGTAAATATTTTAATCCCTGCGGATAGGGCTTAAAATATTTTTTTGTTTTTTATAGAATTTAGTTTATGTTAATATTTAAATAAAATCATTAATATATTTAATAATACACTTGTTGAGTAATTTAATGTAAACATATTTTAATTAATATTTGTTTTATTTGTAACCAAAACAACTAATTGAAATGGCTCCTAGTTTATTTATAAAATTTGCATAAAATAATTCACTGATATTTCAATGTTTTCACAATCAAATATTTTCATAAAGTATGTTTAATCAATGCAGACAATTATGGATATTAAAATAATTTCGTTAAAATAAAATTAAAATATTATTAAAAAAAATGAAATTGTAAATTTTTCTTACGATGTAGATAACAATATTGAAAAAAAATCCACTATTGTTAATTCTGTTTGTAATTAGAAAAAAATATATCTTATCTATAAAATAGATATAAAGAGTAAAATGATTAAATTTTCTTGTATTCTTTCCACATATCTTTATTTTACCATATCGTTTCGTTTTATTGAAACTTCAGTTGAAAATGTGTGCTACTTGCTTTTAACAATCTGTAATACGATTGCCTGTGTCCATCGTACTGTTTTCCTTGGAGTGTACTTCAAACAATATAATCGAGTGAGTTGAAGGCTAGAGACATTCGTGGACATTTACTAGTCACAGTGAAATTTGGCGTAAAAAGCTTGAAATTCTCTTGAGTAATTTTTGCGAATGTTCTACTTATATTTCTCTTTATCAAAAATTGCTTACCTAATTGTTTATGCTTAACTTTATTTTCATAACATATTTAATAATATTATAAATGTTTTAAATATTAAACATAGTAAAATGTTATACAGGTCATAATTATATACTATTATTTTTTATACTTATATCACTTTTATATTATTTATTTTTTATACTTATTCACTATTATAAAGAATTCCATTTTGGTGAATAAAACCAGAAATATTTCATTATATGTTTTTATTTTGATTAATAAATCGTAAGAGTACATAAATATTTACTTATTGTCAAAGAAATAATTTTAGAAGCAGACTACCAATTTTATACATTAAACACTATTATATATATATACATATTAGCTTGAAAGTAAAATAATTTCGATTTACGTTTTCTGAATTCTAATCTTAATTCAACGAAAATGTCGTGTTCATGTTAATATCATTTTACTGTACATTTTTGGCCTGTATTTTAGTAACATCGAATTTATTTTTAATTTTATTATTAATTTTGCTTCAAATTGGGCTATTGAATTACGAGTAAACATGGAAAAGAAGAAAATAAGAGCAATTTTATGAGTTCAAAACGGGTGATAAAGCATCAAAAAATGTTTGTAAACAGTACTTTTCGTGTGGGCACTGTTAAGGAACGTACGATACAATGGTGGTTCCAAAAATTTCGTACTGGGAACGAGAGTTTTGAATATAAAGAATGTCGCGGGTGTCGTTCTTTAGTTCATACCGACCAACTGAAGGCGATGGATCAGAACTACGCACAACAATTTGAGAGCTTGTACAAAAGTTATGCATTAGTCATCTAACAATTCTGGACCACTTAAAATAGCTAGAAAAATCCGGTTACAGAAAAATATATATGAATTTGAAGGTCATATTCCGCAATTATTTTTCTCTCAACATAATACACACATACACACACACAGACATATATATATATATATATATATATATATATATTTGTATAATAGAGTTTATTGATTACTAGCAACCCACATGTCATCAATTAATAATGAAAATATTTTTATTTATAAAATTATACAACATTCAATAACACTATTGTGTATCAAATAATTCTGATTTTGAAAGAAAATTTGAGAATTTTTCTTCGATCATAGTCTGTGTATCAAACAGTTCACGACAGTTTTATTTAGTGCTTGGTCATCTAGTTCTTCAGAAAATCTATACTGATTTATCTACATCAAGTGAGTTTTTAGATTGTGTTCAGAATTAATTTAAATTATATACAATAATGTAACAATTTTTAATTTTTAAATTCAATGATACGTACTAACGCTAAGATTTTTCAAGAAAATGCTACTTAAATCAATCGTTTTGAACAAGCTTCAACTTTGTGCTGTCAATATTGTTCTTAGAAAATCCTAACATCAGTATTGAGTTGATTAAAATTGATTCGGCAGTCTATAAACACACTAAAGACACATTACCTTTCAGAATATCAAAGTATTCAAATTGTAAAATTAATATTTTAGAAAATTTTCTCCATCTACGATTTTCTTATCGGTGACTTTTTCAGTTATTTTTTTCATCTTTTTTATCGAATAAAATAATTTAACTTGTTAAGTATTTTAGTAAATTCATCTATTAGATATAGAAAGCAATTACTACTGCATGGTCTACTAAATTTCATATTTAATACTTCTGTAGAATCTTAAAAAGAAGTCAAGTAACTTAAAAACTTGTTATGGAAATGTTAATTCAATTTGGAGTTTAATCATGCCACGTTCTTTTTTTAAAAAACGTAAAGCATCATTTTTCATAGAAATGAACTACGTTGCAATAGATGGACTTCATAAATAATAAGATAATCGTTTTATTCTTTATTTTCCACAAAGTGGAGTGTAATTTGATATTCTGATTCTAATAAACGACCATAACGAATTGCATGCTGCACTTTAATCATTTCACTCATATTTTATACAAAAGTTTTTACTTTTTACAATTTACTATACTTCTGTTATAATTTAAATAATCTGTATCGACAAATTTCTACTGATTTTATTTACTAACTCATGTTAAAGAAGGATATTCATTTAGATAAGTGCTATTAAATATTTTATACTTTACTAGTTACGTTTTTGATTTTAAAAACACAAAAGAAATATCTTTCTTATTATTTATCAAGTTTTTTTTAAGTTTATTTAATTGATTCGTTCAATTAAACTTTTCTAATAGCTCATATTTTTTTATTATTTACAAAAAATATAAACTGTATTGAATAGTCAATAAAATAATATTTGTTCAGTCTGTACTTAATAAATACAATTTATTTCATTTCCTTTCTTCGTTTATTTTCTGATTCTATTTGTTCAGTTGGTAAATACGTATATATATATATATAACTGTACAGTTGTAGTCAATTATAGCGAGTACTGTAAAATTAACAATATTTACTTGTCATAACTGTTACTAGTAGTAGTAACAGACTAATATTATTTAAATATTATGATTCTCTATACAAATTTCGATAATTCTATTTGGTCCGTTGAAAAATAATTGTGGTTTATGACCTTCAAATTTATATAAAAAACTGCAATTATTTTCCTACTAACGTAATATTAAAAATAAATTTAGGAAACAGTACATACATGAAGTAACAAATAAATATAATATTTAAATGATACCTAAGCAATAATTAAGTACAATATAAACATATTCATTACTTTTTTCAACAAATAACCATATTTTATAAATATCTCTATTAATAAAAATCAAAACTGTCATCGCGTAGCGGCTTAGTTATGTTCTAATTGGTTGATGGACATTACGTGATCTTTGTGTTGGTTAGTTAACAACAGGAACATGTATCTAGTTCTCTTACGGTGTACATCATAATAGTGTATATGCTCTTAATGTAAAACTGATAAGAAATTTATTCAAAATTTGTATTCACTAAAGCTTGAGTAAAAATTGTTACACATTTTAACGTTGTATTTCTTATAGCATTGTTACTTATTTTTAGAAATTTTTCCAATAAAAAATTTACGACTTACATTTTACGCAAATTGTTTGTGGGAATACTTTGTTACTTTTTGTTATTTGTTAGGGGAAAAGGAACGTCAGTGAGCTGAAGGCAAAGCTTGCTTCCTGTGAGTGGAGAGAACGTATTCAGAGTACGGAGCTCATTAATAAAAATATATACAAACATAAAAACAATTTTACATTGTCCAATATGCAAAACTATTATTTTCTATCTATAAAAATGAGGGCTTTCGATTCTTTAGACAAAGTATAAAAGTTTTAAAGAAATTTTTTACCTCACCCATTTTTCTTGGTATATCTGTGAAATGAGCTCATTATAAAATGAATTTTTGTATGAAAATATATACGAACCATAATCTAAACACATTTATTAACATTTATTTCTATACATGTAAACTCGTTATATCCATAAACTCGCTGTAACCGAATTCAAAATGTATATATATATATATCCCTACACGTGTAATGTGTGTTCACGTTTATTTATTAAAATGTAATTTTATAAAATCTGCATTAATTGAGGTAATTAAATTTCAGGAGCTTTTCCAATTAAAATTTAATTATGAACCTGTTCTCTAAAAATTCACATAAACGTTCGGTGTTTATAAACGTTTGAGTTTACATTTTTAGTTCTCTATTTTACTATTTGATTTCAAACAATTACAGAATAGGGTTCATACAGAATAATACCGCACAAGCCTAGCGTGAAATTAGTATGCAAATTCTGTATTTCAACAGTATGCCTAATTAAAATACATAACATACCCTCACATTGTATTTTTTTAATTTTTCTTTTGTAATGGGGGAACAGTAAACATGCGCTGTTTGGTACAATAATCATCCGTCGATTTACAGTTTGAATTCAACTGTAATCATCGAAAATATAAAGTGAAAAATTGTTTGACAGGCAGGTACATTAAAAAAACATTAATAGCAGCACGATTCGTACAGGAAAATGTAAACGTTTGTGTTGTTTTTTGAACTTTCAATATCAATTATGATGAACTCATATTTTTTTTATCTTAAAAATTGCTGGGTTTGCCTATAAAATTACAAAAATTATTAGTATTTGTTGTTTTTCTACAATAAACATTACTTGTAATAGTAACAAGTATATTTACAAATTTAGGATTTAAAATTATCTGAGAAGAGGTTAAAATTATATACAGAAGGGTATTGTAAGAATGTACTTGGACACAGTGCTTAAATTAGTTTGAAAGAAATTCAGTACTGAAAACTATAAGTTAAAAACATCATATCTGTAAAAGTGAAAATCATCTAATACACTAGATGTTGTCTGTCTGAATTAAATATTTTTCTTTTTAATATATTTTTTTATGAGGAAATTATTTTTTTAAAAAAACAACTAATAAAAACTCAATAAAAATTAACAATAAAACTTTATATCATCAACAACATAAAAAAATTAAAAGTTACTGTTTTAAATCGAATTGTCAAAATATTATTGTTTCTGTAAAATTTTAATAAATCCAGACAGTGAATGATTAGTGTATTAATAGTCCAAGTTTTCGTAAGATAGTACTAAGGAAATATATACTGGTAATACTCTTATATTATCACAAACATGTATAAATCTTATAACAGAAAAAAATTTAAACCTTCTGTAAATTTAAAAAAATTGTCAGATTTTATAATAATATTTTTTACAAATTTTATTTGATCTACTTTTGATTATATGTGAATTTCGATCGTTTATATTAATAAATTAGTTCTGTGAGCTTTTTCTTATTCTCTTTTGCTCTCTCTCTCTCTCTCTCTCTCTCTCTATATATATATATATATATATATATATATATATACGTGCAAAATTAAACCTTCTGTAAATTTAAAAAATGGTCAGATTTTAAAGTAATATTTTTTATAAATCTTACTTGATCTACTTTTGATTATATATGAATTTCGATCGTTTATATTAATAAATTAGTTCTGTGATCTATCTCTTACTCTCTTTTGCTCTCTCTCTCTCTCTCTCTTTCTATATATATATATATATATATATATATATATATCTGTACATATGAATGTATGAACATATTGACGAATTGTATTTTCAAAGAGAATTCATAATGATGTTAAAATACATATTCTCAATTTATTATCATGAAAAGTTCAATTATGATACTAACTTTATGTACAACTTGATATATTGATATTGTGGATTAAATTTTCATATACAACCTCATGAAAGTTCTAGTTGCTACCAATAACTAAAATTGATAAAATTTAATAGATAGATATTCCAAAAATTTACATCGTCACCACACACACAATACATGTATGCATACATATATACATACATTATTATAACACTGTGTGAATGTAATTAACTAACTGGCTTGAGGGCGAACGGTATGTTTATATGGATAAACATGCGAGTAACGTCAGCTTCGAGCGTATAGCCATAAGGGTCTTCGCAGTGTGTAACGTGTAGAACTAATACGCAAAACAAAATTTATGGTTCTTCATTACGTGGGTGAAGGCTTAATGTGAACTCCCTCAAGCGTCAATTATATATGCAAACCGAAATTCCGCTTCTGTTTGTAAATGATAAGCAACTATTATTAACAATTTATTATATATAATAGTCAATATACATACATATCTATAAATACATACACAAATATACACAACCTTATATATATATATATATATATGAAGTAAATGCATGCGTAATGTATTAAGATATATCTAGATTCGGAATATAAATATTTCTGAACTTCATATTTGGGTTCAATTTAAATTTCCAGTTTTATTGGAAAATAGAAGTACTAAAATGAAGTGTAATCAAAAAATATTATATTTCTCGGTACTATTGGCACAAATTAATTACCTGTGATGTTAAATATGTACAATTTCTATTAAGGAAATATTCTTTATAGAACTTTTAAACGATGAAAGCATTGAAGCATTTTTTATTAAGTTGGTAGAAAAATAAGTGCGGTTTGCGTTTTCTAAATTTTAAATTTAATTTTTTCCAGTGAGTAATTTCATTGTGTTCATGTTAATATTATTTTGTGTATTTTTCGATCTGTATATTGGTAATATCGACTTTGGGTTTATTATTGATTTTGCTTCAAATTGAACTATTGAATTAAATATGGAAAAGGCAAATAGGAGCATTATGTTTGCATTATATTTGAGTTCAAAACGGCTGGTAAAGCAACAGCAATTGTTCGTAAGCTAAACGACGCCTTTGATGTGGATACTGTTGAGGAACGTTCGGTGCAATGATTGTTCCAAAAACGTCATGCTGGGAACAAGAGCCTTGAAAATTAAAAAGGTCGTGGGTGTCCTTCTTTAGTCCATAACGATCAACTGAAGGTGTTAGTTGAATCAAAACCACGCACATCAAGAACTTGCACAAAAGTTAGGCGTTAATCATCTAACAGTTCTGCACCAGTTAAAACAACTGGAAAACTGAAAAAAGAGAAAAATTTATATACGTTTGAAGTTCATAAAACGTAATTATTTTTCTACCCTCATAATATTTAAAAAATATACATTTATGTAATTGTTTAATTGATATTGTTTTAGTAAATGTTTCCAATTTTATATTTTGAATAATGCAAGAATGTTCCATTGCCAGCAAAAGAAACGTAATGAATTTTAATACATTTTTTTATTATTATTTATTTTCATTTTAATAGTTAACGACGTTAAATATGAAAAAATGACATAATACTATTGAATTTATATTAAAATATAAATAAATACTATTTGTGTTTTGTTTTATTCTTAGTTTATTTATAAATTTGGTAATAGAATTTACTAAAATTTTTTTTCTAGTCTTTTCAAAACATTTATGTTATATATCAATAATTTTAAAATTATATTTTTAATACACACTGTACTGATGTTTTTAAATTTCTGATTTTCATAAGTTCAATAAGTGGTAAAAAGAAACTATAGTTATTTAAAAGAATGAAAACTGTGATAGTGGGTATAATTTAAATTACGTATATATGAAGTAAAAGTGAAAATTCATGTTCATATTACAATTATATAAGTCTAAATTATATATATATATACATATATATATATATATATATATATATATTTATATAATATTGACAATTTAAATATATCTTTTTGTAGTAAATTAGAATTGATTTTCAATATCATTAACTAGAGATTCATTAAGTAGTTCATAGAAAAAATTTAGATTTTTAATTAGATTCAACATTTAAACTACATATTTAATTAGTATTTTGTTATTTATTATACCCAGTTGATTTATTAACGTAGATAAAAATTATTTTCACACATGAATACTATTTTTACTCTAGAAAACACAAAAAAAATATGCTAAAAATATTCAATAAGTTAATATTGATTATTGTTGATAGTTGCTTATGTAAATTTTAATGGCGATATCATCATTTTCAGAGTGTTAAGGTACAGAAAATTCAAATTGTTCTAAAGTTAGTTTTTTGTACATTGGCACTCTGAAGTTATGAAAGTGATCTTAATTACAACTCTATCGTAACAAACATTATTTTTAAGTAATTTTAAGGTAATTTATATTGTTTTCTGAACTGTAGTTACTGTTAACTTTTAAGTAATATTATGTAACAAAATCAGTTAAGTCATATTATTTAGATTCATATCGTTAAGTATTATATATATATATATATATATATATATATATATATATTACTGACCCATAAGTAACTTTATTTTGTTTCACTAGGTCATGTTTTTAAAAAAAAACATGTACAGAACTTGATAATTTTATATTTTGAGGTAATAAATGTGAAATTTATATTTTAAACAGCTCTTATTTCCCTACACATACACACATTATATACGTTTATATATATATATATGTGTGTATATATATATATATATATATATATATATATATATTGAGTGAAAAATGTATACGTCTTTCTATAACAACTTTAACTTCAAAGGGAAGGCCTATAATTTAATAGAAATTTTTCATGTATACTTAGAATAATCTGACAATACGTATTTGTTTGAGATTGTCCATATTTCGTTTCGAGTGGCGTTTACTTTCCTAATGAAAACAATTTTAGTTTTTCAAATCAATCCATTTCAAATTTTATACATGCCAATTTATTTATATTCAATTAATGGATATATTTTTTAATCCGTATAATAATTTAGTGATAGCAAAAATTTACTGTATAAATATTTCCAAGTAATCAATTTTCTTATGTGTATATATATATATATATACATATATGTATATATATATATATGCATATTTATATGCATATTTATATGTATATTTATATGTATATATATATATATATATATATATATATTATATATATGTTCATATATATATATATATATATATATATATATATATATATATATATATATATATATGTATATATTTGAATTGATTATTTAACAAAGTGAAATATAAATATACACTGACTTAAAATGAAGCAATATCAGTTTAAGAAAGATGAATTGCTTATAACATTTCAAAAAGTAAACACATTTAAAACTGACTATTAAAATAAGAAAAATGTAAATTCATATCTGTAAAATTATGATCTTAAGTGTTCTACGTTTAATCTCATCTTTCGAAAATGTGTACAATTACATGTAAAGGAAAGATCATTAATAATGTTATATTATATAGAAATATAAGCGTATATTTTCATGCACATATACACACGCTTGTGCATACATACATACATACACTCACATACATACACTCACATACATACACTCACATACATATACTCACATACATACAGTCACATACACACACTCACATACACACACTCACATGCACACACTCACATACACACATGTACACATATGTATATATATATATATATATAGATATATAGATATATAGATGTATATATATAATATTTTTATGTTGAAGATTGTCAGTTTTTCTTATTTAATGTTTAATTCGATAATCATGGAATTAAATATGAAGTGTAAAATAATCTAAGTTTTGAATTAACTTATGATTAAATTTTACTTTTTATAAAAAGTATATTAATGTTTGAATGTAAAATAAAGTAAACAGACAAAAGTATAGTTTAATAAAAAAATAATTCTCATACAGAAAATGACTATCTATAATTGATATCTTGTATTTTAGAAATGTTTTATTTATATAGGGAATATATAGATGATTTTAATTTAAAGCGTATTGTTTTTGTAGTATTCATTATTTTTAAAAAAGTGATTTTTATCAGTGATGAAGGAATAAAAATCACTGATTTTTATTCCTTCTCACAAATAAACTTGTGTAATTCATGAGAAGGAATACCAATATACTAATACGTCAATCATGTTACAGGTAGTGGCGCGTTATAGTTTCATGGGGTCCAGGCAAATTTGAATTAGGGGACTTTATGTCCGGTGTTGTACTACAGTAATGTTTATAAAAGATGGGTTTTCCCTTCCCCTGTTTATGGGGCCCTCAGGAAATTATCCTTTTTGCCTGTAGGATAACGCGCCACTGATTACAGTCATAAACATAATGATAACTCCAACTTAAATAGCACTGCCAATATTAATAATTATAAATTAAAGACCATACTTACCTTGCAAAATTATTAATTTTTATTCCCTACTCGTACTAAATTAGTAGTATTTAAACAGGTGTCTGCTAAATCTTAAAAGTTCAAAGAAATGTTGTTGCAGGTCTGCGGTTACAGAAATAATTATAAATACTACTAAATCTTTATACATTTTGTTGTGATATTTCCACAAAGGCACATCTAATATTATGGATACTTTCAAAGAAACATTTTATTTTCAAAAATGTTTACAAGTTGTATTCATAACCAAACAATTATTTCCTCAAATTTTTGCTGGAACTAGGATCCACAATTTATTAGAGAATAAGTACTGCAGTTAATTATTCAACATATGTATTTGATACTATGTCTGAATTTTTGGATTTTTATAGTGTTTAGTTGTACAACACTAATATCAAAGAAAGGTCTTTGTTGTTTAAATTAACGTTTATATTAATTTATTTCATCATTCATAAAAGCGGATAGTGTAATATCCTATAAATGAAAATTGTTTTAAAATATTTCAAGTTATAATAAAAAAAAAGGACAATTATATAAATCTTTGTACAAATTCTGATTGTCTCGATCATAATCTATAACAGTCGTTTTTAGTAAAAAAAATATACAAATTACCTTGAATGATCTTGATTATACTTATCCATTCAATATATTGAAAATTACAGTCCACAAAGAAAAACAAATATGTGTTATAACTGTCAACGATGATAAGAAAATATAAACGCAAACTACGAGTTTTAAAATTATTAGTTAGAAAATAGCAACTATGTAACTTTATATATATATATATATATATATATATATATATATTGGTTCTACTTGACTTTGCTGAGTTGAATATCTTGTATATTTTTTAGTGCTTGTACTGCAGACTACGGCAAAACTGAAATCCAGAAGTACAGTACACCAATCAAATCATAGATATTAACACCAATAATTACAATTACACTTATATTTAGCACTATTTCTTAGAAGTCCGATTGCTATTTAATCTTTAAGAAAATGAATAAACAATGATTGTATAAATTATAAATTTGTTTTTTTTTTTTAATAAAAACGGATGCACTTCTATAAAAAATATATGAAAATTAAACCTCGAATTTAAAAAAAAATTTGTTTAAAAAACATGATCGGGTTAAATTCATAGAAATATAAGCTTTGTACATTAATATTTTTCGTGCAGCTCTCTGTTCGCTTTGTTTGATTCTGTGACCAGCATATTTTTTGACGTGCTGAAAAATATAAACCAAGCATGTAACCACTTTTTTATTCATTATTATTAACTCTTGATTAATATTGTTTACCTTTTACATATCTGCTTTATAAGTTCATATATTTAATATTCAACTATTATTTAATTGCGTGACTACAATTAAAATTCAATATATTTAAACTGAAATTAAATATGAAAGCAAAATTTAATATATCAGGAATGTCAAACTGTACAAAAATTATAACAAAAAACAATAAATAATGAATATTTTCTTAAATACCACATTTTTGCAGAAAATCTTCTTTTTTCGGATTACTACATTTAGTATTTGTTGCATAAGTCATTAAGTTTTCAACAAACTTTCTTACTATGAAAATATGATAGCATAATAAGAATTTTAAAGTACTTTAAATTTACAAAATGTGGATATTTCTTGATTCGAATTCTACATGTGGTTTGATAAAAACAAGATGACTTGTAACACGCAATATCGTGTTAATATCGTAACACACTTGCTTCATAAAAATTAAGCTACATTTTTCATTTCATTTGAAAATAATATTATTTATAACAAAATTTACATTGCATATATATATATATATATATATATATATATATATATACGTACATCCATACTCGCTCAAATATGTGTAAATAAATATATATATATATAATCATAGATTCGTTTTGATTCTATACTAAATATACGACTTCCCTAATAAGAATTCAGATATATTTACATTGAAACATTAATAAATACTACATTTCAAAACCTAACAGAAAAGTAGTAATTTATTTCTTCTTTACACCTTTATTCAATTTAATTTGAAGCACTAGTATCAAAGTAATTTTTCTCATTTTTTTTCCTTCTTTCTTTCTCTTTATATATATATATATATATATATAAAAATCAATGAAGTGTTTTTTTATACCATCTTGTATTCAAACGTAGTCCATTTTTTTACCTTCAGTTATTCACAATGATGTTTACTGCTGATCGTGCTATATATTAAAAAGAACAGGTAATTTATTTGTACATAAAAATCTATATAAAAATAATATCAATGAATGAGAAAATATATTGCTCTAATACGACATTAAATATTTTAATTTTTGATCATAAATATAATACATGTATAACAAGTATTAAACTATACCCAGAGAAATATATTCAAAATTCACAAATCAATAACTGATAAGTAAAATTTTTAATATAATCAATTATGAAGTATTTACATACACTCGAATTTATTATTAGTTATGATTGATAATAGTTTATTAGGTACAACATGAAATGATTTAGTTGAACAATGATGTAAAAATTAAACAACTATTTTTTCCATACCGTTTAAAAATACTTGCTGTATTTAAGGTAAATGTTTTTCTTATTTTTTTAATATTTTACATGTTTATAATAATAATTTTCATTTATATAATTTAGGATTAAAATTTTATTCAAGAAAATATATTACAGAAAAGAGACAATATTATTTGTTTTTAAAATATATATTGAAATGTTTAATAATATATTTTTAATTAAAATAACACTGTATATTATTAGATATTTATTTATGAAATTGATGTATTTACACATTATTTGAACGTATAAAAAACATTATATTTGAAAACTTGAAATATTTTCTATAAATTATTAAAAATATTTTAGTGTAATAATTTAATGTTTTACATATTTATTTGTATTTATTTTTTCATTAAAGACACAATGAGAACAATTAAAAGAGGCTACTCGGTCCTTATAACACGATCTTATTTCATTTAAAATTGTTGCACATTTCAATTAATTTATTAATTAGTGATTATAAACTGAAATATTGAAATGCATATGAGTAACTATACATTTAAGTTGTATTGTAAACAAGTAGAGATTAAGTTAATATTTTGTACTGTATTTTACTAAACACTGTAACACTTCCTAAAACAAACACGATGTTCTTTTTTAGAAAAAAATATTCGTTAAAAACGTCTACGGATAAAATTAAAAGGATCGAGGATTGACAATTTTACCAAATTCATTCTATTAGACAATCAATAATTAATTTGATATTTAAGAAAGTATGAATCGAATCACAGTTTTATTAAATAACAAACTAATTGTGAAGAGACATATCAGGAACACTAAGGCCTCAAGAGTAATTTACATACGAATTTATATTATCAAAAGATATTTTGACACGAAGACATACGATTAAAGCTTAAAATTCACAATAATTATTCAATATAAATATCACACATATACACATATTTTTTTATATATAGTATATTTACAAATATATTTCACAAAAATATCAAAAATGTCACGGTTTTTGTTTTGTATCCTCAAGACACTGTTATACGTAAACTGAATTTATTTCTTCACCATTGTTATCATTCATCCCAAAGACACAACTGTTTTTGTCGCACGTGGTAGCTGAACACGTGGCATCGACGACATGTGCGAATGCCACAACGGTAAGCGGGAGCAGACGCTGAATCTTCAGAACCGGATTCGATAGCGCGTGGGCCACGACAGTATCGTAAACCGCACGGATACCACCCGATGCATAATTCAAGCCGGCACTGGCATGGAGACGAAATTGATACCACGTCTCGGCATGCTGTTGGCGGTGGATCAGTGGGTAATGGATGCGCTGATGCAAAAAGTGTTGATTCTGACGCACCTGTAAACATTTTATGGTCGATTTGGTATGTTCCAATGAACTAACATTTAGTTGTGGGTTTGATTGATTGATATCCGATTGCCGTTGATTGAATCACACATTAGATTCGCTCTGATTAACTTTATTGCATATACATCGACTATCAGTGTAAACATTATGTAATCTCAAATTACACTATGCTTATATTGTTTAATGCATGCATGATGTGTGTCTGTATGCGTTTTATATAAACACTTCATGCAAAATAAATTTCATAAAGGATTGGATACGTAAATTTTTTTTAAATCAAATTTACATTATTTATAAAATAATGAGCAGCCATTTTTTTATATCATTTATAAACACATTATATATATATATATATATATATATGTGTGTGTGTGTGCAAATATACGTATGAATAGTTATACAAGCGTTAATCATTCTAATAATTATTTACACTTTAACAAAGGTGAATATTTTATGATCGATTTGAACATTGTTCCATTAAATTAATTTTAGTTGCGGGTTAAATTGATTGATATGCGGATAGTATCGAATAAACAATAAATTAGATTCTAGTTTAAAGTTACTGCATTTATATTATCCCTTCATATAAATATTATATCATCTCTAATTACACTACATTTCAATACATTTGCAAATAATCAAAATACTAAGGAATTTTTGAAGAGAATGTGAAATAAAATTCTCTACATATATTAATATCTTAATTAATGATGATATATTAGAGATCTAATTTAATTCTATGATTTTGGTTTTTATAAAAATCTTAATTTCTTATTAAACGTTATTTTTGAGCTAGATTTTTTAATATAGAGCTGTTTAAATGCTAATTACTTTTTTAAAAAAAATTTTTTTTTATTTATGACTATCTTTCTTAATAATACATAATATAAAGTCTAATATGTTAACATTCATTAAATAATTGCATTAAACAAATCAATGTTTCATTTTCTAAAATAATTAATATGAATTCGTTTAACACTTTAATAAGATCAAAAACTTTTCAATTGTGTTACTGTTCTCTTTTCTTTATATGAACTTAGAATGTTTAAGGAAGGAAAACATTCAAAAGGTGTAGTACTATTTGAAGAATATAAATAATTACTAAGAACATGCACGTATATCTATCTATCTATATATATATATATATATATATATATATATATATATATATATATATATATATCAATGACGTCGATTTATTTATTTGAGACGTAGCTTCTATTATACTAAAATATGTTTATTGTTTCATTCGGTTACATGACAAGCTTGTAATTGACAAGTGGGCGAGTGCAGCAAGCTCCGGGATTGGTGAGCGCAGCGATCAGTCCTATTATATATATATATATATATATATATATATATATATATATATATATATATCTATATATGTGTGTGTATATATATATAAATGTATATATATATACATGCTGTGTAAATCAACATCTATCACTACTCAAACCGTGCCATCCGCTCTCCTCGATATAATAATATCGTGGGACGAGCGACTTATCGTCCCGAGTTATAGGTCACTGTACCCTGCACTCAATCTGGAAGGGCACACAGCGCTGGCACAACCCCGAGCGAATATAAAAAGAATGATACATTCTTAAAAAAAAAAACAAGAAAGAGCAATTTATTATCAAGATAGTAGATGGTAATATTTGTAATTAATCAAATAATTAAAAAAAATTAAGTATATCAAATTGTCTATTTGTTTTCAATCAAGAAAGAATTTTATTAATACTTTTCAAGACATTATTTTCTTTTTCTGAAAAGAAAACAAACATGAAATAGTTTTCTTCTTTCCTGTGAGTTTTGAACTTACCATAGCTTTTATTTTTATGAATCAATCTCTCTTCATTTCTTTTTCCATTTGTACCTTTTTACCTATCTGTTTGCATTCATACATTTATATATATATATATATATATATATATATATATATATATATAGGTAATATCAATATTAGAGAAAATGTTGTCTTAAAAACGATTTCTTTTATAAACTATATATACTTACTTTATTTCCCCGAATTTTTATGGACTTTTCTGTTATTTTATTTTAATTAATGTTTATTTTAAAACATTAATTATTTATTATGACAAAATGAACTTAAAAGAAATATTTCCATATAGATTTTTTTTCATTTAAAACGTGTTTGGAATTAAAAGTAATAAAAATATATGAACATAAATTGGAAATTCAAAATTAAAGGAATTGAAATGAAGTAATGATTGTTATAGCTTCTTATAGATATTTTTTTCAATTTTATTATTTTGGTTAAAACTAAATGTACTAAAAGAACACCAAAGAAAAAGGAAAACGAAAATAAATAACATATATATATATATATATATATATATATATATATATATATATGAGCGTATGTGTGAGTATAATTAATATAATCGCCCTTTTCCAAGATGGATTGTACATGTAATACTATCACAAATGAATGATGACTGCACACACTATAACATTTTGTTTATCAAAATATCGAATAATTAATTATAGTATTTGAATACGCTAATACAGGAATGGTCAATTTCCGGGACAGATGAAAAAATCTGCATCCTGAGAATTTCAATCCGGTTTACCAATTTATGTGAGGACACATTTTTTCATGGTAAATTTAAATATATTTTAACAAAAAATCACTCGGATTATTTTTAAAATTTAGGTATATAATATATATATATATATATATATATATATATATATATATATATATATCATTTACATTTTTATACTTTATCAGTATACGATTATAAAAAACTTCTTGGCTCGCTACAAAAATATATGTTTATTTAACTTCTATCCTCGAAAGAATGAGCACTACTGCACAAATATGATTTTGGTATCATCCTAAAAACAAAAGTTATCAATTAATTATAAAAAAAAACATGGATTAATCTGTGAAATCGCATTTAACCACAATGACAAATTATTATGTAAATTACTATTTTTAAGCGTACTTCATATACCAGTAATAAACTTTCAGATTTGGAAAAAAAATAATTATCTCTATATGTATTTTCACATAATTTGAATTTTATATTAAATAACATTGGTTTATAAAAGTATAATTTTATACGCACAAAATTATTTATATAGATTGTTTCATCTTTTTTTGCACAATTATATTTAAATATGCATGGTTTAAAAATAAGTAAATATTGAAGTAAAAAAATATTCGAGCGATGAAGACATTTTTATTTTCAAGTAGCTAAAATATCAACAAAATCGACCCGCTCTCTCTACCTCTTTATATATACAAATGTATATATATATATATATATATATGTAAATATCTGTTTATGTATTTACTTACAATATTAACATTTTCATGGAGGGTGTTTCAAATGAGAAAATTTCATTATCCGGGAGCACATTTCGCAGTCGCTCTGTACTATCGTTATGTAAATAATTGCATAATAGTCATACCCTTTTATTATTAATAAATGTAATAGCAAATAAAAACTTTTTAAAGGAAATATTTCGTCCCGATGCTTTTTACAAATTTGGTATGCATTAAACATTGTGCAGCAAAAAAATAATGATTTTTTACATTTTTTTTCAAAAAAATTACGTAGTAGGAAAGATATTGATTGGCACCATCTACACGAGCGTCTGTATCTATGCCGTTCATGTATTTATTATATTGTTCTGCACATGTTGGCTTCGCACATCATGCGAACCAATATTCCGTATTTTATAATTTTGACTGGATTGTATATTAGAAATAAGAGTTTTCCTTTTTATGGTATCTATGCTTTCATTAAGGACAGTTCCTTTTCTAGTTTGTATATTCTTCAAAATTTTTCATGAAAATATGTAAGAACAAGTTTAATTTTGTCAGTCGATAATTGTGGGCAGCCAGTCACGCATACGTGACACCTGCTGTGAAAGTATTAATACTATTTTGATATTTATGAATACAAAATATGACTGGCTTAAAATAAAGTACAAACAGAAATTAAAAAAATATTTATGCCATAGTTTAATTAATCATGTATACAATTATTTCATATCTTCAACTCTACTACATTCTTCAAGTATTTATAATCTAGTATAGAAATCATGAAAGATTGTAGAACTCAGTCAAGGATTTATTAATGTGATTAATATTCTATTTATAACAGTTTAATTTGTTACCATTTGTTAAAAGCAAATTTCCTAACCTGTTCAGTAATTTACATATTTACTACATTTGTCATTCGTATTTCAACTAATTAACAAACTTTATAAAAATGTCTTGATAGCTAAGTTAGCTATGTATATCTTCATACTTCATCAATAAAATGCAAACTACAAACTATTGAACAGGTGTTTCAAATTAATATTTCGTAGTAAAGCGTTTACTTAAGGTTGTTTCAGCTGAATTTGACATTTACGTGTTAAATATGGGCGTTAATGTCTGCAAGTACTTTATGTTTTCAGAAATTCCAAAACAAAATTTATTGCATGGCAACGTGTTGCTTTGTAGACTTTAGAGCACTAATATGCAGTACGATTGATGAGTTTGTTATACAGCACAGAATTGTGCAATGTTAAAATATGTTAAAACGTTTGAACTTACGCGAAGAATTTTCATTAAGTAGACTAAATAGAAGAGCTTATATTAATTTATATGATGTATTAAATATGAAAGTTTCAGTACACTTTCGATTAAAAAACTACAATTTAGACGACGAAAAGAAAAAAATATTATAATATATATATATATATATATAAATATATATAAATATATATATAAATATATATATATAATATATATATATATATATATATATATATATATATAAATAAGAAAGAATTTCTATCATAGTTTAACAATTATTCTATTAATACTCTTGTAGTTATACCTGTGGGATTATCATCTTATTTATAAATAAAATCTAATGATTATTCAAAATTTTTCAATATTGTCTAAAATAAATTTTCGAGTCATAAGTATCGTACAATATAAAAATTATTTTTTATAAAAAAAAGGAAAAAAAATCAGTGTTTCTTGTTCTATTTTACTTTCATAATGTTCAATTTAAGTAAATTGCATAGTATTTGTCTGTAGGAGATAGAATTTATATTAATATTTTTTAATTAAATATATAGATTACAAATTGTAAATGAATCAAAAAATCAATTAAAAAATAATCTTATTAACAGATTTGCACATAAATGTACCACGCTTCCCAAAAAGTAAATATAAAATTTATTTTTTTATAAATATATTATTTAATCACATGATTTATTTGAACTGTAAATCTACAAGGTAATCTATTTCACAATCAATTAATTAGTATTGATCTTTTATTCAAATCAAATAATGTTATCTTTAAATTCTTAATAATGTATTAATATTGTATATTCACGTTTCAACTATAATGTATTTTTATTTCAATATAAGTACACAATATTCATATATAAAGACAACTTAATTTTTTTTAATATAGTTTTTAATGTACATATTTGAATATCTAATATTTTTTATCGAATAAACATTGAATAAAGAAAATAAAAAAATAGCTAGTTTGAAAACAATTAAATTTTCAAATGTCACTGCTTTTGAAAATAGATTTTATTATCTGTTTATTTTCTAATGTTTCAATTTGTTAACTCAACTTTGTAAACTCAATAGAAATCAATTTTATATGATTTAAATAATTGATTTCTTAATAACAATACATTATTTCTCACTTATGATATTTCTTTTTATCGAGTGTTTTATTTTTTAATATTTCTTACACTATCAGTTTGTTGCTTCACGAATGGTTGTAAAAATAGACTGAAGAAAAATGAAATAAATTTCATGATTTTTGTAGTTCAGAAAATAATTAAAATTAACAAGAAGTCATTTACATTCCCAAGGAAAGTTTATTTTTTATTAATATTAAAAAAAAGTATTAAAAAAGTATATTTTTTAATTAATGTAAGTTTATTCAAATCAACAATGAACTCCATTTTTAACCAAATATAATCAATTATAAAATGTTATGTAACAGAAAGAAAAATTTACGATCGAGCTGTAATTTATATCACTTACATAAAATGTAGAATATAATCTACTTTAATAGAGTATCGAAAATTGAAATTCTGACAATATCATATTTTTGCTTACTATTTTCACAGAAGCAACTTATAAACTTTTTCAAAACATTTGTATATTCCATAATTTAAGTAACCGGAACTAGAATCCTGGCTGGAAATCGCTGTTTATGCTTATACATAAAATATTTGAATGTACATTTATTTGCACAAACATACACACATTCGCACATTTATATATATATATATATATATATATATATATATATATATATATTAATATTTATATATATATATATTAATATTTATATATATATATATATATGAATAACAGCATAAAATGTTTTCATTTAATTGGCAACATTGCCATCTACAAAGAAATGCTACAAAAAATAACTGAAATAAACATTAAAGAAAAAACTATCGATATAAGTCATAATGAATAATTATAATTTTTAACGAGTTAATTTCCCTAAAAGTTTCATTAAAAGGAATAGAAATTGTATAAAATATTAAATATGTATATTAACGTTAATTTATTAACAATGTCAAATCATTATTATGAAGTTAATAGAACTATAATTGAACTCATTAGAAAAACAAATTTAATATTTAAGTAAATAGTTCCGTTCTAATCAAAGAAAAATGATTGAATTAATATATTTAGACTTTAATCTTCAAAAGTGAGGAAAAGGTGACAATCACCCTAATAGTTTCATATAAAAAGATAATAGTATGAAGGAAAGTAAGGAGAAGACGTATGATAGAAAATGTTGTAAGAAACGAGTACATAAAGTATATATATATATATAATAAAATTCTATTATTGTCGCATTATTCGATTATTGGATACTAATTATCTTAGTTGTTGACACTCTTTTAAACACCAAATAACAAACTATTGATTATTGTGAGCACAAGGGGCCTGATTATATTTTCGTTTTATAACGGTTTCGTATCATAGCAAAAGAAGATAAAGTTCATATATATATATATATATATATATATATATATATATATATATATAAATATATTACAGTTTCTATATGAAGCCCAATGATTTGTTCTTAAGTCATTTTAGAAAGAAATGCAATATTAAAAAAATGTAAAATTTAAATAATTTGTACATATATCTCTAGGAAATAAAAATAATCATCTCTTTGTTAAGCGTACACGCACATTCTAGATTTTAATTAGGGAAAGGTTTTAATTAAAAATAATTTAATATAAACATATATGTAGCCAATTGTATATACAATATATATATATATATATATATATATATATATATATATATATATATATATATATGCAGTATAGTAACTTTTTATTTTTTCTAAAAAATTAAATTTATTTTTAATTCAGAAAAGAATAGAATTTTATTAAAGCTGAGTTATTTTCTCGGTGTATCTGTAAAATGAACTTGTCATAAAAGAGTTGTAAAGGAATATACGCGAAAAAAATTTGTCAACATTTATTGCTTGCTCGTTCTTACCATGAAATCGTTATACTTGTGGTTGTTATAATTAACATCTGCTATATATATATATATATATATATATATATATATATATAAAACCGTTTTTATTAAAATTATATTCAGTAATAAATTGTAATATTTTATTGGATTATAATAGATTGTTGTATATATAAATAATGTTATGTTCGAAAATTATAAAAAGTACACAATATAAAAAAATTATTAAAAAAATTAATGTATTTTCAAAAAATGAAAATATAACATTATTTACTGTGTAACATTTAATTAAATCCTTTTTCTTATTTAAATGCTGTAACCTTAATAAATTTTAATAAACATAATCGTCGAATTTGTATATTTAATAATTATATAATATATTATACTAACTCCGAAGCAGATGGAGTAAAAAAAAAACACATTGTAGAGGAAAAATATCTATTCATACTAATAACAATAAAGCAGCGCATATTTATACGGTTTCTGTACTTTTTCTAAAAATAATTTCACGAACGTTTATATGTATGCTGTGTAAATGAAATATAACAACGTAAATTGAAATATAAGTCTGTAACTTTCATCTTTCAAGATAATCCATTTACATGAGATAGAGTTATTTAAATATGCATTATGTCTGAGGTAACTTTCAGTTCGTAAACTAAACCACAGCAACAAAATTGTACATGTCTAGCACAAAGAGAAGAATAACGCAGCCAACAACGTTGCTACGAAAGTCGAACTTTCCAGCTTTTGCTGCACTCGGTTTTGTTTCGGTCTGTAATCTTGATTATTGTAAATGCTACAGCACTGGATTTATAAACACATATGCATATATATATATATATATATATATATATATTTATAATGCTATATTTAGTCATACCTGTAGCAAGTATTTGTTTCTAGAAATACGTTTACTATGTTTGTATATTGATTTATGATATTTGAAATAGCTTATAAAAATGGTAATATATTTAAATTTCAACACGAGTGTAGCACGTACGTAGTATATAATTAACCCAACAGTTGAACCTTTTTAAAATATTAATATACGTTTCCTAATAGCTTGTTAAATATATATTTAGAATTAACAATATAACGTCGGTTAAATTTATACATTTCATGTTACTGTTCGGTTATAAATATATTATGCGAAATATTAGACTTAATAATTTTTTTTTCTTTTAATACAATTTATAACAAAAATTACATGTTGATTTCAAATCTTACATGTTTTGTACATTTGCATATGATATTTTGGTGTTATAATTTAGAAATTTATAATAAAAATATTTAAATAGATTGATTTAATTTTTCGTATGCAATTATTATCTCATAGTAATTAGATTTTTATTTCAAAACGACCTGAAACATTTTTATTTAATGAAGAAAGCGAAGACAAAGCTGTGATAACAATATTTTCAGCTAATTTTTCAGGTTAAATGATATGTATTTTTTATAAAAGAATAATTAAATACTTAATGAATAATTAATTGCTAAAAAATTTTATTTATCGAAAAAAAGTTGAGATTTTGTATTGTTGATTACAAAGGTAGAATTTTCTAAAAAAAAACACTATTAACACGTAAGCGGCAACTTACAAGTGTTTCTCGAAATTAGATAACATTTTAAAACCTGTAGATGTTTTTTATATCAATTAGCATCCCTATATTGTTTTTTTTTTAAACAAAAACAACATTAGAAGGCCACAGCCATCAAATCCCAGCCGACCACTGATTTCTGCAGACTAGAAGACTGTTGCAGTCGTCTAATTGTTTCTTCTACAAAACACAATTTAATGTGTAATGATTGATTTATTTGACTTAAAAATAGTATTATTAAGTCTTACATATTTTTTATAAAACTATCGAACACTGGCTACAAAGCCTATACCAAGTCACAGCGACATCTTTGTAATAATTGAAATTTATTATCTATTTCCTGGAACATTGAAAAAAGAAATAGTGCCTTATTGTGGGACACAATATCATGATTCAACAGTATAACACATATAATTAGACCAGCAGAAACCGTTTTGTCCCTGGAGCAATTAAAACATGAAGCATAGCTACAGCCGTCTTGTCCGCAAATTTGTTAAATATATGTTACAAATAATAACTTAATATTTTTATTATTAAACTCGTATGGATATCTTAAAGTTGACAATTAATAAAAGTAAGATATACATACATACATACATATATATATATATATATACATATAATATTTATGTAAATTAGCCTAAAAGCCATTTTATTAGAAAATGCACAATCATTTATAACATATTGTTATATTTATTATTACTTGCTAATGCCATACGGAATTTATATAAACAATTAACATGAAAATATAAGGAATTTTGTGAAAGTATTGAATACATACAACTCACAACTAGCAAATTGAGGAAGATTTTAAAATTTTAGCTTAACTTCTTGAAATACAATTCAAATTTTGCAAAGTTCCTATTTATATAAGAAATAAGTTCTTGTATAAATGGAATATTCTTGATAAACATTTTCATTATCAAGTTGAAATGGGCCACTCAGAGACAACTTGACACCTGAACAAAGTAATACATTTTAAGAAAACTCACATTTCGACATATTTTCTTACAATCTACACGAATTATTTAACAAAAACTAAAAAAAAGGTTTCTTTGAGATATTGCTTTCATGGAAAAGGAATATGAAGTCCTCACAACTTAGGATATTATTGTTGGATCTTAATAAGAAATATTTTACAAACAAAATAAAATTTACTTCAACTGAATTTACTTTTATCTCTGCTCTATATAAAATTTAGTTGGATTTATATAAGATTTTTCTTAGCATAAAGCTCTACTTTTCTAATTTTTGGATATACTTGCGTACACAATTATAATTACAACAGTAAATGAGACTTATGTTTCTGTCATTTTCTTAAAATTTTGTCACAATAATATACATTCTTAATAATATACATACCCCTATAAGCTCGAAATCGTTTCCTATTTATATTTATACATTTTTACATATATTACATTTCACTTATTCTGTTGATGTATGTTATGTGATATGGTTTTTATCGATATTTTTTATTTTTATAAGTTAATAAACTGATTTTTCTTCAAAACGAAAGTTTTGAAGAAAAATCACAGTATATAAATTATACGAAAGTATAAAAAATGTGTATATAAAATTCTGATTCGAAAGAAACCTTTTATATAGGAAACTTAAAAAGAATACAAAAACTTATCTCAATTGTATAAATATAACAATTTTTATTCAGTAAATGTTATAGTAGATATAAGTATATAACTATGGACTGAAACCTCAGAAAAATTTTAAATAAAAATTAATACTACAGAGTAAATTGAAATAGAAAACCATCATTTTCTTACTCTTAAAAAGGTTTCCATTAATTATTTTAAATGTGAAGTAATGTATACTTTAACTGAAAAATGTAGAAAATGACATGTTATAAGAAATATTTACAATTCCAAAAAAATATTTCATTTTTGTTTCAGAAAAGTATGACTAAATTTAAATAAGAAAAATTAAAAATTCAATTTTGTCTATAATTAAAAATATTTATTTTCTCTTCAAAAAATACAATTAATAATTAAAAAAAAATAATATTGATGGACTATTACTAATAAAATAAAACTACAATTAAAATAAGAAAACTTGATAAAAAATCTAATTAATTATAAAATATTAAAAAAAGGCATATCAAATGATTTATAGTCATACAAAAATTAAAATGATCATATGTATAAAATTATATATATATATATGTATATATATGTATATATATATATATATAT
The DNA here is from genome assembly GCA_034766995.1 of Acanthacorydalis orientalis. Lineage (NCBI taxonomy): Eukaryota > Metazoa > Arthropoda > Insecta > Megaloptera > Corydalidae > Acanthacorydalis > Acanthacorydalis orientalis. Next base: position 43,039,725 of record CM068314.1, read on the forward strand.
ATATATATTTATGTATCAATGTATCTGTATGTCTATGTATATGAATTTGACTTAATAAAATGCGTATGTAAAAAAATTGTTATGTAGCATAAAACATAAATAAACTTAATGCAATAAAAAAACTAAATAGATCAGAGCTAGGTAATGTAATAAAGCTACGTTTAAAAGCAACAGACGGCATACTCGTATGTCGTTTAAAAAAATATAGTGCATATTAATGAATATACTTTATACCAGAAGGTTGGTAATTTGTTTTTTAAAGTATTGCAGTGCAAAATTTATACAGTTTATTTTTTTGCAGAATAATTTTAAAAATGCAAATATTTTACTGTGGATTAAAAGTTTATATAGAATTTAGTTTATTTATGACACAGTATCAATTATATATATATATATAATGTATATATATATATATATATATATATATAATGTATATATATTTATAATGTATATATATATATATATATATATATATATATATATATATATATATATATATATAATGTATATATAATGTATATATATAATGTATATATATAATGTATATATATAATGTATATATATATATATATATATATATATATATATAATGTATATATATATATATATATATAATGTATATATATATATATATATATATAATGTATATATATATATATATATATATATATAATGTATATATTTATAATAATATTAATAATTCTTTTTACAACAGGTATTACCCCAAGATCACTCAACAATAGTATATGTACACCTCAATTACAATATTATACAAAAAGAAAACTTGAACTGAAAATTAACATTCTTTATAAAAATAACTTAATACTTTATTATGGGTCTGTACTGTTGAAAATCTGGGTTATATCGTTGTATATATATATATAATAATAAGAATAAAAGATTTCAAAGTAATAACAAAACTATAAATCATATTAAACAATAAAATTTCGTATAAAACTACTGATGTATTTAATTCGAAGTACAATGAAGAATATGCAAGTTAATAATAATATAGTTTAAGGTCGATATACATATAACAAGCCAACCATATAATAATAAAAATAAAATATATGAGTCATTTAATTAAACACATTAAATATGTAACTTGAAATCAGTGTTTCTTTTGTTCATAAATCTTATAAACTGATTATGCACTTTTTATTCCTTATTTGAATGTAAGATGTATATTAAACGATAATATTTTATAATTTTTATGTACGCTTCATGAAGTTTAAGCTTCTTATTACATACATATGTTATCGACTTTCTTTAGAAGCTCAATTCAAGCATATTATTTTCTTTACCTACTTCATAATTAAAAAAAAAACTATCTTAAACAGGAAAAGCTGATTCGTGATTTTTTTATAAATGTAAATTCCTCCTTATATATATATATATATATATATATATATATATATATATATATATATGTTAAGGTAAAGATAATGTTTAATATGTTATTATTTTAATCTTAAGGAAAAAATATTAAAAAAGGTCCAATCATAAAATAATAAATAATTTGAACATTTTATGAATTGCAGTTATGGTCATACTCGACAATTATACAAATGTAAATTAAAATTATTAATATTTATTTAAATAAGTCTAATAAATATTGTACTGATAACAAATATATCTGAAATAAATAACATCTGTAAAATATCTCTATGTTTACAAGTATGTCACTATTTACTGTAATATCTTTTTAAAAATATGATTTATAGAAAAATAGACTATACTTTTTAGTATTTTGAAATCGATGAACCATTAATTTTTTTAAGAATTCAATACGTTAGTAGTTCGACCTTTAAATTTTCCTTATTATTGTAAAATACTACGTGATATAATAATTTATATATATATATATATATATATATATATATATATACATATATATATGAGTACAATACATGTTACTTATAAGAATATAAATAAATTATTTCCTATGTGAAAAATAAGAAAATTGTAATTAAACTGTAATTGGAATAGTATTTAATACGAGGGCCGAAAAACATTGATTTTATTGAATAATATTCTTATTATTCTATCTAATTTGAAATTGTTCACATTTTGATATTCTACACGTATATTTCAGTTAATAATATCGACTTTACATGAAATATATTTAAAATTTCACATGCAAGACAAATATTTTTTACCATGTTCTATTTTAATTATTACATCTTAATTTGTCTTTTTGTGAATCGATGGAATGGAAAGAACATGAGGGATTATAAAAACAAGTAACAAATGAATAACCAATTTTTTTATACATAAAATATACCTAGTCATTAATTTTAGCAGTGTAATTGTTAAACGTTATGTGTAATTCAATACTTCGTCTATCAGTTCGTCTACAGTAACTAGTTAGGTCTGACATAAACATATCAAGCACGTCAACTTTCTAAGTGAAGTATAGCACAGAGCCTAATAGCTCGTACATGCGGCACGAAACTAATAATTTAGCTTGAAAATTTCCTATCTACCTCCGGTTTCATGAAAATATGTTTAACATTATATTAAGTGTAGAACATTCTAACATTTTATCCCTTTTAACATGCATGTTAACAAATATTTTTTTACTGATCCATCTATAGTTAACTTATATACATATTGAATTTGTAATCGTTATATTTTTACTGTAACATTTATGTATTTTTTATGATAATTTAAAGCTGTTCTATAAAATATAGACTTTATTTACTAAACAGAAAATAAAGTTTATGAAACAACAATGGATCGATATTTTGGTAAAGAAAATCAACTAAATAAACTAGTTTTGTATCTTATTTGGAAATCCAAAGTTCTACAAAAGAAATTTGAAAGGAAGTTCAGTATTTAAGAGTAATAAAACTTATGTTTTTATATCTGTATTCTTATTGTTCTGATACTTTTCGTCTTTTTAGACCATTTGAATGTTAGTTCTCCATTACTAGTCTCAACACATATGCCATTCTCAGGTGGATTTTAGAAACTCTAAACTCCATCAAGGAGTCTTTTAAATCTACTCGAAGAAAACGTATGTAACAAAATTAGAAAATAGAAAATGTGATTATTCAAAAATGTTGACAAATAAGTACTACTGTTTAAAAATATTAAAAAACAATATTAAATAACAATTTATTACTAAATCTCTACAGGTTTTCTTTGAAATTTTTTGTCAATTTTTTGAAATTTTACGGAATATTTTTTTACACATAGATAGAAAATTATTTTTTAATATTTTTAGCACTTGTAAATCGTAAAAAAGTTTTATTTTTGCAAGATAACGCACGACCACACGTTGCAGTAGAGACCAGAACAAAATTATGAATTTAGGGTGGGAGATCCTCCTCCATTCTCCGTATTCCCCAGACATATCTCCATCAGATTATCACCTATTTTTATCTTTGAACAATCATATGTGTGGTAAATAGTTTAATAATGGAGAAGAATTAAAAATTGCGAGGTGTCTACATTTTTGAAAATAAAAATAATCAGTTTTATAAAAATGGAATTTATGAATTATCTTCTCGTTGGAAAAGGGTTGTTCAATGCGAAGGTAGATTTTGATGAATAAAGTTATTTTATATAAAAATACACAATTGTTTTTTTTCTCAATTAAAAAACGCCAGAACTTTCTTGGTTACCTGATATATATATATATATATATATATATATATATATATATATATATATATATATATATAATTAATTGTATCCTAGTATATGTGCAATTAATCTAAATATAATATATGTATATTACCAAAATGCAAGTTACATATTACTGTACTAGAACTAATATTTCAAGCGCAAGCTGTGCAATCTATATATAAGGTACAGAACTCAAAGTGCTCTCATTGTTTTGGCTTGTCACCAACGATGATGCTTATGGGCCAGATTAGCAGTGTCTTGTATAATTACATACGAACAATGTCGCAGTAACTACCGACATGATGTCTGCAGAAACTAGAAACAAGTTTTAGGTTGCTAACCTTTAGTATAAATTTTAGTAATGCACAACTTGTTAAATAGGCATACTTAATGTGAAAGATTAGATCTTAGTGGATGTATAATTGGTTTCAATTAATGAATATGCAATAAGGAATTAAATTTTGATTTTACTAATTAGTATTCAGTTATTTTACAGAAATATTTATAATAGTACGGTCATTGAGATTACATGTAATTTTACAATGATATTTATTTTATTTCATCAACACTGATAATAATATGTATTATTTAATATCATAAAGATAATATAACATTTATATTCTATAAAGGTGTAATTTTTTTTAAAAATAAAATATATACTTCTTAAGTATTTTAGTATAAGTATTTAACCTCATCAGTTTATAAGTACACAAAATGATAATTTTAATAACAATAAAAACAAGCGTAATTGTATAGCAAAAGTATTTCATTACATTGCAAAATTCTATTAATGATTACAGCATTACTAAATAAACTTGCATGCACAATAATAGGCAAGATATAAAAGTTTATAGTTATACAGTATATATATATTTTGAATATTTATAGTCATATATGCTTTATTTTACTGTTTAAAATAAGGACCTTTTTTACAACTGCACACATTATAATCTAGATCCATAAATATTTAGTATTTATTGTTTCGTTTCTTGATAATAGAATATGTCATCTTTTGTTCATATTTGTATATATATATATATATATATATATATATATATATATATATATATATATATATATGTATTCACACATATTATATACCATATTAGCCCGAATATCAGACGAGATTTTGCCACAGAATTCATTTCGTCTTATATTTGGATCTTCAGAAGTTCAGGCTTGGCACGCCACTGTAGGTATTTTAAACAACATACTATTGAATTACAAATATGTATTTGTATAATTTTTGTAAATAATACTTTCTATTAAAAGGTAAATCAACATTTTTTTTATCGTTTCCTTTGGAAACAGCTACGTGTTGTCTTATAATCGGGATCATAATAAATGTTTTTTTCTTGATTTGTTTGGAAAAAAATGGAACTCGTCTTATAATCAGGTTCGTCTCATATTCGCGGTATATTTGTATATTAGGTGTAAAAATTCATTTTATGCTTTTTAATTCAATCAATCTTAACCCTGTTTTAAATTAAAATATCTTCTCATATTTTAAAGACTTTGAAGTGCCAAACTTAATATTTAAAAAAAACTATATATCTTGACCAAACAATTGCAATAACCTCACAAAACAGTACCGAACACTATCACGTCCGAAAGGTAATATATTAGGCATTGCATACTTTTCGCATTCCAGTTGGAAAAAAAGCTAACGAAACCGCATGAATGATTTGTTTAACTTTGGGGAAGGTAATATGATGTATAAAATAGGCAAAAAATGCGTAAATAATGAAATAAAACTGATAATGCTCTGCAAATTCATCGACTTAGTCGCCATTTTTTTTCAACAAAGAATTTGTTAGTTATCCGAGAGACGGAGCAAAGTTATAAAAAAGAATAAGGGATCTTTTGAGGATTGAATGTTATTCTATTTTTTAGTAAACATTCATTTTCTGTAAAAATGGCGCCGAATTAATTTTTGCAACTTATATATATATATATGTATACATATATATATATATATATATATATATATATATGTATATGTATATATATATATATATATATATATGTATATATATATATATATATGTACATAATACATAGACGCTATTTTATAATAAATTTGCATGACAAAAATATTTATTTTTAGACTTATTAATCGTTCGGTTCAATTATATAAAAATAGATGCTATAATTATATATGAAATATTAAATTTGCTTCCTAGGTCATTTTTTTCCTTAAACCATGAAATATTAATGTGTATATATATATATATATATATATATATATATATATATATATGTATGTATGTATATATATGCACACACACACACACACACACACATATATATATATATATATATATATAAATGATGTAAGATTATGTAATATAAGTGAGAATTTGAAATTGCTAAGGTCACATGTATTTCTCGATATATGATATTAAATATCATACACATTCCACTTTATAGTTGAAGATATCTATAATAATTTATTTATGTGCGTAATGAATAGAACAAAAAAGTATTTTTTGAAACGTAGTGGTGGTTTATGAAAACTTGTAATATTTTTTTATATATTTTTATTTATTTTCACATTTGTTTTATATTTTCATATCGATTTTTAGGTAATAATGTATAATTAATTATATAACCTGCTTCATGATTTTAAGATTCTAATGATAAAAATTATTTTTACCAAATCGTTATATATTTTTAATTTAAATTCAAATTAGTAACTTCTTACTTTAAACTAATTTCTCAGTTAGTTTACACATTACTCGAAAATGAACAGTTTACATAGTATTAATTAATTAATATAATATTTTATATGATACAATGATATATAATATTTATTTATATAATCACTTAACTGTCTGAAAACAGAGAGAATAAGTTACACTTTTTGTCATTGTCGTTTAAGTCACTTCCACAAATTTCTATCGACTTTCCACAAATCATAAAAGAATTTTTTTATCAAAAAGTGCAATAATCTTAACGATCATTACGATAGAAATGTAAAAGATTATTGTCAGTGTTCTAAATTTCGGAAAAATATATAAGGTCATAATTCGTTTATCTTAATTTTTAATTATATTTAGATTTTGAAATAAATCTGCATTGTTTGAGTGTTCTCATGCTCGCGGCTTTATGCAATTGTATAGAGATGTAAGAGTATTATTGAAAAGTGTTAAAAATATTTGTATATGCGAATTAAATACATCCTTAATTTATTTAATTTGTGATATTATATATTGTTGAAAATAATAAACAATTCAATACAACTGGAAAACAGTTCAATATTGAAATTAATGTCACAGATGTCTTTTTCCTATTCATAACGATCAACTGAAAACGTTAGTTAACTTAAAATCACACACAACAATTCGAGAGCTTGCACAAATTTAGGCGTTAGTCATCCAAAAGTACTGGATCACTTAAAACAGCTAGGAAAATCAAAAAAGCCTGATAAATTGGTACATAAATCGCAATTATTTTTCTACCCACCTAATATATTTGTATATATGTTCATATATATATATACACACACACATATATATATATATTTGTATATGCATAAGTTTATAAGCAAAAAAACAACATTATTTTTTATAATTGGATCTAAGTTTATTTTTTAACAATTATTTCATTAGAATGCATAAACTGCTATTCTTGAATCCTTGTTTTGTTAAATAGATTCTGATATGTCATTATCAGATAGTTTGTGTGAACTCCAAGTTTTAACTTAGGGTTTAAACAATCTACTTGATAATGAATAGTATTGAAACTGGTCTTTGTAAACAAGGATGGAAGAAAAATGATCTCAAGAATTGTAATGAAATCATCTGATTAAAGGGCATAAAAACAGTAATATAATGATTTACATTTTCAAGTTATTCATTGACAATAAATAATTTAACAAAGAATTTAACACTTACACTTTTTTTAATTAATTATTTTAAATTCATTTTGCTTCATATTTGAAGACGTGTTTTGTATATATATATAGTTTAAACTCGCATACTTTAGTCTAATTATTTACTGTGTATTAAAAAAAATCGCCGTTGTAATTAGCTGTATATTTATTTTCTTATTCATGCAAGCCATTAAAAGAGCACCCGTTATTAATAAAATAATTTTAAAAAGACCATGAGAAAATTATAAAATATTTAATCATTTTAAATGTTATCTCTCTCACTCTCTCTATATATATACATATATATATATATATATTATATATATATATATATATATTTATGTATATTAAGAAAACAGTTCCTAACTCTTGAAATAAGAGATATTAATTAGTATGATATTAATATTATAGTATTTGTTATAGTGGCCCTTAGGGATATTTCTCTTTATAGTTAATAATACAAGTTTCAAAGTGAATGCTATTTTGAATTTATTACAGTACGAAATAATTATTTTAGCTTAAATTCAAAATTATCTGACAATGACATTTATGTTGAAACCAGTCATAGTGAACATAAAGCAAAATAACATAAGGAATGGGCATCATAAAGAAGGTTATTACAATTAATTAGTTTGGTTTTGAAAATGATAATATTATAATTAGAATTTTTTAATACATGATAATTTGTTTCATTTCATATGTTTAGTAGAAAAATAATTGTTTATGACCTTCAATTTCATATACATTTTTTTAATTTCAGTGGTTTTAAATGGTTCAGAACTGTTTGATGACTAATGCCTAAATTTTGTTTTGTTTCGAATTGTTGTGGATGGTTCTGATTCAACTAACGCCTCCAGTTGGTCATTATGAACTGAAGAAGGACGCACGCTACCTTATTAATCTTCAAGGCTGTTGTCTTCGTCATGAAATTTTTGAAACCACCATTGCACTGTGCTTTCCTTAACGGTACCCACATCAAAAGCATCGTTTAGTTTACGAGCAGTTTCTGCTGCTTTATCACTCGTTTGGAATTTATAAAAAAAAATTCTCTGATTAACTTCTATTTCATCTTTAATTCAATAGCTTAATTTGAACCATAATTCACAACAAAACCAAAATCGATGTTACCGAAAATGCACTTTAAGTGATATGAACATGATGAAGTGACTCTTTCATTAAAAAAAATAATGTTAGAATTCAGAGAAAGAAAACCACAATTCTTTTCCTCCCAACTAAATATTTATGAATTTAATTTAAAGTTATATATTTGAAAAAATTTGATTGTAATATAATATCTATTTAAAATTCATTTATTTATTATAACATTTTTTCTAAATTTCTACCATTCTTTAAAACCATATTAAATTATTTTTAGTAGGTAATATAATATTTTTGTCTAACTCAAAAAGTAATTTAATAGAAATACAAATTATATATATATAATATCTTAATATTATATATCAAAGAGCAGTTTTCTTTAGTAATAACTGGTTAAATATTTAGAATATGGTATAATTTCGACTATTAAATTCGAATTAGCAAGTCATCGTTAGACGTTAACGTAACGATTAAACCATTTACAGCAGAAATTTTGTACTTCATAAAGACCGCATCGCTAATATGTTCCAGTAATCACATATCAGACAATATTAGTGATTTGTCTTTATTAATGGATTAGTCAGATGAATAATTATAAATCTGTTTTAAAATATAGCACAATTATATAAAACGTATCAAGAAATATACTGTTCTTATGTTTTGTTAAATTTTGTTCATATTTAAAAATAAAATAATGTTTACCTCATCACTCTAAACATAATATTATAACCATCGAAATGCATATAAGCAAGAATCAAAAATAATCAATAATTAATAAATATGTTTGATCATAATTTTTTTACGGTTTGGGGAATGTTAATTCTTCTTTCATGGAAGTGAATTTAGTGTAACAATCTATATCAAAAAAATCAATAATTCTATTTTTTTAAACTAGTGTAATGAAATTTAAATATATATATATATATATATATAATACTACTTTTTTCTAGTATCAAGAAAGTATTAAAAAAAGTAATTCATGTAATAATAAAATATTTTAATAACAAATAAAATATTAAAATATATTCAAAACTGCGATATTCTTTAAAAATTTATCAAGCTGAAAATGATTAGCAAATTAACTTTCTTTGATGTTGTAATTAAATTAAAGTGTTGTCAAATATTCCATCTGTACACATACATCATTTATTGTAGTATATCTACAAAATATTGATGTGATTTATAAACCAGTATGAGTTTCTAACTCTATTGTTAATAGTATAGTGTCGGACTTTTAATTAGAATTATTGAGTTTTGGTTAGAAGTAACATTTACTTTAAGTGTACAGTAATTGAAAATGTAAGTCCATCCAGTCTGAGTAGAGAACATTTAATACAATTAACTAGTGTTGTAGAATATCAAATTAAGGCTTATTATCTGTTTCAATTTTCATTAATGAACAGCATATATATATATATATATATATATTAAAAAAATAAGACTGATTTTTATTTATTTTTTAAAGTGTAAATGATAAAATATTTTATATACAAAAAATAATGAAAAAATATTTCGTTATTAAAAAATTTATTTGTGAATAATAATGCATGTATATATATATATATATATATATATACAAATTCTGGGTTTTACAATATCCAATTAACTAATTTAGAAATTAAGGTTCAATTTTTCAGTATGTTCTTGTTACACTACGAATGGTAAGTCAGTACTTTTTTTGAATAATATCTTACAATAATTAAATTAAAACTAAGCTTATCATAGATACCAACTAACAACAATTAGGGAGAATAAGTAAAAATGAAGTTGTTGCTCCCGACTGAATAGAAAAATAATCGAGTAGGAGAAATAAGATTTATTAATTTAATGGTGAATTAAAAGATCCTATATTGATGAGTTTTTCACGTTATTAGATTTATAATTTTTTCCTGAAGTTCGGCCGTATTAAAACCGTAACGGAATCAACGCATAGGGCAGCGGAAGAGAATAGAAAATATTATCTAATTTGTATATTTAGACCGTAAATGAAACAAACATGACTGATAATTCAATTTTCAAATTTTAAATACAAGATTATGTGAAATACAAGTATTTTTCTTATAGATTTACTTCCTAGTATCTTGCAAAAAAGATTGTAATAAGAAAAGTAATACTTATGAATAATTAACTAGCCTTATCAAAAGTTGTTGAAAAGTTTGTTGTTGTAATTTAAGATAAGTAAGAATAAATTAAGTATTCTTAATGTGTTAGACTAGCTATAAAATACAATTGTATAAAAAAGATCTTTTTTGTTGATAAGCGAGCTGGTAATACAACATTTCATTAAAATTTAAACCTTGATTTATGTTTTAAGTAAACATTTTTTATCTACCGTATTGAATTTATTCTATTTTCATTGCTGGTAAAGATATTTATACGCATATTACATTAAAAAAATGAAACCCTACTTAATAACTGAAATCTGTAAAACTATTGACAGTTAATTACATCCATATTTATTATTGATAATTTTTTTTCTCTAAACGGGATAAATAAACGTTATGTAAATTTTTTCCTCCTCTATTAACTGTTCCGAAAAAGTATATGAACGTATGTATGATATTTTCACACTATGTTGATGACGTCTTACGATTGAATTCAATATGATCAAATCAACCATAAACAGTAGAAAATAGACAGAAATTATGGTATTATGGCAAAAATTTTCATACTTTAATTTCTTAAAAATTCTTCTACATTCCTCATCGATATCAATTGAAGACAATGAAAATTATCAACAGAATATTAAAATCAAAATTTGCTAAAGTGCCGATACTGTAAATTCCTCCTTATTTGTTGATGACAGATATTAGAAAATTGTCCACTTTATTGTATATTTTATTAGTAGATTTCTAATTATGATCTTAAGCAAGTACAGACAAAGATAAAAAGGACAGATATTTCTTCATTGTTTTCATTGCGCCAAAGCAGTGGTGTAGAGAACTCTGCTTCTGCTTTTAGATTGGAACTGTCTTTGCTTTAATTCTGTTCTACCATTTACTTTTATTTCTAAGCTTTCCAAAAGACTATGAGATACCAAAGATCCAAACCTTAATTTAAATTAAAAACTTTTTCAACTCTGTTAGCTGATCTAAATTTGTTATTCAATCTAACAGTATCAAGTCTCTCTAAGTTTGGACATAAATATGGAAAGGAAAAAAGTAATTTTTCTTTGAAATAGGATAGACTTATATTTTTTAATTTATACCAAAAGTTGTCGGGGTTAAGAGAAATAAATATTGAGTACATTTTAAAATCTCATTAATATTCTATTGGTTTATATTGAAGCTGATATATATATATATATATATATATATATATATATATATATATATTCAACGGATCAATTACCAGTATGGTTTTTACATACATACATACAAATATATATATATATATATATATATATATATATATGTATGTAAAAACTATACTGGTAATTGATCCGGTAAATAGAAATTATACTGCAAGTGTATGTATATATGCATATATATATATATATATATATATATATATATCAATATATTTCCTGTAAGAAATAGTCATAAATTTTTAATTACGTTTTCTTTAGTATAGTAAATATCTGGTAATATTTTAAAGTACATAATATAAATAAACATTTATGTGTAAAATTACATAATTCACTTTCATTTTCATATGTGTGAATAAAAAGGATATACGCTGTCAAAAATATTTTTTATCTACCTAAATGGTAATAAAGAAAATAACTTTCATAAGTAAAAAAATGTTGGGAGCTGTAAAGTACGATAGAAATAATGTAGGTTCGGTGTAAGTGGATACAAATAATAGCCCGCATACAAGAATGAACACTTAAAAAATAAAAAATAAACGTCACCGAAATTAACGACCTCTGACTTGCTAACGTAAAAAAAAAAACGCAAATCAGGTCACCACTCACGACGAGCACCCCTAGAACATTAAAACAGTATCTGACATGTTTACACGAAGCTGCTGTAAATTTGTTTGAGCTGGTAATGGTGCAAGGAAGCTGACACGTTAGACGATATCAACCGTATTGAAAAAAAGCATTAATTAATAATTGAAGACGACATTAATTAAAAAGTTATTTTTAGAATATGTTTGCCGAAGAAAAAATATGCAGTACAATGCGCTTCCTTTATAAAAGATATTTTCACTTTGAATTTACTTTCTTATTAAATTTACCAAGTATTGAAAATCTTCAAAAATATTTTTTTAAAATATTGAAAAAATATTTCTTTGAATACAGAATTCATTAAAGTTCCTTCAGTTCGTTTAATATTAAAGTATCAAATATATTAATTGAAAAATTGAAATTTAAACATTTTTACATAAAAGGAATCAATAATGTATTTAATTATTTATAAAATATTTAAAATGAAGATACTTTTATTCAATTAATGAACCTGTTTGTATGTTTAACCATTCACAGTTAAATTAAGTCAATACTGTATATCATGATGGGACTATTTTTTAATTTTTCAAATAATTAATAAGTATGCTGACATAATAAAAATAATATTTCAAAAAAATTTAATAATAATTTTAAAGTTTTTTCGGTATACATTCTGTATAAAAGAAGAATATTTAATAAACGACTTTTTGTATAATTCATTTTATGGATAAATAGAGAAACTATATCAAAAATTAATATTAAAGAGAAAAATATAAATATTTCATACAGTTTTAACTGAATTTCCAGATGGAATTTTGAAGAATTTTAAAATATATTTTCTATTTACTTAATTTAAAAATTAAAAGTAATTTAAAAAACATTATATATATAAATTAAATGAAAAATTTCAGTCTTTTACAAAAAAATTTGTAATATTGAATTTAACATATCATTTTTATAAAAAACGCATTCATTTTATAAACTTTAATGAAGTAAATATATATATATTGTTATATTTGAAATCAAAATATGCAAAAAATATTAAGTTAGGATACTGAATACTAATATATATATACATATATATATATATATATATAGAGGGAGAGAGAGAGAGAGAGAGAGATTTAAATATGTATAGATGTAAATATCACGTCTGAGAGGCCAACACCAGATTTTTTATGAAAATTTATTTTAGATACATATATAGTTTAGAATAAGTTTGCATGTATGTTATATATATATATATACATATCAGTATGTAAGTATTATATTTCTATCAAAACTCATTTTTTATAAAACTTTCTATTTGAAATTCTTTAAGGAAATCGGATATTTTCAATCATTGTGATATATGTTTTTAAAGAAGAGAAAATGTGGAATAAAATTCAAAACACTTCAATTCAATCAAAGAATATTATTAAAAATATTTTTGTATTAAATTTTAGTTTGGTTTTAATATTATTTTAACAGGATGTACAGAAAATGGATTGTTTTTACTTTGCGTTTATTTTTTATAAAATTATTTTAATGTTAGAATTAATCACATATAAAAGTTAAAATACGTTCAAACACTGATTGTTATTTCTATATGGGAATAATTTCATAAACCTTTAACACTAATTAAGCGGATGAAGGTGAGTTCTTTAAGTTATTTTTTAATTAAGTAAGACATGAATAAAATAATAAAATATTCAAATAATAAAATAATAAATAATTCTGCAATAATAATATTTATCAGTTTAGCAAAGCAATTTTTTTTAAATAATATTTTAAAATCTCACTTTGTTAATAAATTATACGTACAAACACAGTGAATTCTCAGTATAAGCGACCTCGATAAAAGCAACATTTTTTGTAAGTGGCTTTTTATGTAGGCCCCTGTGACATTTCAAAAGTCACAGAAAAAGCAACTAAATATCAAATTATTTGTAACTAATATACTTGTTTCTTTTATTTACATCAAATTGAAGGTTAGTGCTATGTTTTGTTCAATTAATGTTTTTTTTTTTTACATTTTAAGTATATCTACATGAGAATTTAAATAGTGACAAAAATGTATAAAAAATTCTTTATTTTCCCAGTCTGTTTTGTAAAAATTTGATACTAATTATTAATAGTTTCTTATATTTATGCATTCCAAGCGTGTTTACGCCTTCAACGAAAATTTAGTCCCATTTGTCGTTATAGTTGACCTTTTTTTTATACGCCACTTTTTATAGAAAATTGATTCAGCTTGGATCGATTATAAGGAAAATTCACTATATGAGTCATTTGTTCACAAACTTGTTTATTTATTATTTATTTACAATTAATATTTATCTTTAGCAAACGTAAAATATATTTTAAATAGAGTTCAATATTAATAAAAACAAATGCATTTTAGAATACTTAATGTTGATTTTTCATAATTAAAATGTAATAAATATTGAATGTTACAAAAATAGTATGATATTAAAAAAAATTACATGTAAATTTTTCCATTCGTAGTGAAGAAACGCAATAGGGTAAGAGTAGTTCTTTAAGCATTTTTCTTAGATAAAATATTTTCTGGAGAAAAAAATAACTTTTATTATATCCGAATAATCGATTTACATACAAGAATTTACTTTTGAGTATATCAAAGTAAAAGTTCTTGTCTTTTAGCATTTTTAGAACTCTTGTTTAATATAAAATTAATACCTCATTTGCAGTTCATTCCAGTTAAAAAATCAACACGATTGATCAAATCGAATGCTTATACTTAGCATTTAATATTTATACTAGCGTTTCTGAATGTTTTCAAAACGAAGTATGTTTTTTAATAAAATTTAATTTGAAGTTGAATGTACCTTTTTTTAAATTATTCTCATTAGAAATTTTTAAAAGAATCATTTAAAGGTTTTCAATGAAAGATGTATTATGAAATAAAATTATATTATTATAATTCAATTCAGGAAACTAAAAATTCATTAACAAAAATAAATTATTCCTTTTGTACTGGCGTTTAAAATATACTGAACGGATCATAATTTTAACATTGATTCAGTAAAGAAATATTGTTGTTATACCTATTTGCATTTAGTGCATTTGATTTTTCGTCCATTCAATACCAACATAACTAAACAGTACATGCTTCTAAAATACCACTATTTGCTTTTATTAAAACAGAAAGTTTTAGATGCATTTTGAGCACAAAACAGTTTTGTGATATAATGTATATATATATATATATATATATGTGTATGACTATATATATATATATATATACGGATTGTTTAATCATGCTTTCGCCAAATTATTGCAAAACAATTATATTTATCACCCATGATTCTAAGGATACATAAAAAACAGACTGGTTTATTTAAATAGGAATGGAATTATCATATTAAAAAAGTTGACTTAGAGTATTTTAAGTCCGCTTTGGATAGACTAGGTATATATATATATATATATATATTCCGTTCAAATTTAAATTCTATCAATTCAAATTATAGAAATGGAAATAAAATCTAAAATGTTACAACAAAATTACACTTGAATATATATATATATATATATATATATATATGTAAATAAATAAATGGGTATATATATATACTTATATATATATATATATATATATATATATATATATATATTCATATAGTAAATGCGACCATAAATAATAATAGAATGTAAAAAAGATTTATGAATGACTTAGATAAAAAAATATATTGGATTTTGTAATAGCAGTAGTCAAATAGTTCGAAATAATGACAGCAAGATAGCAGAAAATAAATCAAGTTGAGTAAAGAATGTGAAAACAATGGGCAAATTAAAGAAACATTATCAAAATGGTAAGGTTTGAGTAAGAAACAAATATATATATATATATATATATATATATATATATATATATATATATATATATATATATATATATAATTCTCTTTAAGTTAAAAAATGAGTGCAAAAATTCGTAATTTATTAAAATGTAGTATAAATGATAAACTAAAAATGTAAATTCAATAACTAGTACAAAAAAAATTCGAAGTTAATAAATCAGAAATAAAAAGCATAATGTTTAATATACAAGAAATTAATATAATTTAAATTAAGGTTAATATTAATCAAAATAAATGGTTATGAAGTGAATTTAAAATTACATTTCAGACTAGCCTAAATATCCAACCGTCATAAAAAAATGTTTCAAGCAATAAACCAAAATGTATAGATCAGTGGAAAATATGTGATGTAAAATATCGTACCCATAAAAATATCTCCAAGCGTCTGTGAAAAAATTACATGTTTGCGAAAGTATATTGAAATACTGGTGCACATGTTAAGCTATGAACTGAAAAAAAAACAATAAAATACAAAATTATGTATTATGTATACCTTGTATTATATTTTTTTAATATAACGAGGATGGCTTTTATGCTTTTGCGGAAACACAGTGTCGTTTTCCTGATCATAAATTTATTTTTACTTAAATAAATAACACATTTTAAATTAAAAAGATGTCACGATGTTGATGTGAACTAAACTGATGTTTTTTTTAAAAAAAATATCAGATTATTGCAATGTTTTTAATTATTTATTTTTCATTGATAATACCATGGTGATTATTTTACGAAGTTTTTTTTTATAATTGAAAAACTTTTTAAATATACATGTGCGAAGACTCCGTTTATAACAAAATAAAATTCTGTACAAACATTATAAAGTTTCACAGTCTTTAAAGCAAAAATTTAATCCATTCTAAATAACGTCCATTTTAAACTTTCAGAAAAATAATATGCTCGATAATTTATATTTTCTATAAGCATATAAACAGTTATATTAATTTACTTTGAATATTCATTAAAGTATTTAAAATTGGGATATTTTATCGTACTTGAAAAAGGTTTCATTGCTATAAATATTACTTTAACTCAATAATTAATCTCTTTCGTATATCAAGGAAACGTGAATTAATGTTTTAGATATTTTTTAATATGTATTATAAATCACATTTCTAAAAAAATGAATATTTATTCTTATTTAGATTTGGTAGATCCGTTTTCCGTGATGAATCTTCAACTTAAATTAATTTCAAAGGAAATAAATTAATTAAAATTTATTTTCTCTTAAATATCTACTCGTATATATATATATATATATATATATATATATATATATATATATATATATATATATATATATGAGATATATAGTTAAAAATGTTGAAAGTAAATTGAAAAAATGGATTTAAATCTATAGTTGAACTACGTTTCTTGTGTAAACGCTTATTCGCGCGTTAAAAATAAACTTTTTTACTTATAAAAGTGGAAATACGAAAAGGAAACGTAAACAAAGAAAGAGTTGAAAGTGAACATATTTTTTGTAAACATCATAAATTAAAAATATCTCTAAATAACAGCGTGCGTTTTAAGATAAAAGTTTCGTTTTATATTCGCGAAAAATCTCGCGGTATTTCATATGAAGCTGCCAGTCGTGAGGAACTTTTTACCAAATGATAGATTCCTTACAAATCTTTCAAAAATTTTTTCGATTATAAAGTTTTTTTTGCGAGTGGCGTAAATCAAACATATCTCAGCGGATTTTCCGTCTACTCAATGTTTTATGACTTTTGCTTGAACTATCTTCTCTGACAGAAGATAAATGCCCTAACACTTTTTTGTACATTATATTCGCATGAAGAAATTCATAACAAAAAATTGCTGCTGTGTAATAAACATTTTTCATTTTCCAAATTGCCTTTTTATATTATATCTTAGAAAATTTTCTGCCTGAAATATACGCTTCTTTTTTACTTGTGTGTATTCTTTCTCATGTATTTATTTTTATTATCCTTTGTATTCTTTCTTTTATGAAGATTTGTTTGTACCATCATTTTAGTCCGTAGTTGTATAAAAATGAGACTTGTTATATTTTCGTCCAATTTAAAATACAGATAGGTTTAAAGAAGATTAATTCGAGGTTTCGTGTTAATGCTCTTTTGACAAAGTTTAGATCAAAGTTTGGAAATTCTTTCAAGTTACTTTTCTTGGAATTACGTTTAAATATAATATTCAAATTTTAAACATGTATTGTTTCAAAAATAAGTAATTGACAATATTCTTTATTTATCATCGCTTTTTAAATTGTAAGAATATCCTTTTAAGTCTGCAAAAAAATCAATATTCATTATAATTTTATTGAAATTGAATAAATCTAATAAATAAAATTTTTGATTTGATATTTTTATCGTATATTTTAATAATGATAAATAATAAAGAAACTTTGATTTTTAGTGCAATATTTCATCATAAATGGCAACATTGAAATGATAATTTTAATATAAATTTAAAAGTAATTCTGGCAATTTAGTAAAATCCATTTTCACACATATATTTTTCTCTCACCTCCAAATCACAGAAAAAAAATCGTTTATTTTTTTAAGATAACCTCACCACTGATCAAATGGTCAAAAATTATTTATAGAAAATTTTGAAAAGAAAAAATTCATATTTTGTAAGAAACAAAAAAGTCATTTAAGAAATAGAATATGGCAAACACACACTTTTATATTGTTATATCTTAATTACTGAAATACTCTTTTAATTTTAGTAATTTATTTTTCGATATTCTATTATTTGTTATGTTCCCATCATTCATATTTTTTTTAATTCCTTAAGCCATGTCTGATTTTATTTCTTTCATGACAGGCTTAAACTTTTCAAGAGAATTTTTAATACTAAATTCTTATTTTAAAATCTTTTTAAAAATGATAAATTTAAAAAGTACTTGTAGAAGAAAAAATAATATGTGGCATTTATAAGGAAATAGAACATTCCCTTATTTTTCTTTTAATCAACGATAAAAAATATTTTTATCTCAATAATTTTATAAATTATTAACGTATAACTATTTAGTGAAATCTATAAAATATAATGAACGGCAAGTATATTGTAATGAATTTTACGTTTACAATAATATTCTTCACCGCTTAAAAATATTATCGTTATCTATTCTTACAAGAATTTTTTACATTTTTTCATAATACACTTTCTATTGACAGATACTTTTTAAAAAGCATTTTTATTATATTTGTATATGTTGTATACTTATTTTTTTTTTTGAAAAAACAAACTTATTTATCAAATATCATAATACTTCTAGCGTATATATATATATATATATATATATATATAATATAATATTTATTCTATCACAGCACATCGTTTAAACGATGTGAATTTATACAGAAAATCTATTTATATTCATGAGTATACAAACTTAGTACAACAATAAATGAAAATATGTTTACAGTTCTCCTTTGTGTCTGAAATGTCAAACAAAATAATAACATATATTAATTCTTTTGACTTCAATCATTAAAAAGCAACGTGTACGTTGAATTTCAATATAATACATACTTTCTCGTACATAAATCAACATACAAATAAACAAGATATTCTTGATTAAAAATCGCATTCACCAGTTTTGAATGCTTGTCATGTACATGTGATAAATCGTATAAATATTTTTTACAGTGTATTTAAATGTATTGTATATATATATATATATACATATATATATATATATATATATATATATATATATTATTGAAGGATAATTGAAGCCTTTTCTAAATAAATAAGTAAAACTTTTATTTATTAATCATTTTATTTTTCCAATAAAAATTCTAGTGCTTAAATGTCAAGCTACATGATTTATTTTTGTATTATTGAACGATTTTTAATATGATTTCTTGAAGAATATTCTTTAACTGTTTACATTAATCCTTAAACTACATACTGTCTGTATGAATCATACAAAACACCACTGTTATTTGGGTCACTTGACTCCAACGAGTAGTTTAAAGGTTAATGACTTTTTGATTTCTTTTCAAAAAATAGTAATGAATATTTCTTTATATAAGAAAACGATTTTAAAAAAATTGCACACTAATTTATAACTTGCATAGTCTGAGATATTTGGATGCAAAAAAAGAAACCTGAAAATATTATACTTCTAATAGGTTTTATTCATTTTCAAAATAAATCTCCCTATTGTCAATATATTTTTGTATATAACAAGTTTTTTTTATTTCATCGGGAAAAAATTAGATGTTTGTTCCTCCAGATAATTATTTACCAAAGCTTTTACTTAGTTACCCAATTACTATTCTTCAAGATCACTCTCTAGTGTTCAAACCATGTAGTTTGAATTATTATAATATATATATATATATATATATATATATATACACGAGTATATATATATATATATTTATAAGATACAAGTGCAGTAAAAAAGTGAGGTACAGATATCAGAAAATGTATTTGAAATTTGTAGAAAAAAGAAGCATTAGATCGTTTTAAATCAAAGAAATTATACAAAATTTTTTTTAGATAAACACTATGAAAGTGTGTCTGTATATATATATATATATATATATATATAGAGAGAGAGAGAGAGAGAGAGAGAGAGACAGAGAGAAAGAGAATTTTAAATCAAAACTGTGGTATCCTCTCAATGCTTGACACACCATTCTTATACTTAAAAGGTTATAAACGTGTTGAAATGAGAGAAAATATTATTGCTAAATTTCTTTGTTATATTTATATCTTTTTAAAATATAATATTTATATATATATATATATATAAGTTGATTGAAAACATGATTTTCTACAATAAGTATTATGAAGAGTACGTCATAGTAAACTATACTCAAATTCTATCCACAAAGAGCTTAGCTGTTTGTCAAATAATTATTTTTCAAGCTAATTAATACAGAAATATTTATATAGATTCTCAAAAAAATTAATTATATTCATTTTAAAAAGTGATGCGTTTTAAATAATATTTTGATATAATACGAGTGTTGATATGTTAATAATTTCCATGAGTTGAAATAAAATATAATCGTTTCTTGAACAAATAAAATCAAATTACTTATTCTCTTTACAATGCTTTTAATGACAAATGTTTATTATTTATTTATTATTTCTAATCTCTTATTACATTACCCTTAAGTTCGAAGTTTGAAAGTACAAACAGAACTATAAGTGGAATAAATAATACATTATATAAATGTATTTTACACAAAGTATAATTATTATTTGATGTCATATTGTATATTGAAGATTTTATATTTTAATTTATTATATTTTTACCAGGCTTTATGCTGTATCACTGATTAAAAAAAGAATAATTATTTCAGAAATTATAAATATTTAAAAAACTACCTGTTATTTTTTTTTAAAAAAAATATATATTTGTATATGCCTGAAAAGAATATGGTGTTTTCTAGTAGCAAAATGATTATTCGTTGGAAAAGAATCAAAGTAAAAAAGTAGAATTTTATATGAAAAAATTGAAAATGAAAACATAATACAATTTACTCAACGGTGCTAATGATTACCTGGTTGACCAAGCTTTTGGTTTTCCATATTGAAATGTAAAGGGAGAAAGAGAAACACAAATAGAGGGGAAAGCCTATTTATAAGTATAAATCATTTGAAATAACATAATATTTCTTTTAGTTGAAGTGCATTTTTCTTTGTATTTAAGAAACTTAGATATTTTAAATATTATTTCAAAAATTATTTTAATTGAAAGACTAACATTTTTAAAAATTCTGATTACTCTAAATATATTTATTTTATTTACTGGAAAATAAAATGTAAATTTCTCTGATTATAATTTATCAAATATACATATCATATACAAAACTATATACATTATATATATTTATATACATATATATATATATATATATATATATATATATATATATATATACAAATTTAAATTAGAAATTACTATTAATATATGTAAATTAATATTTTGCATCCAATTTCGACAAGATAATTTTGAAATAGTAGCTATATAATTATTAAATCGTAAAATATAATAACACAAATTTAAAATATAAGTTTTATTTATTCAAACACGCAATTGATATTTGATAAATACATACCTTTTAATTAAGTACTTAAAATACATGCATATATTCTATAAAATTATATATATATATATATATATATATATACAGTGAATAAATATTTAGTGTGAAACTTAAATTATTTAAACTAGATATTTTTTATAAATCAATAATTTATAACTTATTATTTTTGTCTAATAACTTTATATTTCATTCATATCAATATAAATATCTTATTACAAAATTAATACTTCAGGTTTGTATTTAAGAATAAAATTGATGACAATATTTTTTTATATAAAATGACAAACATTTAAATGTTTGTTTTCAAAACACTAACCATACTTTCTCATTTATTGAGAATTATTAAAAAATATTTATTAATTTCTTTATATTAGTTAATTTTTTTAACTTCAAATGATTATATATCAAATCAAAAATTTTCTTCAAACAAACACAAAACTTGTAAATGAACGAATTATAAAAAAGGTTAATGTGTGTTGATAGCCACTTTCTATAGAAATTTCATTCTTGTCAATGTATTTAGAAGTTATTACTTAAAAATACAAATGTCTGGTATATAGATGGATATGAATATATATATATATATATATATATATATATGAGTCGTTTTTTTTTGAAAGTGGTATATTTTTAGAAAAAATCCATTTTTAGAAAAAATGACAATCGTTGTTATAGCCAGATATAGATATCCTCTTTTTATATTTATAATCACACAGTCAGTGGTGTACAATATCCTCTTAAATTAATTAAAAGAAGTTGAACTGTAAAATGTTATTGCAGGAATGTTTTTGTTGAAAGTGGAATAAGTCCATTCGCAATAATGATAATTGAAAAAAAACTTTCTAATCGCATTAATTATTACGACTTCAGTGTGCACTGCCCTTAATGTCTTTACAGCTGATAATAGTTAATGGCTTTAAAAAACAACGTCATAAACAAGATAACGGTGTTATTATTCAGATGAAGTGATGAGAGGTCATTTTACTCATTTCGTTTAGTCTTTCGCAAACTTCAAGTGATCGGTTTGTGTTTCTTAAACTAATGGATTGCAGCGTATTATTTGATATCATGGTTATCAAAACAGAGAATCAATTAGTTTTAGGTAAATCATATATCACAACTTATTACAATGAGTTCTGACACGTATAAAAGAGACGATAACATCTCAATTTGGTTTAATAGTGATGTTGATAAGTAATAGTAATAAATTTTTTAGCGGGAATATTTTAGTTTTTTTTATTATATTAACAGAAATAAGACCCATGAGTATTAGTAAAAGAAGAGGAATTTTTGATTCAGATGAAGAAAGCAGTTTGAGCAATATTAACTTAAGATTGGTACAAACTAAGAAGATGAGCAGAATTTTAGAATTATCAGATTCAACAACGGATGAAGACGACATTACTAATTTTCAATTACATTATGAAAGTAATAATCAGAAGATTATAAAAGTCAAGTTCTTGATTTATTTGGAAAACGAGGAAAGCTTAAAAATGTTAACAAAATTACTATATTACCACTGTACACAACTTCAAGACCAATAACAAGAGAGAAATATAGAGATATAAGTTTACTGCCTTACATACTTCCTATTCACCATAAATACTTCACTATGCTGTGTAAAGGAGAAATAAAATTGAAATATGAATAAGTTTGTTATTATTAGTTATCTTAACGAAGTAATTTACTTTTCATACTTGTTTATTTATATATTCATTATAACTGAAATTATTTCTTAATAAACTCGATTATTCGTTTACTTACACATCTTCATTTTAATAATTATTTTTTATAAGAATACATTTCAGAAAAGCCAACTTCAATTAAAATATGAATTTAAAATTGCTATTATTTACATTTTTAATAATTTGTTATTATTGAAAATGATGTCTATTTGTAGCTAAAAAATCTTTTATTTTCTTTAACATTTTTATTATTTATTAATGCATAATAAAATTTAACAAGTTTATAGTTCTAAAAACATTACCCGAATTGATTAATGTATCCCAATATTTTTAAGTTGATTCAAACGCAAATCCTTAAATATCTCAATGTATGAATAAATGAACTTATACCACTTTCGAAAACGACGGCTCATATATATATATATATATATATATATATATATATATATATATATATATATATATATATTTAATACATTTTTGATATTATTTCTATAAAAAAATCAACTCTATAGATCATAATTTAGAACAAAAGTATCAATCATATTATATATAGACAAATACTATTAATCCAATTATAGATTTTTTTCATAAAAGTGTAGCATAGAAAACATAGCCAAATTTAATATTATGTAAGCATTATTTTAATAAAAATATCTCTCCCTTTATATTGTTGCATATACAAAGTCTTTTATTTTTAAGATATTTCGATCAGAAACTGTTTTGTGTGAATATGACTTTTAAAATAATGTCATCATAAAATAATTTAATGTAGAAAATGGTTTTATCAGACTAATATAAGAATTTTTTGTTTATTATACGCTGAACGATTTTTTAATAATAAAAATAGTATATATTATGAAAAGTTATACACATATATACATAAACATATAAAATGGTTCAAGTTACAAAGAAGCATTAAATTTCAATACTTTTTTTAAGTAGAATATACTAAAATCTAAGATTATTTATTTATTTTACTTAAAAATGAAACTTCTTCAATATAATGAATTGAAACAGCTAAGTTTAATAATTAATTTTTAATTAATACATAAATTCATACTGATTTCAAATTATTTAATCTTAAGAGTGAATTTGGTGGTATTTAAATATTAATTTCCTCCATGAGAACAAAAATGTATTTATTCTAAAAATAATAAAGTATAGTACAAGCATCAACAAAATAAGTAAATACCGTAGAGACTTAACATATTTTAGTATTAATTATTTAATAAATATAAGAATAAAATTATGTGTATTTAATAAATACTCGTATGTAAAAGTTCGGTTTATTCTTTAATAACTTATTTGTATGCTCGTATATTTACCTTTTTTGTAACAAATTTTCTTATTTGTATTCGAAGTGTTGTTTAATAATATTAACCAGTGTGTATGACATATTCTGAAAAGAAAAATTTACCTCCTTATAAAACTTTTATTTCTTAAAAGTTTAATTTTCCTTACAAAAATCACATAAGAAACATTTGTTAAGGAAATAACTAAAAACTTTTATATAAATTTTTCATGCATGTATAAAGATATTTCTACTGCAATCCAATTCTTACAATACTATTGAAGTTTTTTAAAAAAATAATAAAATATAGTTTTATATAAAGTTAGAATAAATTAGTTTATATAAGTGATTCAATTTAGGCTTCCATATGAAAGTATTAAAAAGAACATGATTTTTTTTAATTTTTACATTTTTTTGAATATTTTCATGTGGAATCCTAAATTGAATCGCCTATATTAGTATCTTTCTACTAGAGAACCAGTTGTTAGTTATATATAATTGGTTCATAAATATTATTTAATGCTAATAATAAAATAGAGAGTTTAATTAAGATACGTGATTAAGATGCAATGCATTAAAAAATAAAATGTTACATCATTTTTTTAAATGGGTTCCTTTTTGGAATAGTATGATTTTTCATTTATTTTCTGTAACATAGTAATTCAAAGATTACTATTTTGAAAATTTTAATTATGATAATAAATTACATAATCCATTTTAATTCAACTATAAAAAAATGTTTTCCAATTAAATGACAGACATATTCATTATTCTGCTAAATCCATTAGTTTAAGTTTCAAAATATACTGTTAGCAAATTTTAGGATTTAAATTCGAAAAAAATATCCGAATTTGTAATCTACAAGCAACATGAAGACGGATCAATAACCGAGACTAGTTATGGGCGATAAAATTGATTGATTTATCATGAATAGTACTCAGAACAATACATTCATGTACGAACTTATAATCTTTTTCTATAACTTCTTACACAGGTTAAAGGTATGAGATATTTGTAAAAATTCAAAAAAATAGATGACTTTTTTATATTTTTCTGATTTTATCTTAAAGATATATGTAGAATATGAAATTTATTCCCTGCGCCATTGTTTTTTAGTAGTAAAAAATCACACATAATAATAAACTAACAAGAAAAATAATTTAAAGAAAGTTTATGTAAAATATAATTAAACGTTTCAGTAAAATTTGCGACAAATTAAGTATAATTCATCAAAATTTAATTTGAAGTTAGTTTGTTTAATTAATACATAATTCAAGAGTTCACAGATTGTGAAAATGTGACAACATAATGAAAAAGAATAATGAGAATATTACTGATTTATATTTTTGAACAAAAAATATACGGATTTTGATAAGAATTGTAAGCATTCGTTCTTTCTTACATTCTTTGGTCTATTATTCTTGAATTTTTTTTTCCAATATGCAAAACTGTTATCCTGTAAACAATGATTTAAATTATTATTGAATTGTCATATTTAATACTCTAAAAAATATGTTGAATATCACAATTATTAAAAATAAGTACTCATACTCTTCACAAATATAAAATATTTTAAAATTTCTTATTCATGTTAAAAGATAATTCTTAGTTTTTGTTACTAAGTAACTTCATTTAAATTCGTTTCATTAAAATCAGGAAATTTTTACAATTGAATGTACTGCCATAAAAAGTAATAATATTGATATATTCAGCCAAAATGATAAGGGAAGAAAAAAATATGATAGATGCATCATGTTTCAATTACTTTGTTAGAGCAGTAGGAAAAAAAGACCCATGTTCGATCTTTCATTTCCTCTATCTTATATGTATAAATTGGTTATTATCATAAAATGGTGACCATAAATCAGTATTCATTACAATATACTTCTATAATTTGCAATGTTTTAAAAATGTATTTTATATTATTTAAATTCCATTTTATTATTTTAATAAAATCAACTTCAAGCTTTGGATCGCGGAACGAATTCGTCTTGCAGGCCACGTATTTGACACCACTGGTATAAAACATTGATAAACTCTTATGTCAAAATACTTAAAATACTGTATATATATATATATATATATACATGACTAGTAATCTTTATTTTTATACAATTCATATATTTGTAATTTTGAATTTCGGGTATTTTATCACACATTATTTCCAATAAACCACTAACAAAAAAGAAATTGAAATTTATTATAACATAATTAGTTAAAAATTACCACTGATAAAAAGTTACATAAATTTATTATATTTAATAATGCACTTTTAGAGAGCTATCTGAAGCTATATCATCTTAAGATAGATTCTTATCATAATACACCTTTGTATTACAAAAAAATAATTATTAAAATTAAAGTTTCATTTTCAGCAGTTCGATCTTCAAATATTTTTAAATTAAAATTCAATCAAATCTTAGAAATAAATTATCTACAAATACTTATAAAAACTGACATGTTCTGATAAAAAAATCTCAATAAAATGTAATTTATAATAATTGATATCTAATACAAAAGCTTATATCATTTGGTATTTGTATCACATTAGATATATATATATATATATATATATATATATATATATATATAAACTATAAATGTATTCGAAATCTGAAAGGTGTCACTCTATGTTAATAGAAACAATAATGAGATGCTGTTTACTAATCATCTGTCTATATCAATAAAACGACTGCGAGTCATTAATCAAAAAGCCTCGATTTAGAAACGATAATTAATGAGACAGGTATTACAGCAGGAGATATATTGTCAATGGTAATATAAAATGCAATTACAGTTTACAATATAACGCTAAAAATGGACTATTTTAGAGTACAATGACGTAAAATTTGTTGTCTATAACCTAACTATTTTCTTGATTTTATACTAATAATATGTGTTATAATATTTATGAACTTAATAAATATAGAAAGTTCGTTATTTTTTAGGAGTTTTTAGGTATATATATATATGGTATTAAATGAAATTTATGCAAGAAGCCAATTAAAAACAGTGGCGCATTCAGGATTTAATCTTAAAGGAGAAGGGCGAGTTGAACGGAAAAAACAGTTTTAAATGCGAATTGAATCAAATTTATAAGGTGAAAATTTATTTAAAGTATAAAATCCAGTTTTCTTTTTTTTACAAAACTCTTGAATTACTTCAGTCGTGGTTACATTAATCTCTTTGTTTATATAGGATCATTTTCATGTGATGATTTTGTTTTGTAGTGTTTTTTCCTGTTTTCTTTGGGGAGTGTCAGTTCCCTTTGCCCCCTTGGGTGCACCACTGGTTAAACATATCAGGCTTCTACTTTTTACTTTTAAATTAAAACGAACACTAACACCAGCCAAATTAACATATGGAACAAAATTCTTACTAGAATAAACAATTTTAAATTATTTCTGAAAATTAAATTGAAAATCATTGTCTTCATTATTCATTTATTATTTAAATGTAATGAACGGTATTTTCTAGTATTTTCAAAAAAAATATAGTTTAAATAATTCTAATTAATTACTATACTTACACTAATAAATTTCCATTCGCCTCACAAACCAAAAAAAAATCGGATCAAAAATATTCAAATATTGCTTACTGGTCATTTTTGATTGTAATCTATGTGTATTTTGATAGAGATGCAAACATTCTTAGAACGAACATTCTAAAATACAGAACATTACAGTGAATAATGTATCTGTGAAACTATATTGTAATTATACTAAGAGCAATGTTTAATTTTAAAGTATAATTTTTCCATTAATTAAGTTTTGAAAAGCTTTTGAAACGTATAAAAATGATATAAAATAGCCTGATAAATAATTCACTGTTAAAATATTGTTTTAGATGAATCAATGATAAATTTTCTTCTTATTCTTTTAAATAAATAATACTTATTATGAAGACTTTAAATTTCCTTTACTGTAAATCCTTCATATATACTTGCAACCGTATATATATATATATATATATATATATATATATATATATATATATATATATATACATTTGTGTGTGTGTGTCAGTTCAATAGACCATAGTAATTTAATTAGTTTTTTTCTCAAGAAAGAAGTTCGATATAGAAGAAACTGTATCATAAAGACGGTAGAGCAATTATAATTGTTGGAGTTTTTTTTCCCTTTAATATAAGCGGCTTGTAATTCCAGATGTATAAAAACGAGTTATTTTTGGAATAACTTATTTGAAAGGGGATTTCTTTTGGTGAAGCTCTTCGTCCTTTCAACTTGTTTACTGTTTCGTGTCATTGACAGCTGTCAATCTCTAATGACAAATTACGCAATATGCTGTAGATGGGAACAATGGTAGCGATTTTACAGCTGCTACAGAAAGATTGTATGTTTTTAGTATTGTCCTCGAAAATGATTTATAAATCGTATATAAAATGTTTCTTCTAAGACTTTCTACACATTTTTTTATGTATAAGAGTCGTCTTTGTTTGATTTGTAATTAAAGATTATTTTTTTTATTTTAAAAATTGCTTTTTTATTTCTATCAATAAAACTCTTGTTAAAATATAATTAATCATTTGAGAATATTTATCTACTTTCTAAAGATTTAAATTTATAAAGTGAGTTATAAATAATAGCATTAGTTTTCTCAATTTAATGCAGTATTTCAGTTATTAACTTAATTTTGCACAGCCCTTGATGTTAATTTTTTCGATATAAATTTTAAGAATTTAATATTTATCTCTTTCTTCAAAGTTTTTTATGTAAATCCAAAACTAATTTCTAACAACACAGATTTTCACTATTTATTCGTCATATATTAATTTCTCCCATGTATTACTATGCATTTTCAAGATTTTTTAACAATGATAATTGATAATTTTATTTAGTGACTTAATTATTAATTATATTTGATAATATAATAAACAATAGAATAATGATGTGAAATCTAATTTAAATAAAAAAAATAAATACTTTAATTATTAAAGTTTTGTTTGTATTATGAGAAACTATTTCTAATGATTTCTTTTCTTAAATATTTTGATTTAATAATAAGTGCTCCTTTGGAAGTCTGTTCGTATTTTTATTATAGAATGAAGATACAAAGGTTCAACTAAATAATTTTCATAAAAGAAAGTTAGTATCTAATAAAGATCATACAGTGTAAGAAAATACGCAATAAGGTATTTATTTAATATCTTGTAGTAGCAAATATTGTCATATGACTCTTAGCAGAAAAAACTGAGCGATACACCATATGTGACAAATACTTTTACGTGGAAATTACAGATGAACTAATAAAACACGTGGATGATTGCGGAAAAGTTATTTTTCTGCTATGAAGTAAATTCCAGAAGCAACATTTAAGGAATATCAGTTATTAACGTTAACGACTTAATAAAAGTATCTTTTTAAAATATGTAAAAAATAATTTAATATTAGCTAATATATATATACACTAATATATATATATATTAAATATTTTGTGTATTTTAATGACATGCTTATTTTAATATGCCAAAAAATTACTCAAATGTATGTTCACTCTTCATGAAAAATTTTATTATGAACATATATATATATATATATTGCATCTACATAGCAAGTTTTGTCTTACTAAAATGTTCAATATCTATTTCTTGTTCATTTTTATACTGTTTTATTTCTCTTAAAATATAATATTTTTTTAAAGAAAAAAAGCTCATTGGATGCTAGCAAGTACAAATTGTTTACACATGATTAGATAATGTATTGTTATAAATCAAATATGTTTTTAATAATAAAATTAAAATATCAAAATTTATTATTTTAATAAAATGTTAATAAAATTTATTGTTAATAATATGTCGGATAATATAAAAATGGTGAATCGTGAAAACTACTGAATCATTTATAAAACATTCAATATACGTAGGTAGTAACATTATATTTAAATGCGCTAAGTTTGTTTATTTTTAACTTTGATGGGAAACCATCCAATTATTCGGTAATGAATACCATAGAAGTTTACTTATTTTAATAATTATAACATATAAACTTCACAATACGGTTTTGACACGAAATTTATTTTCACAAACGAACTCTGTTTTCTTACATAAATCACGAAAAAAGTTCAGATAAAAAATATTCATTAAATGATTATTATTTTTGATTTTTGCGTCAAGATATAAAAGACTTTTCTTGACGCTCTGAATATGAGAGCACCGACACCGAATGCACATAAGTTACATCCAAAAATGATCAATAATTACTTACTGAGCATTTTAACTAATTAATTTTTGTGGCGTATAGAGTAAAAAAGGAATTTATTTGAGAATGTAAACTTAATTATTTAATTTAGTTAAAATATTTTTTGCCAAAAACATACAGACCTACAATATGGATAATGCAAGCAAAAGTAACAATTTTTCATTGGAGTTTCAAATTACTATATGCAACTACTCTAAATAAAAGTTTTTGACTAAAGTATATATTTTTTGTCCTTTTCGATACTACCTGTAACTATGATCACCCATCATCGCACGTTTACTGTATCCTACCGGTGACTTTAGTCACCCGTTAAAATTGTGCATTGATTCACAACTAATCGAACATAGCATAGTTTATTATCTCCATTGCAATCGATTTGTTTTCTTTTGTAATTATTTTGTTGTTTGTCATAGCCACTCTAAACGATAACATAACATTTTTTTTCAGAAAAGTATCCGCTAATATGTACTTTTATTTCTTATGTTTTCATTTCATTTATCATTTCCTTTCATTATTTTTTTTACGTTTGTAGTGTAAGTGTACGTTCCTATCATAACAGGCCCATACAGTAACACCTTTTTTGCGATTCGAGTACCCGTACAGCAGAAGAATAGTGGCGAAAGACATATCCGTATCAAAAGGGTTAAAAATATTTATATCGTAGTAACATTAAAGCATGGATACCAGAACAATATTCTAACAAATATTTTTTCATTAGTATTATATGTTTTATATTTATAGGATAAAATATGGCTTATATAATGAAATGTTTTAAACTATCTTT
The DNA here is from genome assembly GCA_034766995.1 of Acanthacorydalis orientalis. Taxonomy (NCBI): domain Eukaryota; kingdom Metazoa; phylum Arthropoda; class Insecta; order Megaloptera; family Corydalidae; genus Acanthacorydalis; species Acanthacorydalis orientalis. Next base: position 43,072,119 of record CM068314.1, read on the forward strand.
AGGACAATAAGATTTAAATCCCCCAACAGAGAAGCAAGTCCTTATAAATTTTTGTAATATATTTTTATTTATTTGCTAAAATAATAGTTTGTAATAATATATATTCTGGATCTCACTCATATTCTCCATACATAGGTAATTATGTTGTAAATTATGTTTTATTACCAACATATTTTAGTTATTTTAAGAATAATTATTAAAAGTATGTTACTCATACAAAATTACATATATATATATATATATATATATATATAAATGTATATATATATATATATATATATATATATATTATATGTATACATAAATTTGCTTTGTGTTGTGTTGTTTGGCTATGTATATATAAAGTATAAAAATATGTTCACGTCTTTTAATAATAAACATACATGGTGGCATCCAGTGCATCGCATTTAATTTCAAGGCGACAATGCTTGTGGAACTAGATCGAATATAATGAAAAGCAAAACAATTGTGTTGGAAAATAATGAGTTCATAAATTTTGAATTGCTGTTTTCCTTTTTAATAGGTAGCTGAAATTTATTTTATGGTGATATCTTCAGGCGATTATGATATGTGCATACTTCTATATTCATGAGGTACGGTTGTATCATTAATTGCTTTCATAGTATAAACAATACGTACCTACATATATATATATTAACTATTCTGGAAATATTATATCGTTTATTTTAGTAGTAAACTTTTTATTTATAATTTCGTAAATTATAATATTTATTGATTTTAAAAAATAAATGAAAGAAATATAATTTGATTAAATAAAATTATTTATAATTAATGTTGTACATGTAATAGTTCAAATAAATAAAATGATTTGTATTGTATATGCAGAGATAACATTATTAATTTTAAGGTAATGAAAAGTATTTTTTATTAGAAAATATAGACAACTCTAATATAAAAGTACAATTATAATGTAAACTATACAGTATATTGGAAAAAACATAAATTGAGAAATTAATGATAAAATGTATAAGAAAATGGATAGAATTATCTCTATATATTTCTGTTAGTAATTTGTATAGCTAGTTATGTGTAATGAAAAAAATGTGAATAAATTAATGAGTTTAAATGAATGCAAAAGTGGCTTAAAGTTACTAATTATATGTATTTACAAAATGTGCATATACATTTATTATTAATTGTACTAAATATATAGAAAAGAATATTTAATTATTAAAAAATAACATCTTTCAAAAAATATGAAACATCGCCAATTAGAATAACATAAATATTAAAAAAACCATATTTATACTAATTAAACTTTTTCCTTTTCATTTAGATGTAAATAATTTTTTGTTTTATTATTGCGACTTAAGAAAATAAAATTAAATAATAAGAAAATATTTAATAAGATACATGTATATATATATATAAACAAAATAATTAATAAGAAAAATTAGTAAAATATTTTATTTTAATACATAACTTCATAGTATACAATTATCAATAACTTTCAATGTACATTGACAGCATGAATGATTGCAACGAAAATATTCTCTAAAGAATATACTTATTATTAGATTATGTTTTAGCAATACAATTCACTTCATTCTTTTAAAAACTATTAATAAACTTAAATTAACGTCTGATGAAAAAATCTATATAGATGGTTGCAGTCATTAATTAATATTGATGGAGAACATTTACTATTTTTTTAATATTTGTGAGTCTAAATCTCAAAAAGAGAACTTTTATTTAATAAACTTCTTACTTAGAGGATCAAAATACAGATTTGAAATAGACAAATAGTATTAATATATTAAATTATGGACTATTCTTTAAGAAAAATTAGTAATTTTTTTTTTGTTTATGGTAGTTTAAGGAAAATATATTGAGTTAAATAAGATTATATTATCTTTGAATTCAAACACAAAAACATCAAAGAAAAAATAAAAATAATAGAAAGAATTTGTTGCTAACTAAATATGTCAGGTTTCTCAAAAGCGTTGTTTTTAAATATAAAATTTAAAAGAAAAAAACTAAAATGTAATAGGCATTGCTATGTTATTTTTCCACAGTAAAAATATTATATCATATTAATGAATCTTTCTTCATTAAATAAAATTTATTATTTGTCTATGTACTTCAAATACTCTGAATACACACTTTAGTTTTTAAAATACGTGCTTTAAATTTTTATTTGAACAAGAATATTTACCTTAGAATATTACCTATTCTAAAAGGATTATCTGACTACATACCAAAATTTAATTTATACTTAACCTCTAAATTGTTTGTTTTTTCGCCATTAGCAAACAAAATATTAACAACGAACCAATCAGATTTCCCAATAAATTAAATTAATATTTGGTAATTAGAAATGTTACTACGAAATATTTTATATTACTATGACTTTTACATATTTTAGAAATACAAACATGAAATGGTTCCAGAATAACATATAAATTGTAATTGTAAATGACACACATAATTTTATCAGATATTTTGAGAAACTTTGCTTTTAAAATTAAATTCAAAAATATTTGAATATTTTTTAGGAATTTCTAATATATATATATATATATATATATATATATATATATGTTTATATATATATATGTATAATATTTGTATATATATTATATTATATTATATTATATTATATTATATATATATATATTATATAATAAATAAAATGTTTTGTATATAATACAAAAAACACTCAACGAAAAACAGATATTATATTGCAATCTTTGTATAAGGATAACAAAATTACTTCAAAAAAATTGAGCGATTAAGCTTATATATATATATATATATATATAAACTTTTATATATATATATATATATATATATATATATATACACATGTATAATTTTGAAATTAAATCAATGAAATTTCCTTTTTATTTTCAGTAAGTGATACTTTTTTCTGAGTTATCCCTATGGAGATTAAACAAAATTTTATATTTTCTACAAATCAATACGATTTGTATAATATATAAAAAAATCATCAAATATGACTAATTCATAATTTTTATCAGTCATACTTAACAGTAAATATTAGTTTTTTCGTTAAGTAACAATGATGTATATATATATATATAGTTTATCATATTTTATCGAAATAAAAAGTTCTTTAAGAAAGAATATTTTTCGTTAACTATTTTTAAATATATTTATTCGAAAAGTTAAATCTCAATATCATTAATACATTTTACTGCCGATACAAATATAAGTATATTGAAAAGTAATTGGAAATAACTTTATCTAATAAGGAAACAATGTGCTCGAAAAAATATAAATATTATAACAAAATAATAAAACACAAGTGAATAAAACTTAAATAATAATTATATATAACAAAAGCTGTTTTCTAGAAAAATGTAAATTTATATTCGTTTCGTGAATGTTGGAAATTACATAATTTCACATTTTATATTGAATATCAATTTGTATCAATTCATTAAATAAATCAATATAAACGTAAACATCAAAATTGCTCACCTGGTCGTTGCGCCCACGCAATTAAGTCGTCCTTCCTCGTATATGTCGCCGCCATAGCTTCAGTGCACGTGGACGCCACGTGGCGTGATATTGTGGAAGCTGCTCGAGTTACGTCTAGTAATCGATCCATGGGATGTTCATCTCGACCAAGATCGTCGTCAGGCGCACGTACAGCGCCGGGGTTTTTTTGACGCAAACGAGCCATTGCGTCAGCTGGTATGAAATCTCCGCGTCGATGATGACTTACAAAACACATCACTTGGTATTGACTTTGACCACGTTCTTCTTCTCCTAAAACGAGTGCGCGCAATATTTCAACGTCCTGGAAAGAATAACAAAATATTAACTTGGGAGTATCGCTTATTTATATTATGTTTTAATTAAATTGTTTCGATTTTTGTGTAAAATATTGTTGGTTTATCGATTCTATTTTCTCCTATAAATTTTGTTTCAAATTGTCAAAAATAATATAAGAATAAATAAATGGTTTATTTATTAAAAATTAGGATAAATTATAAGAATTTCATCTTTCGCACTTTCTTCTCTTATTTTTTGTACATAAGTGATATTTACAAATAAATGAAATAAGTTAAAATGTGTATATTTAAAACAAACGATAAAGGTATGCTATTTTTTTTAAAATGCAGTATATATATATATATATATATATATAATAACTTTCATTTTAATTTTTTAGACATGTTTTCCGATTCCAAAATGTATCATATTTATCTATTAATCTATATACTAGATTTTAACAATCTTCTTCTAGATTTCTTTCTAACCCTTTCATTTTTTATCTTAGAATGGCCACTTCGTTTTCCTCTGGTTGAATTAAATTTATAACGAACATTAGTGATTTATATAATCGCCAATATATGTAATCTGATACCTTACAATAAACTGTGTAAATAAATAATAAACTCAAATTGTTATTTCTTTTTTTGACACTACCAATAATGTTCAAAATATCCATTAAAACGAAGAGTATTTTTAATATGTAGATAATATATATATATATATATATATATATATATATATATATATATATATATATATATATATATATATATATATATATATATATATATATATATATATATATATATATATATATGTATACATATGTGTATATATATATATATACATAAGTTTGGTGCCAAAATATTTGCGGTTTTGATTTATCGAGTATAAAGACGCATATATAAGTTCAAAATTATATTTATTAATCAAAATAAAGACAGTTGGCCTGCACACCTTTCTCCCAAAGGGAAACAAGTTTGTTTATTTCTACTCGTTAGAATTCTGGAGTCCTAGAATTAACGAATTCATCGAAAACGCTTTGAGTTGATGCTCGATCTTTAAAAACCTGCTCTCGTAGGAAATTACTCAAATGTTTAAAAAAATAATAATCTAAAGGACAGACAGGTCTGGTGAATAAAGTGGGTGAGGTGAGGTCTGGGTTTCATAACCCAGTTCATTTAATTTTTTTAGTCATTTGTGAGACATGTGGTCGGGTGTTGTCATGCAGAAGAATTGCTCCTTTTCCATTGACTAATGCTGGCCGTAAACGATGCAATTTTTCATTCATTTTTACAATTTCCAGACAATTTTTTTCTACTTTTATTGTTTCAACTGGATTTAATAAGTTGTAGTGAATGATGTCACTTTCCGACCATCAAAGAGTAACGATAATTTTTTTTTCATGAAGCTTCGGCTTAGGAAACTGTTTTGGTGCTTCTTCTCTGTCTAACCGTTCTGATGAACGTTTATGATGTTTGTAGAGAATCCATTTTTCATCACATGTGACAATGTGATCAAGAAAGGGATTATATTTAATACGCAAAGGAAGCGCAGAGCAGACTTCATATCACCGAATTGTTTGATGTTCATTTAATTCATACGGCACTCATTTATCCACTTTTTTGTTTTTCCAATTAGGCTCAAATGTCGAAAAACTGTTGAATGATCAACATTGAGTTCTGCTGCCACCTCTCGAGTTATTTTACGTGGGTCCGCTTCAGTAATTATTCTTAAATCATTATTGTCTATAGCTGAGGGACGTCCACAACCCTCCTCATCATCAAGGCTTTCCATTACGAACTTTCTGGAACCTGTGTTGAACTGTAAGTTCAGTAATTGACTCTTCGCCAAAAACAAATTTGATATTTAGAACAGTTTCTGCTGTTTGACATCACAAAACAATAAATTCGCGCGAATTTGCTTTTTTCCATGACTAATTTATGAGGTGGAGGGTGTTCAACAATACTAAAGAATGAAAATTAATAGATATAAGCTGAAATCAGTATTGCTAATTTCATTGTTTACAACGATGTATCACATAACTTTTGTAAATTGTACATACACACATGTATGTCTATATATGTGTATATATATATATATGTATGTGTGTGTATATATAGCAGAATTTATTTATAGCTATTTCTTTAATAGTATTAAATTTCGGTTAATATAAATAATAAAATTCAGTTAAAACGACTAAGGTGAAAGATATAACAAATTTATAAAGATATAAAAAATACGAAATATTTTTTTCTTACAAGCCCAATGTAAAATTAATGTCTGTTTAAAGTTTCTATATGTTAAGTACTGAGAACGTTTGGACTTAAGATTACTTTTTTATAACGGATCATAATATTCAATTTGTTAATGATCATTGTTTTTAAATCATTTGAATACTAAATAAATACAAGTGGAACTTTAAAATCAAAATCATTAAAGCAATTGAAATGATTTCAGTGTATGGAGCCGTCTATTACACACATCTTCTAGTTGTTTTAGATATCCGGGCATTTTTATCAACAAAAGAACACTTTAGTATTAAATAAAATGTAAAATAAATAGGTATATGAAAAATTTAAATCAAAATGAACTGAAAAGTATATTTTTCTTATGTATATAAGCGTGGATTAGTTCAAGGACAAAAAAAATGACATTTATTAAATAAAAGAATTAGTTCGAAAATGTAACTAATATATTTTTGAAATATTACGAACATGAAATTTCTAAAGGAATAACTTTCTATTTCAACATCGTAATAAATTAAAAAATGGCCGATTAAATTATAAGCATAACAAATACATTCACTATACATCACACACACACACATTTATATACATATATATATATATATATATATATATATATATATATATATATATATATATATATGTGCGTGTGTGTATTTATTAAAACTTTTTATACAAATTCTATGTGTAGGTTGTATATTTTGTACTTATGTGGGAGAATTTGAACATAAGTAAATATATGTATCGCAAAGAGTCCTTTATAAAAATTTATTCCATGAAAAGCAATATATAAGAATGAATAACATATATTCTGAAAACATAAATTATTTATATTTATAGCTTTTGTTCTACATATTATATATTTATATATTTCAGAGCTTTAGTGTGTTGAGAAATAAATTCTTATAATTTAAATTTAATTTTTATAAATTATTATGTTCAATTTTAATTATATTTATCCATATATATATATATATATATATATATATATATAATACACCAACACCAAATTACAAAATATTAATACGTTTCCAAAAAGTTATTTAATATTATAGCAAAAAAATTACAACTATTAACTATCAAATATTCATATAATAATATGTGTTTAATATTAGGTCAGTAGAAAATTAATTTGTTTATGACCATCAAATTCATATAAAAAACACAATTATTGTCCTACCAAACTAATATTAACCGTGCTTAAGTTTCCGTCTGACAGTATGTCTTTTTTATTTCTTTAACCCCTTCTCGTATATAAAAAACACGAATTAATTTTATGGCATATATTTTTTCACTTTTTTGTTATAATTTATATGCTTAACTTTATTTCATTTTTTTCATTATATATATATATATATATATATATATATATATTTATACACATATCAAAACGTAATTTATGATAATACACTGTAATATAAATTAATTAATATATTAATTAACTATCATCAGTAGTTAATTAATATATTAATTAATATGTTGACTCAAACAATAACAAACTAAGGACGGTGTCTTCGAATATTAATAATGTTATTTATTGAAAGACTAATTCTTAAAATTTCCATCATTTTCATCAAAAAGAAACGGTTTTTGTGGAGGAAATTTTTCTAATTTGAAGTAGAAAATATGAAGAGTTCTTGCCTTTTATCTTCTTAAATCAGCTATGGACTAGGAATATTTGATAGAAAACATTTTATTTTTCAAAATCAAAATGTATGCTGAATAAATTTGGTCAGTATTTGTAATAGTCGTTGAAGAAATGTAAGTTTCTTGGCTTAAGTATTAGAGCCAAATATCCTATCTTGAATTCTGTTAGAATTTATTCGTCGACTAAATTTTACAAATTTATGCGATAAAAAATGGAAATTGGGCCACCGACATGTGTACAAACTTAAATATCCAGTTATTCTATACTTTCAATCAGTATTGATTTATATAATAGTAGTAATGGTACAATGAAATATATATAAAAAACATATCTACAATTTGTCATTTATACTTAAAGCATATTAGAATATGTATGTTATTTTAAATTCATCAAGATTACAATAATATAATTTCAAAGCCACAATAAAACTTCATTACAGATTCCAGAAAGAATTTAATTATAAAACTAAAATTTTTTTTCTAGTTTGCTTGTTTATCATAAGGATTTAAAACATATTTTGTGAATTGTTCGGTTCATATTTTTTTAGATTTATTTTTATTTGGTTTATTTATTGATACATTTATTTATGTTCATTATTTAACATGATAATTATCATTTATTAACATTTATACCGCCCATTTAAATTGTTTTTTTTGTATCATAATAATATATGAATAAAAAAATAACACATCAGCAATATTTGTAACTATTTTTGATTAAAATATTATGTAATATATAAACTAATTGCACTTTTTTTCAACCATGTTTCAGTCATTGACAATTATTAGTTTTATAGTTAATATAATATATTATTACTTTATATATATATTCAAAAAATGATAAAACTATTATTTTAATTTTCTAATTATATTTTGACCATAAAGCACATTATTGAGAGAAAAAAAAATTAGTGTATTAAATTTGCAAGCGAATTATACATCAGTGTCTATGATAACTTTATGTAATGTCTATTAGATAACTTTATGCATATATTAAATGTTCGTTTATTTTTATCGAATAAAATACTTATACTTTCTAAATATATTATTCTATTTTGTTCATGATTACAATAATATAATTTTAAAAATACTTTACAATTCGTCACTATAGGCAAAATTATATGAAATACTTAATCAAAAAAAATAAATTATTTCTGATTTGCTTATTTACCTGAAGGAGTTAAATCATATTGACTTGAACATCCTTTAATATATTTTATTTACGTTTATATATTTTTCATGCATGAATTTAAAAAAGACTATTTAATACTGAAAATCTTAATTACATTTATAATATTAATTTAGCAACTATTTACTTCTATCAAGTATTTACTTCTCAATAAGGCTCATATAACATGTTTTTTTTAAAAAATACCTAACAAAAATATGAAATTTATTTTTTTTACTTATTACTACACAAAATTTTATAATTGTGAAATATATATTAAAATGTATTCTGCTTTTACAAAAAAATATCTTCAATGTTTACTTTTCATTTTAAATTTATTTTATTCTGTATAGAAATCAGAATTTCCAGAATAAAAATGCTTGAATTTTTTAAAACTATATATGAAGGTTATTGAAATAATATTATTATTGGTATTTTTTGTACAAATTTTAATATAAAATATCTCATATCATACTTTAAAAAAATTATCTATTTTCTGTTGTTGACTACTGAACAAAGTTTTTGTTATTTTTAATATTATATCAATAATATTGGCATATATATATATATATATATATATATATATATATATATATATATATATATATTATACATTATATTTATACATATTTATGATATATATATATATACAAAAAATAAAATGCGAAAGTATATATTGAAAGATTACGGAATGTTACGGTTTAGAATAACAGCTTACACATTCGACTCATTATATATTAATATTAATTTTTTTATAATAAAAGAAAATATTAATAGAAATATAAAAGATGTTTTATCTTCTTAATTTTTTTGGTAACAATTATTTTACATTACTATGGTATTAATTACTTATAGAGATATACGTACTATATATAATATATTGATATTATATTTATATATATATATATATATATATATATATATATATATATGTGTATGTAAATATGTATATTACACATTATATGTATACATATTTATGATATATATATATATATATATATATATATATATATACATACACAAAAAATAAAGTGCGAAAATATATATTCAAAGATTACAGAATGTTACGGTTTAGAGTAACAGCTTACACATTGAACTCATTATATATTAATATTAATTTTTTTTTATAATAAAGAAAATATTAATAGAAATATAAAAGATGTTTTATCTTCTTAATTTTTTCGATAACTTTTATTTTACATTACTATCGTATTAATTACTTATAGAGATATACATACTATATATATATATATATATAATATATTGATATTATATATATATATACCGTATATCTTCGCGTATAAGGTGACCCTTAAAATTCTAAAAAAAATTCAAAAAATAGTGCGTCGTCTTGTGCACCCAATACAAAATCAGAAACATTAAAATAACGTAAAGAATTTGTTGTGCTTATATGGAAATTAAATGATGTATTTAAAAAAAAGAACTGAATCTATCTTATATAACATAAATTCATGGAATAATTAATTTAAATAATCATTTTAAAAAATAAAAAACTTAGCCATCGCTTTTCAGATTATCCACTGATATATGTGCATAAATTTTATCTTAAAATTTCAACCTACATATATATGTATGTATGCATGTATGTATGTATGTATGTATATATGTACACGTATATGATTCACTCAATGAAATTTTACACTGCAAATTTCAGGTAGATTACGAAATTATATCAATATTTATCAATTATATTATTCAACATATGTAAACACTAATCCTTAATTATTTTTTTTTTAAAAAACCCAACTAATAAACGTATGTATCGAAAATATATAGATTTTAAATTAATGTTATTTGCCAATAAATTCAAATTATATTGAATAATCGTTTAATCTACTGTATATTTCAATAGAATTTAATAACTGGATTATTTCATATGAATTTGGTAATATATTAATGGTAAAGGATTAGTTAAATTTTGAAAAAAAAACATTCAATAAACAAATATCTACTTGAATTTATAAGCTTATAAGCTAATGTATTTTACTAAATATTATATAAGCTGGTAACTCTCCAGCTGGCCATACCTTCAAGTTGAAGCTTTAGTTTCTAGTATGAACGTTTGAGAATAATCGCTTTGGGCAGATTAAGTAAAAAAGGTCAAACTAGAATTATATTACGCTTATTTCGCTGTTCTCTATTATAGTAAAGTTTTAACAATGTACTATTACATTTATAATTATTTAAAGTTAATCGAGATGTTAGCTATATAGAAATATATTTACTTGGAATTCAATTGAAAATAGTTTTCAATTTTTTTACAATTAGTTAATAAATGAATTATTTCGTAATACTAATGTAAGTTCTGATATATCGTACAAAATAATTTATAACAGAGTAAAAAAATCGATGTGTTTAATGACAGTATATAAAAATTCTTGTAAATACATATTTCATTTTTTATTTACTTACTATTCAAATATAACAGTTTTCTTGCGTTCAATAAAATCTACTTTCTTAATTAAATGACAGTGTTAAATTATATGTACTAAATAGCTAAATTCAAGTAAACACTCACTTTCTTTAGAACCGTTTTTCCAGCATATTGGGCCATGCACTACTTAATTATACGTTAGAGAATATATTTTCAATAAAAGTATATGCCGGTTCATAATGGTTGGCATTTAATATAGAATATTTGACCAATATCTAGGCGAAAGGTGAATTTTAACGCTGAAGTCCTCTCAAACTATTATCAATATCATCCATTTTATCTAAGTTATTTTGTTTCAAAAGAATAGAAAAAAGTGCATAATGATAATAAACATAAAATTTAATAAAATTTAATAATTAAGTTTCAGAACTTTGATATATAATATGAAAATATTTTTTTTAACTAATATTAAACTTCAAAAATAAATGTTTCACTCACGCCACAAAGGTAAAAAACTTTTTAATGAAAAATGTACAATAATTGAGCTTCAGTTCTTAAAGTTCAGATTTCTATCTACCTTAATGATGGCATTACAAAATAGACATCAAAAATTATCAACAATCGATTATTCAATATTTTTAATCAGAAAACATTATCGTGCATTGTAAGATGAGTGAAAAATTTATTTTTGAAAGTCAATTAAGCTGCAATTTCAACTATATTGCATATAAAAAAATTAAGCACCAGTTTGCATATTTATTAGGTTGGTAGGAAAATAATTTCGGTTTTTGTTTTATGAATTCTAACCTTTTTTCAATGAAAGTATCATTTCGTCGTATTCATGTTTATATCATTTTAAAGTACATTTTTCGATCTATATTTTGGTAGCATAGACTTTAATTTTATTATTAAATTTGTTTCAATCTCGACTTTTGAATTAAAGATAGAAAAGAAACAAATAAGAATATTTTTGTATGAGTGCAAAACGGATTGTAAAGCAGCAGAATCCGCCCTCAAATAAATAAATACTCTTGATGTGGGTACTGTAAAGGAATAAACGTTGAAATTGGTGGTTTCAAAATTTTTATACTGCAGTCGAAATTCTTGAAGATGAATAAAGTGGCGTGAGTCCTTCTCCAGTTCAAAATGACCAACTAAATGCTCTTATGTCGAATCAGAACCACGCATAACAATTTGAGAGCTTACACAAAAGATGTTAGTTATCCAACAATTCTGCACCACTTACAACCACTTAAATTAAAAAATGTATATGAATTTGAAGGTTGTAAACCGAAATTACTTTTTTACCAACCTAATAATTTAAAAATCTGAACTTAACCATTGAATGGTATTTAAACCAATGTAAGCATTTTTTTAAAAAAAATATAATCTTATATGCAGAAAAAAATTATTTTATGAAAATTTAATTAAATCACATAGTACATTCATTTTTTAATGATTTATAACTAAGATATATAACTGATTATATATAGGATGAAACAATAAGAGGAGTAAGATACAAATTTTTTACCTGGAGATTTTTTTCCAATTAAAAGATAAATGAATATATTTAGAAATATATTATACTTATTTTTATATATTAGGTTCATGCACAAATAATTGCGGATTTTACGTATCGATTATAAAGACATATACATCAGTTAAAAATTATACTTAATAATCAAAATAAAGACCATTGGCCTGCACACGTTTCTCCCAACTGGAAACAAATTTGTTTATTCCTACAAGATAGGATTCAAAGCTTTCGTTTCCATTTGTCAAAGCTTTCGTTTCCATATACGAAATTTTTGGAACCAGTGTTGAGTTAAACGTTCACTAATTGACTTTTTGGCAAAAACAAATTTGACATTTCGAGCAGTTTCTGTTGCTTTATATCCCAATTTAAATTCATAGAGCAAAATCGCGCGAATTTGCTTTTTTTCATGACTAATTTAAGAGGTTATATCTAACAATACTGAAGAATGAAAACAGTAAACACAAACTGAAATCAGTAGTGCTAATTTCATTGTTTACCATGATGTATCATATCACTATAACAAATGATAATGGTAACAAGAAAAATTGGAACTAAACTTAGTGATAAAAACTGCAATTGTTTTTGCACCAAACTAATATCTTTTTCCAAAATACACTTGTAATATAGGATAGGATATCCTATATTTTTGTCTTTTTGTCTGAATGCCAGTATATATATGTATATATATATATACATTTATGTAGATAAATAGATATTAACCTATTTATATTTATTTACAAAATGCATCTCAATTATTTAAAAAACTATTTCTTTTTTCAATTTAGTTAATTTGAACTCAGTTGATTAATTTTCAATCATTCTAATTGCACTAAAGATAAGAGTTCGTGGTAACAACATATCTTTTTATTTTACTTTTGTTGAGTAAAATGTATAAACATACAAATATTAAGAATAATAAATGTTTTTT
>CM068314.1:43088307-43113307 GCA_034766995.1 Acanthacorydalis orientalis
AAATTCCTGAAATATAAACGATTTTGATATTACGTATTCAGGTTAACATACGTTTTCGTTTGATTATTAAAAAATTCGTAATTATCAGAAATTATTAAATAAAGTATTAATCTGTAGTTCGCATCCGTTATTGGTATTCGTTTCATCAAAGTACCAAGAATATATGTATACGCATATGTATGTGTATAATATATATATATATATATATATATATATATATATATATATATTAGCTGTACAAAAATGAAGCAATTATATAAAATATTTAATTTGTTTAAAATTAGAGAGTTTGAAAATAAGTTAATAAAAAATTTTCCAATTAGCTTTTACAACACAGATGTATTGATATCTAATAATAATGACAAGTAGGTTCCCTTCATATTAAAATTTATATTTTTAAATAGAAATGATATATATATATATATATATGTATATGTATAAAAAAATATTTTAATATGTATTTCTTTGAATCTTCCTTTTTTAAAATCTATTTGTATTTTTGTTATGTCTCTCTAGAAACTAAATACGTTAATCAATTTAACAGTTTTATCATTCTAAGTTTTAAAAATGTCTGCTAATTTTTGTTATATATATATATATACGTATGTATGTATGTATTTATATATACATATATATATATATATATATGTATATATATATACATATATTTATATATATATATATATACATATTCAAATACATGGGTGTTCATATCTTAGTTTAATAATATATCATGAATATTCAATATTTCATTATTAGCAAATTATACGCAATTTCATTTATACAACACAAGATATAATTTCTGGCGTAATATAATACTCAGCAGTCTCATTTAATACACATAAATATGTGTCAGAATACATAATTCAAATCATGCCATATGCTCGACTATAATCAACACTATATTTTCTGTGTAACGATCTAGTCCTGTGGCGCCTAAAGGCGGCATAATTATTTTTCCACCCTAAAAGGATTTCCGTGGTGCACTATACACAAACATGCAAACGCATGTTTTGAGCTTTAAACTCTAGTTTATAGTTAGCCGGACGAGATTTATGCTGTTCAGAGTTTGAAACACAAGTTTATAGTTTTCAGTTTAGCGTGTTCCTTTAAATACATGTTATGTTGATTATATACCAGAAGTTTATAACAACTATTTGTATAAAGATATTAGAATACATTAAATCTACTTGTCAAGTATATATATATATATATATATATATATATATATATATATATATATATATATATATATATGTATATATATATATATATATATTTGTATATATATATATATGTATATATATATATATATATATATGTATATATGTATATATATATATGTATATATAAATATATATATTTATATATAAATATATATATATATATATATATATTTATATGTGTATATAATTTGCGTGCTATACTATTAAATTTAATTAAATTGCTAACATACTCTGATGAATAGTATAGTAAGCTTCTTGTTAGTTATGATGACAATAAACCTTATTGTATGATTTATATCAGTGTACCTCAATCAGTGAAGCGTATTCGTTCAGAAATACAGATAGAAATTAAAATAGGATGAATAACACAAACTAATAAGATATCTGACAATATTATCTGCTGCCTTAAAGATTTATATATATATATATATATATATATATATATATATATATGTATACATGTATATAAATACCGAGAGACTGATTAGAGAAATAGAATTCCCTAACAACACTTCAGTAACAAAGTAGATCGAATTATGACTTATTTTTTAATCCTTTCAAAAATGAAAAATTTAATAACAGAACGAAAATATTTTTTTTTCATCCAGTAATTCAAAATATCCAGTAAAGTGTAATATATTTTTATATCAAAATGAATTAAATAATGATAAGAACATTCGATAAGAAAAACGATATTAATTTTTTTTACATAAATATGTATCAAATGCAACCATTACTTATATATAAGTTGTACAAAAATAAATAAAAACTATTTAAAATAGTAAGTACAGCTAATTGATATCTTACATAACTTCAAAAGAGATAGATACTTGGGGTTTAAATACGCATCGACAGCTAAGGTCATTAGCGCCCCATTACTTCAATTGATTAATCTGTTTGAACCTAATTTTTCAATTAATCGTTGCCTATATTCTCGCCTCAGAAATGTTAATGTACAAAAGTAAAAGTCGAGAAAATATTTTTTTTAAAAAAAATAATATAGAAAATGATTCTACATTTTTATTTACAACATTTAACATCTAAGGATATACAGATTGTTTTAAGTATATGTTTAAGAAAAATACATTGAGACAATATTGTAAAATATGTACATTTTTTAAAAAAGTAATATTTATATTGTACTGCAATGATTAAAATATCTATTCATATATTTCAAATTAATATAAATTGTCATAAGATTTAATTAAAAATTCAAAGCTATGCTTATAATCTTTCATTAAATAGTGTACTTACGTGTGGTGAAGTAAAGTTAGGTGAAGTAAACCATAGGCTTTATGTGCCACTAAATCTAGTTGTATATATATATATATATAGTGGTATTCTAGGTACTACAAACTAATAAAATTTAATTGCAGTATTTAATAAAAAAAAATATTATCTTAGACCTCAGACTTTCAGATTAAGTGTAATCCTAAAAACGTGAGTGAAAATGTTTATTTGTATAATTCTAAATAGCAATAATACAACGTATATATTTATAATAATACAAAATTAATTTACGTGTATATATAAGCAATTTGGTAATTATAAAATTCTTGATTGGTATTTCACATTTAATTTCGTTAAAACATTTTATATACTGGTGTAAGTTAAAAAATAATTCAGTCATGCAATTTGTAAGCTCAAAGCAATTTTAAAGATTTTCAGCGTCATACATTAGTAAAAAATAATTTCCCGAATTAAGTACAACTGATCTTTTTTCAGAATAAAATTTAATTTAGTTTTATATATTTAAAAAAAGGTCTTCCATGTTGATCGTGATACGACAAATAAATATCTCTATAATGTATCAGATTTGGTGTTTGAAATCCCTAATGTCACTATATTTGATATATCTACTTGATTTTTTATATATTCCCATTGGAAAAAAAGTAAGAGAGCAATATTTAAAGAACGTGAAAATCATAGAGCTGTTACATTTTGCAACTTTCATCTCTCAGAATTTACTAAAATAGTAATGATCTAAAAAAAGTTCGAAAAGAAATGTCACAAACTAATACACCTAAATATATTTTTAAAGAGTGTGCTTACAGAAAACTTCCTGCACTTTTTTCATTTTTAGAATACAAAGATATTTTTCAAATTATATAAAATTTATTTATTTTTCGGTTCTACTTTAGTTAAAGTAACTAAAAATAAATATAAATTAAATACTTGGGAATCATAAAATACCGATTTTTCAAAATAAATATAAACTTACAAAAAACAGTTTTTTTGCAAATATAACTTTTCAACTCTTATAAAGAAATTCACACGTTTCAAATTAGATTTCAAAAAGGTCATAGAACTATGAATGAATAAGTTTATTATATATATATATACACACATATATATATATATATATATACATATACAGACATATATATATATATATATATATATATATATATATATATATATATATATATATATATATATGTATATATATATATATATATGTATATATATATATATATATATATATATATATATATATATATATGTATATATATATATAAAACAACTTTTCTTATAATTTATAAATTCGTAGCGAAAATATTTTATGGTTATAGAGAATTAGAAGTGTTTTGTGATATCTTCTTTGTGTAACCAAGTAAGTCTTGCCCACCTCCTCATCCTCATCATATGAATGCCAGACAGAGGGTCATGTCCTTAAAATTTCTCGTAAGTTTTAAAAATCTAATATGTTTATCAAGACATTGAGTATTGTTCGTACATCTTGAGGGCTGCTTCTTACGATCATAAGTGAAATTCAATCAGAGAAGCTTCAGAATATACACGAAGGTACCTTCTTATTTGTCCAATGTAAAATCTAAAAAAGCCGATTCCCCAACGTCTATCAGTCCTCGTACTACAATGCAAGCAGCCTGAACCTCTTCGACAGTATTTGGTGACGAAATCTTTTTTTTCGAATACATATATGAACACATTCGCACTGCTCTCAGATGAATTTACAGTCTGCATGCTTGTCGCTTAACAAACTCATCGATCATAGGAGTACAGAGATCATGGTGTAAAGTAGTGTTTTACAACAGGAAATATGTGTCCACGATGAGACGAAACACCTCTGAAATACCAGCAGCTGCTTTATCTTGATGGGTTTATAAGATCTGATCGACCCAGATACATTATGATCAGTCAAATTTAGCAAAAGTAAAACATTCGCTTTTTTCTCAGTGACATTAGTATACTCTTCAGTAACGAATATAATCTAGAGCTATTTCTAAGCCTTCGTAAACATATACTCGGTTTGTCTCTTGAAATGTTTTGACTAGTACTAACAAAATAAGTTAATTTTTTATTTTTCTTGAAAAATTTGTAAAATTTAGATTAACTACTGCGTCTGTAAACTTCTCTCTTTTTCTCTCTCTCTCTCTCTCTCTCTCTATATATATATATATATATATATATATATATATATATTCCTTTGAATCTATTTACTTTAAGAAGATGGAATCATGATTATAATTTTTCATTAAGTGTACAACTATATCTCAATTGCTAGTATTGTCTAATGATCATTATATCTGGTTATGCTAATAAACTAATAAACATGAATAATTCTAATTAACATAAACTTATTCTTAATAAATATGATCAACATAAATTTATTTACGAGTATATTAAGAAATACTTGTAAGATATACCTGCAAATAGGTCTCGCTTATTAGTTACACTTAAGCTCTTTGAGACTTAATTACAGCGTATAATAAAAGATTATGAATATTGGTTTAATTTATTTAAAATAAAAAAAATATTATTTTTATATAGATAGATGGCCACCAAAAGTCAATAACATTATCTTTATAAAACAAATTGTATAAAATATTTTATGTATTATTTTAAAAGCACGATTTTTTTATTCATATAACATTTCATCTTTCTGGTTATCAAAAATTGATAAAAAGTCATTGTAACATTAAAAAATACATTTGATAATTAATACATTTCCTTTTATACCTTGATATTTTATAACAAAATACTGAAAAATATCTACACACCAATAAACGCTACATAAAGGCCCTTTGGCCCTTTTGATACAAACCAGTGTTATGTTGTTATGAATTACCAATAACCAGAATAGCAATTTTATTATACCTCACTCTTGAATTTTTAAAAAGTATTTTATTTTCATAAAGCTATTTGCAAAATATGAAATATAATTCGATAATAGTTATATTAAGGTATATATATATATATATATATATATATATATATATATATATATATATATATATATATGATTATATATATATGATTATATATATATATATATATATATTTAAAATGAAAACATATATCTGAAGGTATAATATTTATATACTTTAAGTACATTTTTCTTTTTAGACACTTTTTTCTCAAATATATATTGACAATGTTAAAAACTGTAATAATAATTAAGAACATAAATATTGTCAACTTTTTTTAAAAAAAATTAAACAATATTGTCGTATTTTTATAAAGATAAAATACTTGTAACAGTACTTATAAGTATTATATTTAAATAACTTATAAGAGCCGAGTCCCATTTTCAAATACAAAAATGAGATATGATTAATTTTCAGCGAATGAAGATAATATGTATTGGCATACATTTATATATATATATATATATATATATATATATATATATACATGTATGTATGTGAGTGTATGCGCGTAGGTGTACGTGAACATCTATATTTGTGTATATATAATAATCATTTTCTAAACAGAATCAATTAACCTGAAAACAACATTTATGAGAACCAATTGATAAAGTATATAAATTAATAAAATTAATATGTATATATATATTAGTAGTATATCACTTTTAATAATAAATATTTCTTATTTACAAATTAAATTCTGAACACGTTTATTTAATATTGTTTATATATATATATATATGTATATGTATATGTATATGTATATGTATATATGTATATATGTGTGTATATATATATATATATATATCCCATAAAAGAAATGATATGGAACATTAGAGCATAAATAATAAAATACCATGAATAATGTTTCAAATGCAGGAAAATAATATTGAGTAAGAAATATGACTTCACGTCAACGTATTAATAAAAATAAAGTGATGTTAAAAATAATTAAATTAAAAGCCTCATGGAAAATTATGTCAGTTAACTTATTAGAAAAAGTAATCTGCTTTCATTCCTGTCGTAATATTTTAAAAATAATGTATGTTAATTTTTAACGTCATACCTTCATTTTTACTACATGACTTATATTGGAAAGTATATTAGATGGTTCAACAAAAATATGACATATTTTCAAAATACCTTTACTTTGTAACATGAATTATAATATTTCTTTTAAAAATACTTGTATTAAAGATATTCCTAATAGTCTTTCGTTTCATTGAAAAATCTTCAAAATTTGAAAATAAAAGTATTTTGAAAATCTATTCATAATCTAAATTATGATTTTTGTCACTTATTAAATAGACTTTCACAAATAAAATTTCATACCTCAAAGCCATAGAAATGTACTCTATAAAAATAAC
This sequence comes from Acanthacorydalis orientalis, assembly GCA_034766995.1. Classification (NCBI taxonomy): domain Eukaryota; kingdom Metazoa; phylum Arthropoda; class Insecta; order Megaloptera; family Corydalidae; genus Acanthacorydalis; species Acanthacorydalis orientalis. The sequence continues at coordinate 43,095,070 of CM068314.1, forward strand.
ACCTTTCTTTATACTTTTCAGCTCTAAAGTTAGTTACATCTGGATAAGAATAACCTTTGCTAAATAAACAACTTAAATCACTTTAATCAGATAAAAATTCATGTGAAATATTTTTCTCGTCAAAACTCTAAATTTACATAAAATTCAAATGAAGCTTTACTTTGAGTTTAAAATATTGTTTTAAAAAGTACATAAAATTTATACTCTTAAGTACACATAAAATACAATCAATAATCATCAATAATTAAATATGGAATATTTCTGAAAGAAAAAGTTTTTATGATTTTGAAGTTAAAATTCACATGTTAAAAAATAATATGGTAATACAATTTAAATTAATTAAATTTACAACTTCTTATACAACATATTAGCCATTCTAAAAATAAGATTTTTATTTTCAAAGAAAAAGTATTATTATGGGGTTCATATTATTGTTTCATGTTCGAACAGTTTTATTACATTGAAATTAACAATATACATTTTTGTTATGAATCTTTTGACGTGGAGACTCACCCTCGATATATGTAAATATATATGTATATATATATATATATGTGTGTGTATGTATATATATATATATATGTGTGTGTGTATGTATATATATATATATATATATACGTATATATATATATATATATATATATATCTAACAAAACATTTTTTGAACTATTCAAATCTGTTAATTTAATTAAAAAAAGCATATCAATTACCTTATTCTTATGTCTGTGTTATAAAGTTAAAAAAAGTTATCTTAAGCCTATGAAAATGATGCTCCATCTAAATCCGCATATCATTCATTGAAAATTTATATCAAAATAACATTTTTAAGTTAGTTAGTTATTTGGGGTCTTACCGCGCTTTAACAGCTAATGTCATTAGCGCCAAAGAAATAGATTTAAGTTTTGTAAACTGAGAGAACAATTCATTTGTTAAGATAGACCAACTATTAAAGATTATTTCATCTTTTATTTTTTAATCTTGAAACAACATATATATATATATATGTAAGGAGTACAAATTAATTCTGTACCTTTTTATAGAAAATGAATGTTATTGAAATGTATGAAAAATGGAATAAATTTCAATCCTCAACATATCTCCAATTAATTTATGTAATTCTGCTCGATCTATTGGGGTACTGACGAAACCCCTGTCGAAAAAAAGATTGAGACTTTGATTCAATAAAGTTTTAACGCATTTTTGGAACTCTTCCTTTGGTTTAATATTTTTTACATATATTATGCGTTACAACACATTCCCCTAAAATTGAACGTCATTGCCATGACTTCGGCAGAATTTTTTCAATAGAATGCGAAAAATATCCAATAACTAACATCCTGCATTTCAGATGCCATCGTCTTCACTACTTTTTTGCGAGGTTATACCAACTACTTGGCCAAGATATATAGTGTTTTTAAATGTATTAAGGTTAGCACTTCAAAATCCTAAAACGATGAGAAAATATTTTAATTTAAAACAGAGTTATGATTGATTTAAAACACAGATTTGTATTTAATATATATTATTATTATCAAAAGAATCACTTTAAATTAAATAAGTATCCGTTTATAAGTTATCTTCGTTTTTATTTAAATTACCTGTTTTCAGAATCTAATATAAATTAAATTTAATAAAACATTGAAAATTTGTTTTCAAAAATCATTTCTTAGAATAATATTTATATATACAATAAACAATAGTCTATGTCTGTTGTTTAATAAATAAAATTTTATTTCAAATTCAAATGTCTAATATTAATTTATACTTTTTTCTCAAATTTTAACTGAAGATATTTTCTTGTTTATTTTAAATTAATTTTAGTACTATTTCAGTAAAATTTTATTCAATTTATGGAAATATAGAAATCGAAAAAAGATTGCAGAAACTCAATTTTATCAAATTTATTTTTCGAAACATTCACACCTGCATAGCATTTCCTTCATGATTCGTTTACTAAATAATTATTAATTAAAAACATGAAAAGATTTGGATAAAATATCAGCAAACGTGATACGATTTATGGTATTACACGATGATAAAAACAGATTATTTATTGTAAGAAATAATTTTATTTTATGAAATCTGTACAGCATTGGTATTGGTTACGAGTACATAATTATTTGATGGAAATCAATTTGTATTCGTTCCTTACTTGGTTTTATGATGCATTAAAACCAGATATGAAACTTGTTTTAAGATGCAATAAAATCGTTTACTTTTATTACTTTCTTTAATTACGTGATTAACTTAATTGAAATTCAAACGAATGGAAACACATTAATAGTCGATCTGGTTTAAATGAAACAAGATTTTAGAAACTCTTCTTAATTAAAGGAAATTATCAAAAAATACAAAAAATATAATAAAATATTTGGATCACAATTATAATTTTTATAGTTTTCTTAGAAAATATTATCAATCAAAATTTTTTAATAAATTATAAATCATTTTACAGACCCGCATTTAAATTTGTAATAAAATAAAATAATGTATATATATATATATATATATAATCTTTTACTAAGAAAAATAAGGATCTCTCTCTCTCTATCTCTCTATATATATAGAGAGAGAGAGAGAGATCCTTATTTTTCTTAGTAAAAGATTTTACAATTTACTTATTACGCTTTATCATCTTTAATATCAGATCTTTTCATTATTGAATAAATATATAAATAAATAAGTTCTAGGTTTAATACGAAAGTAACTGTTTTCCTGTTATCCTAGTAGATTACCTTATACGAATGTATATGAAAATAAACCGTTCTTTTTTATTCAAAATACTATGTAGTGTACTGCAATAATAAACACTTATTAAAAATAATTCTATTTAAAAAAAATATGTTAAAATTGCGGGTCTGAAACATACATATATTTCATTCATCAAGAGCCCCCAACGTATACTACTCTCTTGGATAAAACGTGTCATATAGTTTCTTAAAAAGTTTTTATTTTCAGACGAAATTTTATTTTGTGAAACAGAAGTTAAAATATTAAATTTTATTATAATTAATTTTTGTTTCCTCAAAACACGTATTCAATTTGTGAAAGCTATAATCCTAATTTCAAAGCGAACTTTTTTTATAAAATCTTCATAGAAAATGTTTTGTAGTCTATATACAACTTACTTTGAGCAATTTACGAGTTTTAGAAATAATTTTATATTAAATCAAATACATATCCCTACATATTAGATAATTTTTTACTTTTTATAAAGTTTACTGTACATTGGAGTAGCACATGAACTATTGGTTTTTTTCTGACAAAATTTTCTGTTAAAAATTTACTAATAATAATATTTATTAAGAAAGTACTTTCGACCCCAAATATTTTCTGAATTTATCGTCATAAAACATTTTTTTAAACTATAAATCACAATAATTATATATTCAAACATAAAACTAAAACATCTGAATTTACAGAACCAATAATATGAATACTTTTTAAGTTCGAAATTTAACATTTTCTTTTAAATGTTAAATATCATAAAACTATTATAATTTGAAATCATTATTCAAAGATGTATTCATTGTTCAATTTGTAATTTCGAAAACCGTAAGATAATAATACAGAATTAACAAAAAAATTTAAGAGATTAATATTAATCTCTTCATTTCTTATCAAATATTTTAGCTGTATATGAAATTGTCGAAATTCTAAAATATAGCAATTTGAAGAATGTGCAATATTTCGTTGAATTTTAATTAATTTCTCCATGATTTTGTAGTGAATTTTAATGAAAATGCACAAAATTTTTCTCTCTTCACGAATTATACACAAGGAAATATCAAGCACTTTATTCTATTTCTTCATACTTTCCTTTTAATGAAATATGTTACATTCTCTTATAAGAGCACGTGCAAAACTTCGATAATTTCAAAGTGTAGTTTCTATTTAATAATACACGGAAATAATTTCAAATATTATAATATAGCTTCGAAATAGAAAATAATCTTACTATTATTATTTATAAAATAGTATTTTATTTACGATACTAAACAAATATTATTTTGTAATATTTTTAAAAACAAAAAAAAAAATAAGAAAATCATTTACTGATAGTTAACATTTAACTCTAAGTTTCTTATGACCAGAAACAATTTCTACAAAACCTATTAGCAATTTTAATGAAATAAATATATATATTTATAATCTATGATTTTGTTCTTGTATTCTATTTTCTGCTTGTTCTGTGTACTACCTTTGTCATAAGAATCGACATGGTGAAAGAACAAAGTTTAAGAAATATGTCAAATACTTTCATAAAATATTGTTTAAAATTATGACTGCATGTTTTTTTCTGTGATCTTGTTAATGAGTTTTCCTAATATCCTTTGTTCTTTTGATTTCAATCCAGCTTATGTTTTCCCTTATTTGTTTTGGCATGTATATCATTTTTAATCGATTTTAGAACCTAATATCTAAAATTTACGTGAAGAAAGTAAGTATATCAAAACTAGTAATAGAGAAGAGAAAATTAGATATTCCAAAGTGACAAAGAGCATATGGACAAACATATATTTTATTTGAAGTTGCAAGTTTGAGAATAAATTATTAAAAAATTGAGAATTAATTGTTCAAATCACAATTATTGACATTAGAGTGTATTATTATTTAAAATAATTTACTACGGTTACAAATGTTAGTAAATAACATATATATATATATATATATATGTATATTTATATATATATATATATATATATATATGTATACATATACTTATATATATATATATTTATATATATATATATATGTATATTTATATATATATATATATATATATATGTATATATATATATACTTATATATATATATATATACTTACAGGTGAAAAAAAAAATAAGAAAACAGACTTAACCTCTATAAAGACACCTCACAGTCGTTGTTATTTTTATATTGTTACAGTATATGCTTGGAATTTATATAAAATGGTATCAAAATTGTGTAATAAGTAATCTAAATAACGTCAATTTTTACATTTCAACCTAAAATTTTCCTTGTGTTCAAAACAATATAAGATATTTGAAGTTTTCAACCAGATATGTACGCAAATGTAAATATATATATATATATATATATATATATATATATATATATATATATATATATATACTGATTGAATTTATACTTCTACATAAAAGTATTAAAAATAATCGCAAAAATTAAAAAAATCATGTTTTTTTATTTAGTATTTTAGTTCAAATTAATACGAACATACAATTTAACTAAAATACATATTAAAAAATAATATGATTTTTTTATAATTTTTTTAATACTTTCATGTAGAAGCCTAAATTGAATTACTTATATAATGCTGTATGGTAAAAGTAGTAAACTCGTATATAATACACACGAATATATTTATCATATAAATACCTCCAATTGTATTGAAATTCATAAAAAGTTATTCACAAACCCAATTTTTATCTTATCTTAAATAATATTTAAATCTGAACAGAAATATTTGATTTCAAACGATTTTATGTTGCTCAGAAGAATATTATTCAATTTTTGTTATAAAGTAAATAAAAATTGTTTCTATGAAATTTTTGTAAGAAGCCTATTAAAATATTCATAAAATGTAAAATTTAGTAAATATTAACACTCTAAAATGTGATGTATATATATATATATATACAAATATATTACGTGTAAAAAATGTACATAAATATGTGCCTTTCAATCAATCATAACTCTGTTTTAAATTGAAATATTTTTTCATCATTTGTGTATTTTGAAATACCAACGTTTAAAAACACTATACAATATAACATAATATTAAGAAGTTGGCATAAACTCACAAAACAGTAGTAAACATGATGGCGTCCGAATAGCAACATATAAGGCGTTTATATTTTTCGCATTCTATCTGAAAAAAATTTTGCCGTAGCCGCGGAAAGAATTTGTTCAGTTTTGGGAGGTGTTGTGATGCGCAAAAAATGCTAGAACAGTGGAAGAAGTTCAAAAATTCATTATGACAAAAATTCATATCGACTCAATGCCGCCATCTTTTTCTATCTCGAGGAGACATTCATCAGTTACACGACAGATGGATGAAAGTTATAAAAAATAATAGGGCATATTTTGAGAATTTAAATATATTCCATTTTCGGTGAACATTCATTTTTTGTAAAAGGGAACCGTATTAATTTGTACATCAAATATTTATGTATATATATATATATATATATATATATATATATATATATAAGTAAGCATATTAATCATAGAATTATTTATTATTTTCAAATAATTAATTTTATTTATGTTATGAAAAAAATAACTTTAAGTTTAGTAACTTTTACATACGTTTTGTATATTTATTTTACAAACGGAACATTAATCTTCTATATTCTTTACATAAACTTTATAAATAAACTAGTAAAGTTTTCAAAATTATTTTTGCACATGTATACGTCTGAATTTATAAAAAAAAACACTTTCAGAAAGACTTATTACTAAAAACTTATCTTGTAAATATAGATCGAGAAGTAAAACTTTACGGTAATCTATATTTGTGCTAACAGAAAGTATACAGAAGTTAAAGTTTAAACAGAAAAGAAGAATAAAATAAAAATAAAAAGTTTAATGGAAGCAATTTAATATACCGAAAGATAATATACACTTTATAATTTTTCAAAAACATTTATAAGACTTATTCGACTACAAATTCAAAAAGCGATAATTACAATCACTTCCAAATATAAATATATAATTCATATAATATTTTTATTACATTTGTCTTCATCTAGTAATATATTTCACAACACGCGAAACATACAAAAACAAATTAAATAAAATGAAACAATTATGAAATTGATAATAAAATTATTGATAAAACTAAGATAACGAAATGAATTTCATTTTCATTTTAAATTATGAATATACATTATAATTACATCAACTTAATTTTTAAAAATAAAAATAATTCACCTTTGTTTCTTTAGATATATATATATATATATATATATATATATATATATATACAAGAAAAAAGTCCTGTATGTTCGTTTTTGTATAAAATAATTCTTCCTAAATTTATCCCTAGAGACATATGGCAATTTTCTCACTACTGCTTATTTCATCTTGTTTTCTTTATTAGAGTTTGTTTTATTCTTGTTTATAAATAATAAATAACTGTTATTTATCAGAAATAACCGTCAATAAAACAAGTCACCTGACGAAAACTGCATCAGAATTAGTGTATTGAGAGAACTTTAAAGTGTCCCAAAAGATCAATTAACAGAGAATTTCCATATAAACGGGATCACCGGTTACACATATAGATTAATAACATACAAGCGTTAAGCACACACACATACACACACACACACACATATATATATATATATATATATATATATATATATATATATATATGTACACACAGAGAGAGAAAGACGTATTTATAGAATTTATACAAAAATACATCTCTGCCGAAACAACAAATTTATTTTTAAAAATAATATTAACTTTCAATACAAATATTTGAACAAAATATTATAATATTTTAAAAATAATACAATATTATAAGATTTATGAAAAAATATGATATATATAATTAAAATCTGTTTTAATTTTCTTTACTTTATTATTAATAATTAAGATTTTATACTGTGTGTCTGAATAAGACTATTATTATAATATATATGCACACACACACAAATATATATATATATATATATATATATATGTATATGTATATGTATATATATATATATATATATATATATGTATATATATGTATATATATATATATATATATATATATATATATATATATATATATACATACATTGTAACACTCATACAAAAAAACGTTATTATGAAATCGTGAATAAATCGCAATTTTATATATTATTATCAAAAGGTATACTACAAAATTATGTTTCCTAAATCTCCCATATTAATGTACGTTTTTTAAGAAATTAGTGTTAGTAAAGTACTTCATTTAAGAAAAAAATATATAATATAATTTCCCCAATTAGATAATGTTATTAAAGAAATTATATAATTTTTGGATATTCCTTTACGAAATAACAGTATTATCACAATCAAGTAAATTATATGCAATTTTTTCACATTTATTTTCTTTCATATTATAAAAAGAATATATTAACCAGATTGAATTTTTCAGGAACACTATTCCGAATGTAGACAAATTTAAAGCAACAAACAGATTAAAAATATGTATATAATTAACAAAAATTATTAAATATTATCTAAGAAAGAAATAATTAACGGTTTATCTAATTACAAAAATATGTGTGAAAGATAAATTGTTTATCTATTGAATTACTTTTCAAACTATTGTAATTTATGAATTTATTATATTAGGAAAATGATTGTTGTTGAAATAAAAAAAGTGAAGATATATATATATATATTATAAAAACTAAGGTATTCTCTATATATGAATTGGATTTGCATATATAATATTTAACAAATATTACTAAATTAGGAATTATACAGAACAATTAATAAGTCTATATTTAAACTTTTTCAACCTAGCCAAAATATTGAAATATTTGAATGCATTGAATAATGATTTCATAAACCTTTTTAAGGCATATATATTTTCTTATATATTTTGAAAATAAAAGATTATTATATATGTATATATATATATATATGTATATATATATATAAATTTTGTTTAAGTTATTCATAAGTTATATTTTTATAAATATTATCTACAATAAACTGTATGCGATATACTATCAAAAAATATGCGATCATTATTAGGAATTAATACCAATTCAATAAAACAAAACTAATACGTATAGTTCTTTTATTTCAAAGTTTTATTAAAGTACTTTTTGATGTAATTCATTGCATACTATTAAATGGAAACCAATAAAATGGGTTGTTCATGTATTTCAAATATTAAGTATCTAACTGTGACACATTTTCTATATGTAAATCTACTGTTTGCGAAAAACCAAACATATAAAATTATTTAATCGTGAATATCGAAATTAAATATAAGAAATAACTATTTATTTAATTATAGTATGGTAGCGTTATATTGGCTGTTTTTTTTATAAATATATGGTTATAATCTCAGAAATATTTCACATTTAATATTAAACAATAAAATCACTTTAATACTGATGTTTTCAATACTGAAAAAAATTATAAATTGATTTATCAAAAAATTTTTGTTTTAATATTTATAATAAATTTTAGAAAAATAAGGTACTTTAATATACTTAAAATATTTTATTTATATCAATGTGGCCATATAATTACTCTCTCATATAATTATTTATATATTGTATAGTGACATTAATATTTTTGTAAAATTATGTATTTACAAGTTAGTATATTTGCAAATAGTTATATATATATATATATATATATATATATATATATATATATTTATTATTATTCTAAAAAAAATGTCTTTTCGATACTATGAAAGCATCATTAACATTGATGTTAATTATAAATGTTTTAAAGTTTTAACATTATTACTTAATAATGTTTATTCATAAATATGAATCTCTAATAATAAAATATAGGATAATAAACATAATAGTATTATATTATATATAAGCCTATTTAGACTACTTTAAAATCTCACATTTTATCAAACATATTTTAATTGTATATTACCTTCCAATGCTCATATTTATCTAAAATAAACTATGTTCTTCATTCGTCGATTTTGTACTATTTAAACATAAATTTCAAATGAGTAATTTGATTTTTATAATAAAATAATAGTAAGAAACATCTAATGTGACAATTGAGAATTCACTTGCGACGGACCGATATATTCTTCAATAAAAAGAGAACGTGACTGAAAGTGTAGCCACATTAAAAAATTTTTTTTTATATATTATACCGTATTAATTTGCAGTAAAGCGGAATATAACTAACTATAAATTATTAACATTTATCAGTTTGTAAAAATCTGACATCCAGAAATGAAGATAATTTATGAACATTGTCTGTTTAAATAGTTTATAAAATCACATTAAAGCTCTTATTTAAATAAACATCAGAATTCTGAACTATTTTTACTGTTTCTAATAGAACTAAATACTTAGTTAAACACAAACAATAAGCGAGGTTAAATACCATAAATTCATTAGTTTATACTAACAAACGTTTTCCGTTAAACATCCACGTTGAAATTATACTAGATTTAATAAAGTTTCCGTATTTTATTAACTGAAAAAAACATATATCTACCACATATAATATATATAAAACCACTAAAAAGATATTAGTGGTTTCACGATTTTTGTTGTTTTTATCTTATATTTATTTTCGAATAAACCAATGTATATATTTAAATTAAAAATGAAACGAGATTAATTTTATTTGAAAACACTGATATATACAAATCTAACATCAGAAATTAAATACATTTATCTCTTTATAGTATTTTAACAAAAATAATGATTTGATTTCCTGTAACATTTAATTTGCAGACTTTTTCAATTATCATTGATGCTTTATCTCTATATGTAGTAATTTTTAATAACTACATCAATCATGAATCAACAATATAAATGAATTTACAAGGTAATATATATATATATATATATATATATATATATATATATATGCTGATAATTGAATAATTGAAACAAACGCATTTCTCTTTTAAATAATTTATAAAAAAACACAATTGATAACTCATCAATTGATACAAATTATTAATGAAAATTTCGTTCATCTACGTTAATGTTGAGTTTTGTTGTGATGTATTTCAGGTTTTAATTTATCGTCTGTACTTTTCACGTATTTATACGAAAAATGATGATTATTTATGGATGTTATATTTATTAACGTTTATTTTGTTTTCCCACGTGCGGTTTGTATTGGTTTCAATTTAATACATCATTAAATTTATATTTTATTTATTGAGAATTCATTAATACTGACACGGTTTTATTTACGAAACGATTTTATGTTTTTTCCCAATTTCCTTTATTTATACGAATCACGGAAATATTTAGCAAATAGTAATTTGTTATTTTCATGAGTAAATGATGAAATATTTTAAATCATTTATAAATAAATGTGTGTATTTCGTTGATATATCACTTTACTTGAAAATACGTAATACGCATCTGATGTCAATTTGCAAAAATAAAATAAAAAAATCTATGAAATAAGTAAATGGAATTCTCTTTTACCTGATTTTGAACGTTGACAAGAAGTTCGGTATCACCACGCGTCACGAAACTACATAAAATTGCACAAACAAAAACGTTAGTGACATATGAATGCATTTTTATTGCCGCTGACACTTTGAACGCAGAGAGGAGCGTCACTCTTGAGGTGACGTCACTCCGTGCCAGGCGTCGCGGGCTCACTGAGGCGCCACGACGCCTGCCACAACGTCACTGCGGCCTTCGACACTTGCAGGATATGAACGCATGCGTACCGAGTTAACATTGAATAAAAGCTTTTTGTAGACATTGCCATAGGCGTATCTATTTTAATCGGTGTGGTTCGCTAGTTGGAGTTTGTATTAAAACACGTTTATACACGTTCACACGTTTATTTCTATTAAAAATTACTGGTTGTTTATAGAATTTAATTAAATAAATCCTTCTTCTATAAGTTTGATGACAAAAATATTCTTCAGTTATATTCAAACAATGTTAAATTATGTACGAAAACAGAGGCATTATTTTTGTTTTTATTATTCGTCACTTTAAAGCTTCTTCATTAATTATTTTGTTATTTTCATCAAATTATTCACATTATAAACGAAAATATTTACATATGTATATACACATACACACATATATATATATATATATATATATATATATATATATATATATATATCAAAATACTGCGGAATATTCTTTTTCAAAAATTAACTTTTATTTTATCAAATGTATATTGTTACACCCCAATAATATCATTAATATTTAAGTCCATGTCAATGCATTAAGAGAGATTATAATCTTTTATTGAATATTTTGTATCAAAAGTTCCTTCCCATGTTTAGATTTTTAAAAGAAATTGGTCTGGTTTCTCAAGTCAAAAAATCGATTTTTTACATATAATTACGAATATAATTACGATTTTGTTATTAATTTGAAAATCATAAAATGCAATTATTTTTAACAACCTAATAATTTCTGGTTTTAAGAATCTACAGGTGCGGTTAGAAAAGTAAGTTGGTTCGTGTACTTGCTGAGAGAGAAGGGGGTAGCTTTATATGCTTTCATATAGTTCCAGCATTTTTAGTAACTCATATGAAGTTGCAAATCATTCCGCAATTAATTCTTCGTTTGGCAATTCTTTCAACGCAAGCGTTTCGTGAAAGTGCAAAATGAATAAAATCAGTATTCGATGTCTAATTCAGTTTTTTTTTTTGAAGAGAAAAAAATAAAAGAAATCCATGACAACATATATCCTACATTGCGTGAATCTTGTCTTTCCTGCGAAACCATTCGAATGAATTTAATTCGCATGAATTTAAACGTGACAGAACGAGCATCTAAAAGGCACCACTCTCAGGGTCCGAGAATTGCTGTCACACCAGAAATCATTTAGAAAGTCTGCGAATAGTTTTGTCCGACTGGTGAATGAAAGTGAGAGAGATAGTAGAGATCATTGGTATTTCAAATGAGCGAATGTATTTCATTTTGCATAATGAATTGCGTTTGAAAAAACTTTTCACAAGATGGGTGCCACGTTTTCTCGCAGAACAACAAGTTCGTACGCGAACATCAGCTGATATTTTGGAACCCTTTAAGAATAATCCAAGTGATTTTATGCAGCGTTTTGTGATCATCAAATTTAAATTCACTATTACACACCAAAATCGAAATGCAATAAAACAGTGAACTGAACGCGTTAAAATCGGCTCGGAGACGGAAAAAAATGGTTCCCTCGGCTGGAAAAGTGATGGAGTCAGTGTTCTGAGATGCGAAAAGAATTCTTATGATTTATTATTTTCAGAATGAAAAAACCATTACTGGCCAATACTAAGCAGCACTTTTGAAGATGATGAAGGCAGTGATCGTGAAGAAACGTTTCGAAATGACCACGAAAAAGGTGTTGTTTCACCTAGAGAATGCACCAGTACATTCAAGCCCTGTCGTTCAGCAAAAATTGATCGAATTAAAATTTGAAGTTCTTCCACATCCACCGTACTTTCCTGACTTGGGTCCTTCAGACGTACATCTGTTCTCTAAATCAAAATTTCTCTGGGTTTAAATCGATTTGGGTCAAATTAAGATGCGATAGAACCGGAAAACAGCTATTTTGAAGACTTAGAAGAAACCCACTTCCGAGAGAGAATCGTGAAGCTGGAGAAACATTGAACACTTTAGAGGATTATATCAAAAAATAAAGCATGCTTTGAAACCAACGTTGTTGTCTCAATATCTCTAATATTCTCAATTTTTAGCTTTTCTGTTTGATGGAAGATAGAAAATTTTAAGTATACATAACATTTAAAGAATTGAAAATTCTTGGTATAATTAGATTTAATCTCTTAAGCTCAATAGCTCAATCATTTAAAGCAAAGAATTATTTACAGAAAAATATTATTGGTTTCCTGTGATATATTCAAATCTATTAATCCTCATCTCATTAAAATAACTACGTAGTTACATTTAATTCAAATTTGCATTACATTTGATTTCAGATTTTTCAGAAATTGAAAATGTTGCTAATAAATGTATTGTCTCTCTATAAATAAAAATCAAAACGGTAATCATCGTCAAGTAATCACTTTTATTCCTGTTCTGATTGACTGATAGAAAGATAAAAATAATGTATGGAATATATCCATGGTAACTGACAAATAATCATTGTACATATATATATATATATATATATGTATGTATATATATATATGTATATATATATATATATATATATATATGTATATGTATATGTATATATATATATATATATATACATATATATGTATATATATATATATATATATATACATACATGTATATATATATATACATGTATATGTCTGTATGTGCATGTATTTGTCTGTATATACATGTACATATATACATATATATAGGGGAGGGAGCAGAAAGGAATGTACTTTCAGCATTTGTTTTACTCATAAACGTCGGGTGGGGAGAGACGCACGGCTTGCGTCGTCGCTAGCTCGGTTCTTGGAAATTTAGTCACGATGGATCGCTTCTTGGGAGCACAGCGTACATTCTACGTAAGAGTATTTAAACAAAAAGAATAATTCTTCTAAGAACAGAGTACCATTTACATAATATTAATCAGTGTCCATCACCGAATTTAATTAAGTTATGGATTAAAAACTTTGAATAAACTACATCTACTGGAAGCCAGCGACGTAGAGGGCGCACAAGAACTTCAAAATATTCATCTCATCAATGAGTACAGCGAGGTCTAAATAAAAATAATTTTCTCAAATGTTTTAATATTATTATATTAAAATATTACAAATAGCTGTATTAAGTTATATACATCACAATGAATAAATGTTTTAGGAAACAAAATAGCTACAATAAGTTTTTTTTAATATTTATAAGACAACTGCACTTCAAATATTCAGAAACAACGAGTGAAAAGTAACATAAAACTTCGATATACCCGCCACTGTTTTAATACTTTACACAACCCTAACAAATATGTACCTACTGAAAACTGTACATAATTTATCTTTCATAGCTTTATAAAGGTTTCAACATAAGCAAATATGTGATTTTATATATTTTAGGCATATATTAAAGTTATTACACAAATACAACAAAGTGTTGAATTTCATTTAACTCCATTTTATTTATCTTAGTCATATGAATCTCAATTAATATATAACATGTTGATTAGAAACAAATGTAAACATTAACGTAGAAAAAAATTACTTATTTTTCTTCGAAAAATACTTTTTGTCATTAAACAATATTAATAGACGATTTCACGATTTTATACTTTTATACTCATTAAGTATTTGTTAAGTTAAATGATTTGACTATTAAACTAGTAGAAAGGAATTAAGTTAAATGTACATTTAGTTAAGTTAATGCTTTTCTTCCGTGCTTGTTAACTTGTTCTCGTATATTTAATTACGTTAATCGGTACCATCTAACATAGTGGTGATGGTAAAATCTTAATTTTATGCATGGACCTTAATTGCAATTTTATATATAAAAAATTACAGGAATATAATATACTTATATATATATATATATATATATAATTTAATTTGTAAATTAGTACTCTAAACCATAATAAATAAAATGGTCTTATCTACGATTACGTCAAAAATAATAAAAAGGGCGTATAAAGTTTTTATAAATTTTTGGAATATAATGTATTTAGTAAATACATTTAGTGAATCAGTATTTATATTAAATGTTCTAAATATATTATAAGAAAATTAGTTAATTGTCTCAATATTTATAATAGAAATATTATTTGTCATTGTACATACAATGATTTCAAAAATAAAAAAAGGAATAATTTATATATATATATATATATATATATATATATATATATATATATATATTTATCCATCTATCTATCTATATATATATATATATATATATATATATATATGTGTGTGTGTATATATAAGGTGTATGAATTAATTCCGTGTATTTTATAAAAAATGATTGTTTATTCACAGAAAAATGGAATACGTATCAATCTTCAATATATCCCTCATTATTTTGTATAATTTTGATGCATTTGTAGAATATCTGATAACTCCCTTGTCGAAAAAAAGATGGAAATTTTAGTTGATGAGGTTATTAATACATTTTCAGACCACTTCTACAATTTTGAAATGTATATCAGACAGGTAATACTGGAGCGACCGAAACAAGTAATCTGATATGGCTAGGTCCGGTGAGTACGCCGCACGAGCGAGAATTTCCTTGCCCAGCGAACAATTCACGTCTTTGGTGGTTTTGGCGACATGCGGCCGAATGTTATCATGCCTCAAAATGATTTGCTTCGTTCTCTAGCCAGGGAATGATATTTTATGTCTTAAAATTCTCCTTTCAAACAAATGTGCTATTGGTTGTAACGCTCTGAATTTACGGTTTGATCAGGTTCAAACAACTCATAATACACAACATCCTTAATATCCTACCAAATACACTTGTAAAGAAGAACCTAACCATACGGCATCTTCTTTCTTTGTTTTCCGAGCTAAACTCCTTAAAAATCCATCAGATTATCTTTTGAATTTTTATCATCCGATTTGGATGATAGAAAATTGCTTGTTCGGTAGTTCCAAGTTGTTGAGCTAGTTCCTGTTCAGTCTGAGCGAATTTTTCACTTAACAGCTGCTCAAGCTCAGCATTTTCAATTTTTTTTTAACTGTCCAGGTAGTTTTGATCGGCAAGATCGAGATTTTCAATGTTTTATACATCACAACATATTCCTCCAAAGTAGTACTGATTACTCACATTGGCTTCGGTAGCATTGTTTTAACTGGAATGCGAAAAGTATGTAATGTCTAATATGCTGGTTTCCGGATGCCTTCGTATTCAGTACTATCTTGAGAGATTATGCCAACTACTTAGCTAAAATTTATAGTTTTTTAAATTTTAAGGTGGATATTTGAAAATTCTACGAGAAAATATTTTAATTTAAAACATAGTTATGATTGATTCAATGTAAAGCTCTAGTTTATTTTGTACCCCTAATAAATATAAATTTATATACATATATATATATATATATATATACTCGTGTATGTATATATATATATATATACTCGTGTATGTATATATATATATATGTGCGTGTGTGTGTGTATATATATATATATATATGTGTGTGTGTATATATACATATATATATATATACACGAGTATATGTTAGTAGTACCATTTCTAAAATTAACTATTCTTTTAAAAAAATTTAAATATGAGAGTGGACTATCTTGCTTTCTTTTTCTGTTATTTTTAGGTTATTTTTTAATTAAATTTTTCCAGTAATTATTATTCTTTTATGTCTCTTTCCTTTGATCTTGTACTAGTTGTATAAATGAATGAGTGTTTTATATGTAACAAAATGTAGTATTGTTGAATAGACAACAATTAACATGTTTTTATTCATTTAAACATTTCAACATATCTAAATGTTATAGAGTTATTTAAAATAATGCCTCTGTTTATAATATATTATTTGTATATAATCGCTACATTTAATAAACTTTACAAATATGTTAAAAATTTTCAGTAAATGAATTCATCAGTAATTTTTGCTTTATTTATAATACTTCTTTATACTGTTTTATGAAAAAGTATTTATTTCATCAAAGTCAGATAAAATTATAGACGTTTTTTTATTTTCATCTCTCCTATTTTATCTCATTTCTAATATTATATATATATATATATATATATATATATATATATATATACTTTCAGATAATTCAACAATTAAATTTTTTATTATATTATCTTGGAAATTTACTTTAAATAATTAAGTGTTTGACATGTTTTGATGTTTTTACTACATCACAAGTTTATTAAAAAATGTTTTACAATCATCAGATCCTTTAAATTTCACAGAAAAAAACTTTGTAGTTATTAATAAATACGTTTCGCAATGCAAATTAAATATTTGGTCTACGATTAAATAATTAATTTACTCGTATAAAATCACTATTATAAAAATGTGTGTTAATATATATATATATATATATATATAACGACTACATTTTTGTTTATTTTTTTTTATGCGAATGGATTAAAACTAATTGTAAAATCGGTCTACTTTTAAAGTAGAAATCAACATTTTAATCAATATATATATATATATATATATATATATATATATATATACATATATATATATATATATATAATAAATGGAGCGATCCTTAAATATAAAATATATGACATCATTATTCATAGTAAAATAATTACAAAAGTATTTTTTGGCTTATTCTTTAAATAATGCGTTACGACGGGTAGTAAATACAAGACAAATTACAATTTAAAATATGAAAAATATCGGTGTAACATTTTACCAAAATTTACAGTAAACTTTATAAAACCATAAAATATTAGAAAAAAGTTGGCTTTCAAATTCATAAATACCTTGATGCTGAATAAATTTGAATTAGGGCAAATTTATGTATCACACATATAATACTTCTATTATTATATTAAGAAATGATCAAATATTTAACAAAATTAAAATATGATTGTGAAAAAATCCAAATTTTCTCTTAATTAACGTCATATATTTTCTGCTGTTCAATATTGCATTATTATTTAGCCTCTTA
>CM068314.1:43115807-43160807 GCA_034766995.1 Acanthacorydalis orientalis
TATTTTTACTGTGAAAAAATGTTGACATATTCAGATATAAATACGTGTAATGTTTATTTTTTAATTAATGTTTGAATATTAAAGACTGCAAATGTTACCTTTCAAAATTTTTTGTGTTTATTTTATTAAATTATACTTTAATAATCAAAAGTTCTCTCAGATATTTTTATATTTTGTGAATTATAAATATTTTATTGTTTTTCAGTTGTTTTATAATATTAGAAATATGCTGGGGAATATATAATTTTTTAACAATTTTTTCTGTAAATTCTATAAAATAATACAGTTAAAAATGAATTTTAAAATGATTTCACTGATCTTGAAGCTATATTTCTATTTTTCTATTAGTTTTAAATCCGTTAAAATAAAGAATCTAAATAGATTTCTTGCATACATTTTTTAGAAACAATTATTATTCAATTTAACTCTATCTATAATATCTTTAATGTGTAAAAACATAAAAAAAACTAGTGATTTTTCAAGTCTTTTCCGCTAAAAACATAACAAAATTTCTATCTAAACGCCCGTAAGCTTAAATTAAAATTAACAATAATTAAATTTTGAATATTATTATATTATATGGAGAATGATTTATATGTAAAAGATTATTCGTAATTCCAAAAACTATAAAATAGAAAAGCGATCTAATAATTGTAGTATATATTTTGTATGTTATTTTGTACATTTTTTCTGCATTATATCTCTGTTTTCATATTGATATCATTTGATTTCTTTTTTTTATATTTCTTTTATTTTTAACAAAAAAAAACAAGTGTAGATATTAATTTTTTCTTAACAAATTCTTTCTTCATTCCACAAAGCATCGAGTTAACAAAAATTTGATCTAAAAAATCAGATTTTTCGGTAACTTAGTGCTCAGAAGATAATGACGTTATTACCGAAATGCACATAAATGACAATCGAAATAAATTAAAAATAAGTTATTGATTATTCTTAATCAAAAAAAATTTGGTGTGGTTGTGGGGTGAAAAAAATTCATTTGTGAAAGTGAATTTAGCCACAATATCAGAACTATTATTGAAGTTTCTTTAACAATATATGTACAAAAAGAGATCAATATTATCTTCCTCGAGCATTTATTATTATAAATATTATTAAATCATTAATCGAAGATAACTGTATCAATTGGAAATATTTTACTTAGAGCTAACACGAAAACAAACGCACATATAATAGACACATAATAAAATTTAATATGTATGAAGCTAAGTGAATTTGTTTTTCTTAAAATATGTATTTACAGTACAGTCGTTTTTAGTTTTATTTATATATTATATATTTTTCAACCAATTTAACATGAATATTGAATAATATTTACTATAAAATAAGAAGAAACAGTATATGATAATCTGATTAACGTTATTGGATTAATTTAGTCTCTGATTAAATCATGGATAAAATATTTCATTAGAAAGCAATAAATAGAGAATTGTATGTAAATGAGATAAATACAATACAAATACAATTTTTAACATTTTTTCGAAATCAGTCCTATTTTTAAAAAAATACGGATATTAGATAACTGTTTATTGTATAGAATCATTTAAATGGAAAAATAATTAAAAGAGAAGAAATCCTTTTCATCATTAGATCTATTATTTATAATCTATTAGTATTATATTTTGAAATTTTTATAAACAAATTCTTAAGAGTTAATGATTTTTCCTTTGAATTTAGGAGAAAAAATATGAGTAAGTTGAATTAGATATCAAAAGTAGTACAATTTCATTTGTTTACACTACGAACTTTAAACTATTTTTTTTTGAAAATATATATATATATATATATATATATATATATATATATTTCTGTTGTATAAGATATTATTAGCATTGTTAATGATTCCGAATTTTTATAATTTGTGAACTTATTTCATAGCTTGATAACAAAGTATGAAAATGTAGAAAAATTTACATATCTTAAGTAATATATTTCTTCGTATCAGACCATAAATGCTTACTTGAAAAATTATCTAACAGTCAGTAACGCTTTTTTACTTTTACCATCAGGATGTACAGTTGTAGTAAAAAATGGTATTTTATCACAGATTTATTTTTTCACACAACTTTTTACATCACATGGTAAATCAAACCTCACAGTTACCACAGGCGGGTATAATTCCCGAAGTTCGTAACGTACGCGTATTTAAACCACGACATTCACACACGTTCATACGAACGCGCACACACGTACGTATATATATATATATATATATATATATATATATATATATATATATATATATAGATATAGATATAGAACATAGCAAAAACGGTGCAGTGCAGTATTTCGGCGTAGCGTTAAGGTCCTGGTAATAAATTTCATCACCTCGAAAGGTTCAGAGTCGCGATTCTCTCCCAGGTCACACTGGCTGGCTCATTGGCGGACTGAATGACTGCCGGCATCGCTGGTTGCGGTGATAAAACCAAGCCACATCAGCCTCCTGTGGGATGGAGTTCACACGTTGAGTGGAAAAGGGTCTGCAGATAATTAAAAGCCTCTGTTGGATTTTTTCAACATCTTTCTGCACCTACACGGTTACCACGCTCATTCTTCTCAGTTGTACTGACCTCAATGAAAACCACTTGAAGTACTGACATAAATGTGTTGTAGGACTGAGATATTTTATGGTTACAACGATTCTTTTTGTTTTTAACGTACCTCCTACTTTTTTCTAATTTACAAACTTTATATGTATATATATATATATATATATGTGTGTGTGTGTGTGTGTATATATATATACATCAATTAGTAACATAATTAGTTTAAGATAAACTTTTTTACATATACAAAATAGTAAATAAACTGACATATATAATATAAAGTTCAATTTAATAATAGACTTATTTAAATAACAAAAAAAAATATTTTTAAACCAGTAGTTCTGTCTATTTGGTTAGAAAAGATGTTCTTTTCATATATATATATATATATATATATATATATATACATATATATATATATATATATATATAATTAAGAACCTTATTAAGAAAAAAATCTTCAATAAAGTATTATATTTATTATATTCATTAACTTCATATTTATATCAATTTTATTTACAAAAATATGCTTCTTAAGAATTTATTTTTCATTATAACGTAACAGATGCCTTAAAAACGAGAACTTATTTTTTTTCATTTTTTAAACATTATACATTACTAAAGAAAGGCTTTTTCAGTGATTAAGTGGCTAATTTTCTATCTTTAATCATATTGTATTGGGCGAGTGTAAAAAATGTTGATGGGTTTCTTATAGATATTTTATTAATGTAGTTTTATATGGCAACATTAACAAATATGCTGATGTAATATATACAGTTAGAAAGATCATAGTTTCAGCTATTATTTTAAGCAGGAGTTTGTCTAATTTAGTTGTTTTGAAATGAAATTGAAAATTAATATTGATAAAGTCAATTTGCATGTAATTATGATTTACGAGTTTCGGAGGCAAAAAGGCAATTCGGGGTAAAAAACTATTTGCAACGTGTTTGGAGAGAGCGCTGTGTCGATTCCAAACAGTGAGAAATGTTTTGAAAAATTTAAACTGGATGATCTTAACCCCGACGACCACCCACACTCCGATCAGCCTTCTGGCGTTAAATTAGTGTCCATTCTATTGTACGCAATGTAAAGAACACTAATCTACGAATTTCAGAACAAGAGGTTGGTGAGAGTTTAAACGTTGATAGATTAACCATATTTCGGATTTTTTTAAAAAAAAACGCAGATATAATTTAAAGCTTGATGCTTGGATGCCACAAGATGTGACAGAAAAGAATAAAATGCATGTCATCTGAATATTTCTAAGTATAATACTTGTATATCTCTAACTTATTTATCGATTCTTCTATTTTTACAAACAACTATAAGTTATCATACTGCAAATATAAATGTTTTTTGGCACAATATAGAAGTATCTAAATTTACATATAGTATGAAAAAATTTGGCAATGGTTCAACCATATTTAGAAAAGATTCGCATATATTTATTAAAAAAACTTCTTCTACTTTATATCATAAAATTAATATTTATAGGAAACAAGATAATATTTCAGCACTGACAGTTTATAAAATGTTAAAATTCTTTAATATTATAGTTATTTTTGTTGAAAAGTTAATAGTATGACTAAATGTATTTTGATATTGTAATAAAAACCTTTTTAGCGAAGTAAATTGACATATTAGTTTATTGGTTAATATGTATGAATTTATTTACTGTACTAGATTTCGTCTTTTTAAAAAAATAAAAAAGTACTGTAATTAATATCTAGTGAATTTATAATTTAACATTACAAACATATTTAAAGAAAAAAATACAGAAGAATAAGCTATTATTTCTTCTTAAGATTCAAATAGTACAGTAAGTAGAAATGGATATTAATTTTTCAATAACTATTTATGAATAGATATATAAGTTCCAAAAAAAATTAAAATAATAATATTAAGATAATATCGATATCCTGATAAATAATGATCAAAAATTTTAAACTAATAAATAGTGCCTAAGCAGCATTAATCAGCAAATAAAGATAAGCGATTTGAAATTGAATCAATTCAATAAAAAAAATGTAATATTATTCTCAAAATTAAAACAATATTATCGTAATAATAATTATAGAAATTTTATAATTTGTATACAAACATCTTCAATTTGTTCAGTTATATAAAGTATGTATTTAACTGTCTTAGTCAAAAATATTTTTTAATATTTTATTATATTTTTACTATAAAGATATTATTTATACATATATATATATATTTATGTATATATATAACCTCTAATACGTGTGTAAATATATGTTATTGTTTAAATATCGTATTAAAATTATCTCACAATAACAGAAAAAAATACGACGACAAAAAGTATTTGCAAGAACAAACTTAATTAAAACAAAAAGTCCAATAAAAAGTATAAAACTAAGTCAGCCGTATTTTAAATGAAAGTGATTTAAAAAAAGACGTAATGAAAGACGAAAAATAATAAATTTTCTGGCATTTACAAAAGGCATTAACAAAACATCAAACTCGACACAAATACACACATCAACAGCAGTATCCCGCCCGTCTCATCATCCTGCGTACACACCTTGTCTGATTAATAGCCCTTATATATTCTTCAGGCGTCGACGCCGCGACGCTACGAGCTTTTAATTTCAAAGCTCCGTTTAGTGCGTACGTCGACGCGTTCGACCGAGACACACGGCGCGACGCCTGGCTCCGTAGCGCGAGGGCATCCTGTGTGTATGTGTGTCCCGCATCGTCCACAGTATAAATTAAATTCCCGGTTTCATTCAAAACGCGCATATTTCTCACCCACGCCGTCTTCAACCTCTAGCTCTGTTGCACTGACTCATGACTACAAGGAAATTCACTCATAAGTTCAATCTAATTTATGAAAGATAATTTATTAGTCTTCATTATAGAGCTTTTCTACATTAAATATTTAGTTATGTATTTAATAATGTAAAATATAGTTTCAAGTAGAATCATTTGTACAAACTTTAAATGGCACTTTTTTCCACTCTGAATATTTTAAAATTCCTTAATAGAACAAATATGCGTGTTCACTAAAAATATAAGCTATTTAAATAAAATAGTTTATCAAAATTAATCAAATATAAATCATTCATAAATGACCTGTTAATCGAATTTTTGTATACATAAACTAGGCAATTAAACGTTAAATTATTTTATGTGAATCGATAATATTAAACCGTGTCTCGGAATATAAAAATAAACAGTTAATTATAATTCACTGTACAATGAAATATGCATATCACTGGAATAGTTGATAAGCAGTTATTAATTTTTCAAACGCTACTTTTTCAAAAAAAATATATATTTACATTAGCATAGTACTTTCAAATCTCACTAAACTTTTTTCAATAATAATCAATTATCTAATCAAATAATTTATTCTGTTTTTAAGTATATATATATATATATATATATATATATTCACATATCAACATGAACCATAAGAAAACTAGAAGAATGATTAAGGAATTTGTTTACTGGAAACAAAATTAGAACAAAATAAACAGTAATCAAAATCAAGCAATTAGTTTGAGCTCACTATTACTAAAAATGAATCATCATAATGAAGAATTTACTGATATGATGAAAATGAAGTATTTCACTTCAACAATTTTCTTTAAAATTTATATCGCCGATTTAACTTTAACTGACTTTTTAAAATTATTCACTCAATATTCTTTTACCATTTTTACATACAATGAAATATGTGTTTTAATACTTTAATGACTTATTTTTAACTTAGAGTCAAACCTAAAATATATATATATAGTACTTTAGTAAGCAATTTGCCTTTGTACTTAATTGTCATTAATTAAAAGATTAAAATAATTTAAATACCAATATATGACGACCATTTCATTAACTAACTAAAGTTTGAGTGCTTTTGTCGAATGAATACAGTATATATTTTTATTTGTAAATGAATGAAATTAACATTCATGTTTCATTTTATAAATTTTTACAATATTTTCTGTTAAAACATTTCCATTAATGTTTTTTTGTGATTTTAATCTTACTAAATTAAAATCTAATACTTTGCCAACTTGAAAAGACGGAACATCGCTTTTTCAGATTTATATATTTTTCTGTTTTTACTTTAGCAAAGAAAAAAATTTCTATAAGAATATTTTTCTTATACAGATATTGTTTTATTGACATATTGAATTGACATAACAGTATTTATTTTTTGGAAAATAAATACTGTTCATAATAAAATAATGTTATTTTGAAACAATATTGGGAATAGTACATCAAATTATATAAATCGTTAAAATATAGTATGATTAACAAGCTTTCAATTTCGTTATACAAATATAACTACATCCTGAATAATTTCAATAAGTTCAATATAAAAAGTTGATATTTGTTTCTCTGTCTTTTGATATTTGTTAGAAGTATAATTACATTCTAGTAGGAGTTTTATATAAATAATATCGATATATTTCTGGTTTTAATTTTAGTATTTAAATCTATTGCATTAATAAAATAAAATAACTATTATTTCAATTAATAGTCGTTAGTCTTTTTCTTTAAATTAAAATGTATGAATAACTTTTGTAGTAACTTTTTAATTTGGATTATTTCTAAAATATCTAACTTATAATGTGAAACATAATTTCAATACATTACTAACTGTTAACGTTGCTAAACTTTTCTGTAAAGCTTAAATGTACATTTTCATTTCCGTGAATCAAACTTTGCCTTGTAAATTTCATCACTCAGCCGTATGTACCGTAAGACCTCATGTTTGACAAGCAAGTTGCGGCCAATTTAGTTTTTGTGATCCGAGAAATGCGACACCATGCCAGTGCTCACTATGTTACCTACACTACAGTAACGGTGACGATGACGGTGACTAAATACGCGACGTTTGACGCAATAAGGGCAAAAGATGGAGGAGAAGAAGAAGACGCAGCAGCAGCAGCACCAGCAGCAGCGTTATTATCAGAGATGATGAATACGGCGATGTCAACGTTTCATTTGAGGGTAACGTAACCCTGGTTGGACGGAATGGTCGACTGGTTCGTTGACGTTGCAACTCAACCTAAACGCTAAATATTAAAGTTTACACCGCTGCCAGGTCGTACGTATATGACGACACGACGGCGGTTAGCGGAAATGCCTTCTTAACCACATTTTCAACGTTCGTGCCGCGCTGACGTTTATGAAATGTGTTTGTGCCGACGTGAATCGTGACAAAATACGTGTTTGTACGTTGAAAGTATTTTTTCTCTTCACTGAAGATTTAGAATATATTGAATCATCTTTGTAACAGTCTATATTAATGTTCCGTATGTACATATAACATTAATGCATAAGAGATCAAACAAGAATTGAAAAGTTTATGAAATTTACTTTTTGTATGTTTTTAATATATCATAAATTTAAACAAACAATGTAATATGTATACATTATTATATTCACGGTTTTTTATTTGTGTTGTTTTTCTATCAATTTGAGTCACTGAGCACATTAATACTTATCTGAGTACATAATTTGTTTGAACATTTTTCTTTGCAACAGATTTCATTTTATAGATACAACAGAAATAATAAAGAATAATAAGTAGTAATTATCAAATACACCAAGTAAACAACTGTTTAGAAACCGATTTCAAATATTTAAATAAAAACAAACTTTGAAATACAGACTGAATTATTATTAAAAATAAAAGTATATTAACTAATTAGTGCATTAAATAAATTTCCATTAAAATTTGCAAAATTCTCTTACAACATAATTATTTTAAAAAAATTTAAATCCTATGTAAAAAATATAATTATACAAGGTCGAGATTCGTGAATAAATATGTAACGTATCCTATTTTAAATATTCCGAAATGTTGTGTGATATAAAATGAACAGAATGAGATTGTCTTATACTGAAATGAAAAAAATCGCTTTATTTTTTTGTAACTTAATAAAAAAAATAATAGAAGTAATTATCTGAATAATTAATTTTGTTTTAGAAGAAAAAATAGTATTTGAAGTATGCCAAAAAGTTAATATTTACATTAGTAAAAATCAATAGATTTAAAAAATTTCTATTTTATATTATATTTCATTCTAGAATGAATATTTTTTATCAGATATAAAAGTCTTTTTATTAATATATTATTCAGTTAGATAGCAGTTGTTTATTTAAAGTCAAAGTAAATAAAAAAGGAAACATAATCGCCATAAATTCAAATATAAAAACTTACATTAAAACTCATATCTAAATAATATAGAATCGTTTTCATTTCTAAATCATTATTATTAATGTATTAAAAAGTGTTTCATTTCATTTACACACATGAATATATATACATATATATATATATATATATATATATATATATATATATATATATATATATATATATAAAAAGAAATGTACGACAACTCGTATGATTATATTCTGAAATTAAATTTGGCGATACATGCATAAACCAGAAATATAATCGTATTAAAATCAATAAAAGGTTCCCCTCGTAGTAAGTGAAAATTTTTTTTATTTTTTTCAAAAATAAACACAGATGAAACAACACTGAAACAAACAAATACACAAACTAAAATACCGGCAGTGAAATTATAATCAAATTTTTACAAAAAACAAAAACAATTTATGCGTAGTGGTACATTTTTTGTTATGAAAAACAGAAAAATATGTCATATCAAATGGAAAATAAATCTCTGAAATCATTTTTTGTTTAAAATTATATGTATATATATATATATATGTGTGTGTGTATGTATGTATATAATATGTGTGTATGCGTGAAAAAGGCTCTTTAATAATAATAATCATAAATTACATTTTAGTTTTCCACTCGTTATTTACTCAGTAAAAAAAATATTTTATTTGTATCAATGTTTAGAAAGACATGTAAACAAAAATTCTTCATTATGAATATTAAATAGAAAACAGATATTGTTTAAGAAACATTTTTTAACATATGTCGCAATGCAATAATAACATAAAGAAGTTTGATATTTTTTTAAAGAATGTAAAATAAATTATTTTTTGTTGCCATAATGTCAGTCTCATGTATTTCAGTAAAACAAAATTGTATGTAATTACTAATTACAGGGGTAACACCAAATATTCACGGTCTAACATTTTTGTGCATGCGCACACATTGCGAATCTGCGCTGTAGGATAAGTAAATAAATTAAGGAAGTAAATGTAAAGAAATGTACAATAACAATAATTAGGTTTTCTTGCTACTGAAATTATTATGAAATATCATCTAACAATATTTTTTCCCTTAATAATATTATCAACAAAATTTACATTTTAACCCTTTGCGAACGAATCTTGCCATACACGCGGCATCACACTTCTACTTACTAAGTCGATTGTAGCCGCTAAAACAGCAAAAAATAATTTCGTTATCTCTACCATCATTGGATATGTTACCATATTTATCAATAATTTGTTATTAATATTTCATCATAAATTTTGTAAACTGTTATTTTATCTAAATCTAAAATTCCGTTCAACACGATATTTTTTACTTAAAATTTTATATTTAACTTTTCAGTACATAATGTCACTTTATACAAAAAATATATTCGACTCCATGAGAAATACAGTTGAAAAATTTCTTGTTCGCAAAGGGTTAAAATATAATAAAAAAGTTAATCATTTACATATAAAATATTTCTTATACATAAACTATTTTTATGTGAAATATAGTTTTACATAATAAAAGATTGTATAAAAATTAAATTTAAATTATTTAGTCGTTAGATTATTATGCAAGTTAAATATTAATATTCTATTTCTTTACTTATATTATAAGTAAAGAAATAGAATATTGTTCATTCAACAAAATAAATTTTAAGAAAAAAAAATAGGTAAAACATTCACCAAAACAAAACTGGTATGACTTTTATTAAACGCTTACTGTATACAATAATAATTACCGTATACTTGTATGTTCAAAGTCATACGATCCAATTTTAGCATTTTCATATCATGCGATATGTTAAATTGAAGTCACGTTTCGAGTACAGCAACTCTTTCGCCTTATGTTTTCTAAAGCCATGTAGCGACCCATGTCTGCTGGTCTGATTAAATATAGTCAACGTTCGCATCATACAAATAATATTAAGTATTTTATAATATTATAGAATTAGCTACAAGCATGGTTTGTTGAGCAAAAACCTTAAATTATTACTGTTACATGCTACTTTGATATCTCGACCGTGTAATTTTATTTGAAGTTTTAAATTAATTGTTTACATTTTCTTTTACTCAATATTTATACATGTACAAATAGATAAACGAAAATATAATTACATCTTTCAGTATTATCTCCTAACATGATTTGTTGATATTTTATTTTTATAATATACGCAAAGAATGATACACATATTATTTTTTATTTTCTCAAATCAAATGTTGATTTGAATTATTCTTTATTTTTTGGTTATTAAACTTTTTTCATTTTTTCATGCGCATTTTCATGACAACATCGTTATCGACAGTGTTTTGACAGAAGAAAATCTCTCTAAATTTTTCTGTATCTTAACGCTTTGATCTTGGTAAAATCATAATCATATCATAAGTTTTGTAATGTGAGATTTGTCTTCTAAATTTCATAGTATTTATTCGGGTGAACAATTACAAAATATTCTATTTATTCTAATTAATATTTCATATATATATATATATATATATTTATATATATACATATATATATATATATATTTATATATATACATATATATATTTATATATATATACATATATATACATATATATATATATTTATATATATATATATATATATATATGTATTTAATGAAGCATTTATTAAAATATTATTTTAAAAAAATCCTACCTTTCTTTAATGCATGTCCTCATTTGTCTATTCAGAACGTTACTCTAACAACACTATTAATATAAAAACTAAAATATTCAACACGTGGTTGATAAAAATATCATATAAAACAGATAAAAAATACGAGTCCAAGAGATTCACGAATTAATTAAATATTCACTGATTTCTTTACGAATTTCACTGCATCAATTATAAAATATGGTTTTACAACACTTGGTAAAATTTAATTTTCGTATGTAAATCAAGTTTTCCATATCTAAAAACGTATAAAGTTAGATTTCGAAGCATGCGCATAGAGCGATTTTCACTCTAACTAGTATACACTAATAAGTGCATAATATTTATATATAAAGAGCATTATGTAATAAAAGAAAAAGAATGTGTATCGGTTATTCAATGTTAAAAGGATGGAAATATGTAAAGAATCTTTTACTGCTTAATATTTTACCAAACAAATTATTGAGTTCGACTGATAAATAATTTTTGAAATGTTCGTTTTTGACATTTTATTTGTTGTTTTCCTACTAGTAAATAAGAAAATTTGATTCATATACTTCCTCATTAAAAGTAATTTATTATATAAAAATCCTACATACTTATTTAAACATGTTCTTAATTTCATACAAACTATAAAAATAATAATTCATATGTTTATAATTCACAATTATGATATTCTAATATTCTTTATTACTATTTAGCTAAAAAAGTGATCAAATAGCTATCATATATATATATATAATATATTTGTATGGATGTTAGCAAAAGAATTTTTTGAGAGTTGTTAAATACAAAATATTTCATTAAAATTACAATAAATCATATTAAAGATATAAGACAATTGATTGAATTGGCATTGCAGAATATACACTAATTACATTACTTTGAAAAACATTTGGAAATGTCTGGGAACTATTGTGTAATGACTTTGTTTAATGGTATATTTTCAGTAGTTAAATTTAATAATGTATATTTGTGATGACAGTCATATTAATTTAACTTAATTATTATATGTAAAATTGTAAATTCAAGAGTAAATTAAATGAAAAATAATATGATATTCAATCATAAATCACTGTTTATTAATTATATTTCTTTACGCTTTAATTATGCTTTGAAAGAATAAATAACATATACTTTTCTTGATTTTTATGACCACAAATCACAACATTGTTCTAATCAAGAAATTTTCTATAATTGATTATTTCAATTTCTGATTGCTACTTTTACGCATTTAAATAAGGATGTCATCATCCTCAGAACGATGTTTTATATATATATATATATATATATATATATATATATATATATATATTTAAATATATATATATAGAGAGAGAAGGTGGAATGAGAGAGATGGGAGAAGAAAGAGAGAGGGAGAAAGAGAAAGAGAGGGAAAGGAAAAGGAAAAGTGAGAATTTATTTTTTTAAATTAAA
Organism: Acanthacorydalis orientalis; assembly: GCA_034766995.1. Lineage (NCBI taxonomy): Eukaryota > Metazoa > Arthropoda > Insecta > Megaloptera > Corydalidae > Acanthacorydalis > Acanthacorydalis orientalis. The sequence goes on from CM068314.1 coordinate 43,128,636, forward strand.
ATAAAATTAAATCTTTTTGATCTATAGCTCTTTCAGAATCATGGCATCGCATCATTATTAACCTTGGTTGATATTTTCGTAGTGTCGCAAAAATGAAATCATTTACAAATTTAACAACAATTATAAATATTATATTGTAATAGTTTTATTTCTTTTTATTATATATTCAGAATTTTTTATCTGTGATTTTCTAATTTTAATGAAATATACTATGTTTTAAATATATAATATTAAACAAATTATTTTAAACTCTTGAGTTGAATGATTAAGAAAAAGAGCTAATACCTTAAAGAATGATTGAAATATCATTATAATATATTTATTCTAACTTTAAAGTGAATTGTACTTTTTATGTTAAAATACATATAAATACAATTCTTTATCTTTAGATACACATGAAAAAAATGTAATGTACTTAAAAAGATATAAAACTATAAACCAAATTGCATAATGATTCTGTAAAGGCAAACAGATATAATACATACACACACACACACACATATATATATATATATATATATATATATATATACTATGGGTCTTCGCTCCCTGTTCGCTACAATCACCAACCCTTACTTAGGCTTTCTCGCAAAAGTATTAAAAATAACGTAAAAATTAAAAAAAAAACATGTTATCCCTCATTTAGAATTTTAGTTCAATTGTATTTTAGTATTGAATTTAACTGCAGTACTAAAAAAAATAACAAGACCCCTGCGTCCCCTTTTACTACCTCCATGTAGAAGCCTAAATTGTACCACTTTATATATATATATATATATATATATATATATATATACATGTTAGTGTGATTTTTAGAATATTTTAGCAACATAGATTAGAACTCTGTAATTAACGAAATAAGAATGCTCCCGTTCAAATTCAACATTGAATAATATAACAAATCAAATGGTTACCTTGTAACTTTAATTAAATTGTTCTGAGAGGTTATACTTTTAAATTAAACCTTTATATTTAATGTATAACCAAATATTAATGAGAAGAAAGTTTTGAAAATAACGTACAATTGGAAACCAAACTTTCACTTTTAATTAGATAGCTTAAGTTACAGATATATTTTAATAATTAAAACATATCTTGGTAATGTTAAGCTTAGAAATATTTCGTGAAGTATAACTTGTTTACTTATAAAATATAACATTAACAACATTAAAGAACCGTTATTTACTAATTAAATATTAATAAAAATATATAATTCGCTACGTTCTTGAAATGAGAGATTTCCATGATAATATAGGCTTTATTATAATTAAAATAATAATTTCGTTCTAGAATATTTAAAAAAAGTACCTTAAAACTAATAATTCTAGCAGAAACAAACAATAAGTAAATGATATAAATCGTACTGGTCAAAGGACATCATCAAGTCCGACGTTCGTTAAAGAACGACGGTGATGCCTGGTCACGTCGAATTTTTATTTTCCGGTCACGCGTTAACGTCCATCCCGGAGCAAGATCCGGTGCCTGTCATAAACACTCCGGGGCTTAGTTGACTTGCTTTTATCTGTCCATCTTAATCATGACGTGACTTACAATTTATATGATGAAAAAAATTAAATTAAAATTTTGCTCTTATCGTCAAATGTTTATCATGAAATAAAATTTTGTTTCATTTTTGTTCGGTTAATATATTTTTATTTCCATAAGATGACGAAGATTCTAGATAGTAAATATAAAAGACATTTTCTTTTTATAGAGAAACATTTACTTAAGGTTATATAATATAAACTGAATTATTCATTTTATAACATTTGTTTAATATTTCATAGATAAGGAAATATTTTAATTTTCATTGGTAATGAAAGTTTATATATATATATATATATATATATATATATATATGTTTCATTTATATTTTATGTATTATTCTTTATGTAAACCTAAATAAATTTTGTATTTGTTATTGAAGATATTATTAATAAAATGAATGTATATTAAAAACCATAAGAATTTCTCACAGTAGCTTCTTTAAAAAGCCTTGAATAAAAATATTTGTAATATAATAATTACTTTATATTATTATAAATAATTAAATCGATAATTTTTTTATGAAATATGATATATATTTTTATTAATGAAGCATAAAATCCCATTCTCTTTAACAATAATATTATAATTTGAATTAAAATATTTTTTAGTATTTTTTCCTTTATGTACATATATATATATATATATATATGTAAATATATATATATATATATATATATATATATATATATATATATATATGTATATATATGAAGCAATTCTTTTGAAAATACTGTCAAGTAATTAAGATAGCGTGCAATTTTATATAGGTTTAAATTAATAAAATATTTATATTTTAAATCAATTTACATTATAGGAAAGTAAATATTATTTTTTATGTTTCAGATAAGTTTTATTATAATATTCAGTTATTAAAATAATTATCAGAAGGTGTTAAAAATTATTATCATAAAAATTATTTACTTTAAGATTGAAGATATTACTTTTCATTAAATATTTATTTATAAATAAAACAAAAGTATCTCCATACTTTTGTATGATACAGCTGTTAGAACCTTTGTTAGGAAATTTTATAGTTAATAATATATGTTGTATTATAAAAAATTATAATATCATTGCACTCATTACTTCGAAGAGTTTTTTGATTTTTTTTTTAATATTTGTTCTAATTTGGGCATTGATTTTCTATTTCGTATAATGATTTATACCCAGTTTGATAATTTTAATAAAAATCTCTTTTCTATCTTAACTATAATGTTTACTGTAATTGTACAATTAAATTATTGAATGAAACTGACCTATATTTTTATAATGGTACTTTAAGAAGTGAAACAAATTGAAGTCTATGAATCTTGTGTTAATATTGTATCAATGCTCAATGAAGCCAATCTTCTGATATCGGCCATGTGTTTATTTTGTTGATTTTTTGAAAACAAGTTTAACTGAACTTATAATGGTAGATTGAAACTTAAGTGAAATTGAGAAATTATGTTTTTGCAAACCGATGTAAGTTGACTCACAATTAAAAATTCTTTTTGTGGAAGTTGTTACGAATAATTAAAATATAGTTATTTGAAATATAGAATTATATTATTACTTTGAATTAAATTGAAATAAAAAATCCAATATACGTTAGAATGGAAGAGAATGATCTTGCAGTAACAACAGTTTATACAAATGTATATAAGAATAAACATTTTTTTATTTAATATTTGTCAGAAAAACTAAATAAATACTTTACATATTTATCTCAAAAATATACTTTTTCACTGAAAAATATACTCGCTATAAATAAACTAAGTAATCATATAAAATGTTTATAATAAGACTAGTTAATTTTGTCCAAATGAATTCCTAGTTTCAACAGCATTCAGATAAGTTTACTATATATCTGTTAAAAGTTAGCTTTGTATTACTTATCCAGCTATTAGTACATAAACAGTAGAATTCTTTATTAGATTATATATATATATATATATATATATATATATATATATATATATATAATATTATATCTATATATATGTGTGAGAGAGAGAATGTATTTATGTATATATCTAAGAAAAATAATGATTTTTCGAAATTTCTAAGCAGTCATATTTATTAATTTTTGGGAAAATAAATAAATAATTTACGAACCACACTTTTTTGATCCAATTTAAAAGATTTTCTTTTTGAAGACTATTTGATTTTTCTGTATTTTTTTATATTTTTCAATGACAATGCCTTCGTTTCTGTTTTCTCTAAAAAGCGTGAAAATGCGAGAAAATGCATTGAAGAAAAATAATATATCTTTCAAATCTTTGACTATCCTTAAGCAAATGTCACCTGTTTATTTTATTAAACAAAATTACTAGAAAGAACAGAATTGAAAATAATACAAATTAAGTTCTATGATGGTTACATGAATAACTATGAACTCTAATTAATAAAATAAATGCGTTATTAAAATTCTGAAATAAAGATAACAATCCGTAAAAAATATAACAAAAAATGTTTCCGAATAAAAAAATAAATAATTTAATGGTTTTTTGAAAGAAAATCCGATTTATATTTAAATTTTTTTCGTAGTTACTCTAATTCTCTAATAATTAATTAATTCTCTTTCAATTCAAAACTTTATAAAATAATTTTCATAATAAAACAACAAAATTCATCATTATTTCGTTTCATTAACCTCTGATCTTTCATACCTTATTTTCAATATTTTCCATATGTCCAATTGATCGTAAATTTTCAAAATTTATTAATTCAGAAATATTAAATTACATTAAATTTTATTGTTGAAAAATTTTAAATTATAATTTCATTATCGAACACCTACATTTCATATATTCATATATGTATATATATAGTTTTTATATATATCTATATCTATATATATATATACACATTTGTATATTGATATGCATATAAAAATGAAAATTTATAAGAAAAGTTTTTTAATCAAGTATAATTTTTTGCAGGATGAACTCTGAAAAGTATTTTTTTACAATCGAATTTTTTTAAAGCATTAGTCAGATGTATTTAAATATATTCATATATATATATATATATATATATATATAAATGGTCGAACGAATAAATTTCTATAAAGATATTCATTTTATATCGCGTAATAATCTAAAGATATGTACAACAAAATTTAAAACTCATCTATGTAAAAGCATATACTTTCTCCAAAAAGTTTCCTTTTATATTCCGCCTGAGTTTATCTCGACGAAGGAATCAAAAACTTTTACATTCCAAAGAACAAGTTTATTTAATCTCGAAAATGACCGAACCGTATACATTTTCGCAGCAGTCTTTGCGGAGATTACCAGCCGCCGTCTATTTTGTTCCAATATCTTCAATACGCGTCGGCGATAAACTGTCGAGAAAAAAGAAACTCACAACAACGTCTGAAATAAAATAAAATAACACCTTATAACAAAATGTTTATATATTCCCTATCACGTACACAGCGGGTATAGAGACATCAAGTTCAAACAAATAAATCTCAGATGCAGTGGAAAGAAAAGACAAGATTTCTGGGGCGTGTTGAAAGATGTGGTAAAAATGTTCCGCGTGTGTGTTTGTGTGTGTGTATGAATGTTTTCCGTCTATGTGTTACAGTGGCGCAGCATGAATGTCGAAATTCCTAGCGAAGCGAATTCACAAGATAAGGAAGATGTTGACGATGGGGACACCAGCCGAGCGCTTATTGGTGAAACGCGCCAGTAACACTTTTTTACGTCGACAATAATTTTGTTAAATGCAGAGCTTTAGAGCTTAAAAGTAGTGAAAAATAGTATAAGATAAAATTTGATTTAGAACAAATGATATTTTTTTAGTTTCGGCTCTGTGGTAATAAAGTAATATTTTTTCCAAAAATCCTTTTTTTTTGTACTTTATATTTTTTTACAATAAAGAAATTAGTAAAGATTAGTGAATAAAAAGAATGTGCCTTTGCGAGAATTTCACATTTGTTAGGGAAATTTTAATTTTGTAAAAACCTGGATTTTTTTATTATATTCACTTTTTATGACACATATTTTGGTAACATTTATAATTAAAAAATATGTCATTTTAAATTAACGCGTTATGATATTATTATTTTTGAACAAATGCTTACTGTTTTTCATTGAAATATATACATACATACATATATATATATATATATATATATATATATATATATATTATTTCTATAGGTAAATAAAATTAATTTTATGCCACTTCTAGATTAAATTCACATGAAAGTAATCACTTAACAAGAAATAATATAAATAAATTAATTAATTAATCAAAAATTACTTTCGAGTATAGATAATACTTGTAAAAAAAATTTAATTTTCTATTTCCCTGAAATTTATTTTATTCTATTAATATTTTATAACTATTTTCCTAGTCTATTTCTCTAATTCTATGAATGAAGTTTATTAATTTTTTTCGTGAAATTCCAAACTAAAAAAATAGTAATTATTTAAAAAAAAACAGTTTCAAATATATTTGGTACAAAACAACTTTTAATTCTTATTTTATATTCAATTCCTATTATTCATATTTTCTAATCAGTTTCTTCTTTAAATCCAATAAATAACAATCCTTTCGTTTGAGACTTAAGAATTATGTAGGTGATTTATTCTCTCAAAGAACCAGTGACGAGTTTCTGTCAGCTGAATATTCTATGCAAGCGCTGGGTTAATTAGAGAAATCTCATTAAGGAAAAACATTTTAATTTAACAAGAAGATTTATTTGATAGTTCTGCGTAGTTATGATCTGAAATAAATACTGAAATAATACTGTATTTTCAATAGCAAAATGTCTTCCAATTAAAATGAAACATATCAAGTTTTTTATTATAATAAAAATTACTATTTTTTTATAGTACAAAATTAATTTTTATACAAAATTATTTGAAATTTTTTTTGAAATATTTCATGCATAAATTTATATCAAAATTAAAATTTATTATTTTATGAAAATCTTTTCTGTTGTTACTTTCTATATTTTTTGATCATTGTGAGTTTTGTTACAAATGAATATTTTTTTTTACTTTTCTATTAACCACATTATTGAAAAACTGTGTACTAAATTTAAAATTAAAACATAACTTACTAGAAGTTTAGTAAAAAGTCAAATTCATTATACATTCAATAATTTAGATAAATGAGAGTATAAGAAACGAGCTTAGTATTATGAATATTTTTTACACATTGACTAAAATCTGAATAAACGAAATTATTAATAGTTCTAAACTCTGAAAAAAAGTTCTGTTTGATAATCGTATCTATTCTGTATATTTAAAAATTTTGCGGTTATAAAATGATTGTAGATTACATTTTACTAGTATTTTCTAATATTTTTGTATTGTATTTTATTATAGTGAAAGCAAAAAAAGTGTTTCTTTTTACCTTTAGATATTAAAAGTAAAAGAAATGACTATCTAAAATACATGACAATGATCATAATTCTTTTAAAATATATTAAAATGTATTAAGAAAAATGTATTAAGAATTCACAAGTTTTCTTAAATGCTTCGAAACAATATTGACAGTAATATTTACTGCCTGGCCAATTTCATTTGTTGTCAAATAGTGGCCACTCTCAACCATGGTCATGATTTTACTAAGCAGAAAAAAACTGGACGAATATATGTTATATCCCATATATTTCAATAATAAAAACGTTTTATTCGAAAGTAACTAATTTAAAATGTATTCCATCTATACATGTGATCTTATTAATGTAACTTTTTATTAGCCTCTGCATTTTTTGTATTTGAAATCAATTCAGATACAAATAATATTTTTATATTACGTAGATTTTATTTCTTGAAAGATTTTGTATCGAAATTTAATATTATTCATTCCAAATAAGAGTAATTATTATGATAATAATAAAGAACATAATTATCCATAATTAATGTGTATATTTCATGTCTTTTTTTAAATTTCAAATAAAAAAGTTTCTCTTTCTTGAAAAGTATCATTTACTACATAAAAAATAGGTATTTGTAAAGATATTAATAAAATAGATATTTGTAAAATTATTGATATTAAGTCTAATTAAAACGAATCTCATAACTGAAAAGTGGAAATAAATAAATAATAACAACTTTAATACATTAAACCAATATCGTGTCTAAAAATGAGAACGCAATTTGTATTAATTTTTTTCTAAAGCCGTAACCCAAAATGATGAAATATATCTATTTACAGTTAATATTTCCATTACGTTTTCACACACATCGAGTTGATGGTACGATTAGTCGTAAAATATGCAACTAATCGGATTTTATTCTACGAGATGACTCTGATTGCTTTTTGAGAGCGCACGGCTTGCAAACTCACCGTAGTGTAATTTTAAATATTTATGAAACTGACTTCTAAATTAACGTATATCAATATTACGTACAAAAATGCTAGAAAAAGTAATACATTTCTATTTTTTTGCGTTATTAAATATGCACACTTCAATTAAAAATATAATTTGTTTTTTATATTCTAATACCAAGATAAAATATTATTTTTAATCCAAATAAAATTTAACTATAAAAATATTCATGAAATAAATGCTACGTAACTAAAACACGAGCATTACTTTCTGAAAATTGTCAATTTGATAAATTATAAAGAACTTTACAATCCTATTTCTTTATAGTTGTGGAATGTTTATTTTTATCTCATATTATCGATGAAGGATTATCCATATATACATATATATATATATATATATATATATATATATATATATATAATAAAATTAAGTTCAACATTAGCCCTAAATGATAAAGAATTCAGCTATTTCAGATAACATAAAGACAGAAATTTATGTTAGCAAATATATAATAATTAAAAAAGTCGCTTGAAACGGGTTAACAAAGTATTTGAAAAGAAAATGGGTAACCTTTATTATACAAAAAGCAGAAAACAAACAATAAAAAAATATTTAATAGAAAAAAAGTACATAATTAAAAAAAGGAATGTATAGGCAGAATAAAAAGATCATAAAATACTTTCAATATAACTGGAAAAAAGACTATGTTGTTCAAATTTGAATAACTTGGACGATATCTTGATCCAGAAGTGAATCATCAAAAACGACAAAAAAAAGATTCTTAACAAAGTTAAGTAAACAAAATCATTTGTATTATGAAAAAAGTAAAATATTTTAATACTTTTCAGTGGAACATCGGAAAAAACACGTCTATAAAAACTTTTTTATTAATTTGAATATCGTCATCTGTATACAAATAGAAAGAAAACTTTTGTAACAATTACATATATATATATATATATATATATATATATATATATATATATATATATATATATATATATATGTATATATATATATATGTATATGTATATATAATTATTTAATATGAGCATTAATGTTCAGTACTTGAACTATAATAGTTATTATTATAGTGACCAAAACTCGATTATATGTTAGTTATGCTCTATAAGTTTATAACTTTTCAATCAGAATTTATTTTCAAAATAAAATTAAATAACATTTACAGTTATATAGATAATTTTTTGCTATATGAGGGTCGTAAAGTACTAATATTGTTGAATTATAAATATAGTAATGTGTTACCTGAACGGCATATTGATTTACAATTAATTACACCTGCCACCTAATTTATTAATAATACTTTAATCTACGGAAAACACATTTATTAAAGTTTTCATAAAAACGTGCGAAATGACAAATATAAGTATGGCATCTAAAACTGGAATAGAATTATTTGCAATTAGACTAATAGAGATCATTTTTTTCTAATCGCAGAATAAGTTTTAACCAGTAGCTTCCTCAATTAAAAAAAAATAAATTAGCAGTGAAACGTCCCCCCTGGGTTGGTTTATTTCTTCGTAAATTTACAAAATGGCACTTTTACTACAAAAAGAGAATATATCTAAATTAAATCATTATTTTATGATGATTTTTTTGAAGTACTTGCAACTAATGGTATGCTATGGTGGAAAAATCTTGTATAATTATGTGACCTCCAAGACATCGATATAGTTTTCTGACCCAGTATAACAAGACAAGGTGAAGAATTGGATAGTTGTACAAAGTATCTCCGTCATAAGAGCATTTTTTTACATACAAATTGGTAGTGAATTTATGAAAAAGTTCAGGAGAGAGTATGGCAGTGTGATGAATGATTGAAATTTTTCTTTAAGGATTATTTTGAATTTGATGAAAAAGTAAACAGTTCTGACTGGATTTACGATCGATGGAATGTAAGAAATCCATATTTCTTTGAACAGGAATATATTGAGCAATAAAAAATCGACAAACAAGAGTTATTTAAATTTAAATGTGTTTATATTAAGTTGTTAGAAAAATATTTCCCGTTTTAAGACTTTCAAATTCATATATTTTTTTTAATGTAAGTAGTTTAAGTGGTTCAGAACTGTTTGATGACTAATGCCTAACTTTTGTGCAAGATCTCGAATTGTTTGCGTGGTTTTGATTCGACTAACGCCTTCAGTTGGTCGTTTTGAAATGAAGAATGACGCCCGCGAACTTCTTCATCTTCAAAGCTCTCGTCCCCAACATGACATTTTTAGAACCACCATTGCTGCTTTACCATCCATTTTGAACTTATACAAAAATGCTCTCATTTTCTTCTTTTCCATCTTTAATTCAATACCAAAATTTGAAGCAAAATTATTAATAAAAACAAAGTCAATGTTACCAAAATACAGAACGAAAATTCACTTTAAAATTTTATTAACATGAACACGATGAAATGACACTCCAATGAAAAAAAAAATGAAGTTAGAATTCAAAAAAAACCGAAATTATTTTCCTACCAACGTAATTGATATTTTTACTGCATATTTATTATATATATATATATATAATAAAAATACATGTATATGACAAATTCTTGTAATAAGACAGCATTTTATCTCAAAGTTAAATTTCGTTATAAAGAACAGTGATATCGGTTATTCTATTTCAAATGGATTTTCTATTAAAAATTCATCCGTATCACACTAGAAAAACGTTCTTTCTCTCTTCATTATATATATATATATATTATTGTATATATATATATAAAGAGAGAGAGAATGTTTTCTTAAGGATAATATATCATTTTTCACATTTATCACATAAAAAAAAATTTGAAAAAAGTGCTGATTCATTAATTTCATTGTGCAGTCGTTCTCTTAGTGGAAGTATTTTATTTATTGGAGTCTCCCTATAATGATGCTTTTGTAAAGGATACATTCTGGAGTAATATATCTATACATAAAAAAAGCTAAAATAAATTATTACTAAACTAAGTAATGTACTATGTGAAACAGAAACTTTAATGTATTTTATTGCGTCTCTAGTAACATTTAAACCGTGTCTCTTAAGATCTCTATTTATTATGCAAACGAACTGGAGTAAATGAACGAATTTGTTTAATGTTTGCGGTATAGCGAATATCAACGAATGCATTGCATTAACAAATGCAGAACATCAAAAGATTCTGTACTCAGTTTACATGGTTATATATACATTCACTTCATATAGATGCAATATGTACGACATAGAGACAAATACCATTAAACGAACAAATTCGTTGACATTCCGTATAAACCTGAGATTGTTTGTATAATTATATATATATATATATATATATATATATGTATGTGTATGTATATATATATATATATATATATACGTATATATATATATATGTATATATGTATGTGTATGTGTATGTGTATATATATATATATATATATATATATATATATATATTTATATATAAATTTAATATATATATATATATTAAATTTATAAACCACAAAATATTTTTGCTACATCTAATATCTTTTAATTATCTGTTTTAATTAATAGGATATTATATATTTCAATACCAATGCCGTAATCTTCAAAGAATAAATTTATTTTTTTTTAGAATATCTAAATTTATTAGATTTAATATAATAAGATTATATAAAGATTCTCAATTTGCAAAATAATTATTTGAACATTTTTTATTCAAAAGCAAAATAAATGATACAGGTTATTTCATATATTACAAAATTGGCTTTCTAGTTTTTTTTTGAAGAATATAAATTAATCGTTCTACTAAAAAATACAAAATTATATAATAATATGGTCTTAGTAACTCAAATCTAAATAGATTAATTCTTAACTCTTTAAATAATTTACTATATAGTCAATAGTAGTTTATCAGTAGTAATAATATATATGTATATATATATATATGTGTGTGTGTGTGTGTGTTTGTGTGTGTTTGTGTGTGGTTTATGTACGAGTATGTATGTATAATGAAGTACAATTGCAATCAAGATAATAATAGTTATGTTTAACTTGCACTGAAGTAACTCTTACAACAAAAAACAGTAATTTGCTAATAACTAATAACGGTTATATGGATAACAGAAACATATTTTACCAGTTTGATCTAATCGATTTTTTGTTGCTGTGACATTTCAATTATACGTACTGTTTCTAGAACAATAGATGACTCGTATTCGGCACGCTGTTTTGTATTCATGCTCTAAATGAATGCTAAATCCTCAAGAATTAATCATTCACGCTTGTTATTCAAATCGAATTGTAGTTTTATCATTTTCAAATCTCACAGATACAGTTTTTCACTTATTTATTTGAAATTTAATGATTGTGTACTGTTTTTATAATAAACGTGCTATTTAAATGATTTATTTTTATTATGTCTTTAATACTTTACAATACAATAATTTAATTATAAAAAAAATGTAATGAAAGAACCTTGAAGTTAATGATATTTAAAATTTTAAAAAGTTTTAGTTCATATACGCGTTTCTGTGAAACTGGCATGTTACACTTTTTAATATAATTATAATTTAATACTGGAAAGTGTATAAAAAGATGTACGTAATATTATACTACGGCCTACACGTAAGTATTATTATGAAACATAAATCATAAACAGTGCCAAAAAGACCCTCCCAGAAACAGAGTTTGTAATTTAATTTTAATTTTCACGGCTATAAATTGTAACGTGTATATTCTAGATACATAACTATTATATCATTTAAATTCACTTAACAAGAAATACCATTTATTTGAAAAGTATTTTTAAAATTTTTTCACACTTATTAATTTGAAAATAAGTTCACACTTGCTAATTTAAATTTTTATAAACACGCATTTACTAAAACCGCCATATATAAATAAATATATACACACCTCATACATCTATATATAAATAAATATATACACACCTCATACATCTATATATACATACATACATATATATAATATTATACAGTATTATCAAACATATAAAGAAAGCTTTTATTAAAAATTTATACTTTCAAAAAATTATATTTAAGAAATAATACGTTTAGTTATATAATATATATATATATATATATATATATATATATATATATATATATACATATGTATATATAATTTAAAAAATAATCAATTCATAAATTATTTTATGCAATGAAATTAATTCACAAATAAAAAATTGTTTTTAAAATAAATTCATTAATTTTTTTTAAAAAAAAACACGACATTTTCATATTTGTAACTTTATATTATTGCATTAAAGTATAATTATATTTTTGAATTGTTTTCATCGTACATGTTACTGAAATATAATTAGTAATTATAATGAAAAGTGCAATATTTCATGTAACAAATAAATTTTTAAAATTAATTAAAAATATTAGTACAAAAAAATACATACTGTTATTTTTATTCGGTTACGTTGATTATATGTGAACGAGAATGTGTATAGTGTGAGAGAGAATAACTAAAAAAAGTTGTGAAAATGTATGTTTGAGTTCAGTATACAACTGGGATTCGATTTTCAAATCAGTTGTTGCAATGCATGTTGAAATTATGTATTAATTATGATATTATAGTCATCAACTGTTACATACTCACACTATTTATTGCCATTAATCAAATTCAATATAAACGAAAAATATACACACAAACTATGCGAGCTAAAATTAAAACAGACCAGTGCATTACATTACCTATTTTAAAGAGTAATTGTAATATTTATAGTAAATTGTTTGTTTTATATTATGTATATATATATATATATATATATATATATATAAATATATTCTAAATTATAAACTAATAACTATTTTAATAACAAATTTTTCTATTCTTCAAGTTCATTACAACTAGTCTATATATCAGGTTTTCCCTAAAGGAAGTATATCAATTTTTCATTTAAACTGGACTTGTACTTAGGCATTGGTATGAAACCAAAATCACAAAAGCACCCAATTGTTTCATTAATAAGAAATGTACATAGTAAAAGCTTAAACTCAATTACCAAATATATTTTATTAATTGAAGTATTGAGAAATATTGATGGTTGTATTTTTTTCGCAATTATTGCAAAATTAAAAAAACATCTAAAAATGTATTTTAACAATAGTTGTATGAAACTTTCTATAAATTTCTTGAATTCAGTTATTAGTTATTTGAGGATAATTTGAAGCGATATTTAATAGAACTCTTAATCTGTAATTGTTTTCAATTACATAAACTATAAAATCTGATATATATATATATATATATATATATATATATATATACATACATATATATATATATATATATATATATATATATATTAAGTAATGAAAAAAAAATCAAAGCAATTACAAAGACAAAAAAAAGCCTAAAAAATAATTTTTCATGAAACCAAGTCGTTTCTTGTTGTTTGTGATTAAGAAAGATGAAAAAAATATTTCAATATTTTATAAAATTTGGATATTTAATATTTTTATTTTATTGCATCAGTTATATACTAGGAGTAGCTAAAAGTTTTACTTACGATCTCATTAGTATTTAAAGATTAGTATTAAAAGTATGTACTTTAACAGATAGCCTATATCTATGCTTAATTAGACTAAATTTAAAGCTCTATATAGACACTATATCAAAGGATTAAAGAAGAAAAGTTTAAAAAAGGATCAAGTGTGATTTCAAAACGGTATCTTGAAACCTTAAACAAGTTGATGAAACGTGCTTGCCGCATTCAAGAGTCACTATGACTGAACATTGATTCATCATAACGATCCAAAATCACATACTTCAAAACTTATCAATAAATCCTTTAGGAAGAACAAATTTAATATTATCTTTACACTACGGATTTGGCATTATTTGACTTATTCGTATTACTAATAATTTATCTTAAAAATGTATTTTAAATCGGATGACTAGTTGAGACTGCTTTAAAAGATTAGCTGGAGCAACAAACAATAAATTTCGTCTCTGACGAAATGAAAAAAACTGTTACACTTTGACAAAAATATATTTACAATGATAATTATTATGTTGATAAGTAAATATATAATTTTAAAATTGTATTATAAGCTTTCTATCTTTTTTCTTCCATGCAAAAATCCAACCCATTCAATAATTATGAGCTTCATGTCCAAATGTGCTATACGTCCAAAAATGTCTGCCCTCTTCTTATATATATATATATATATATATATATATATATATATATATATATATTAAGAAGGGAGCAGAAATTTTCAATGTTTAGTACACACACACACACACACACACACACATATATATATATATATATATATATATATAATAAACTTTTTCAAAAACATTTTATTAATTTTCCCAAGATACTTTTAGTTATTCTTTGCGTACAAAACAAATAATACCATATTTAATACCGTGAAAAATATTAAGAGTCCATAGTCTAATTAGCTTAAATTTATACATGTATTTTTTTATTCATTTAAAACCATATTAATTCTTTCATTTTACATATTTTTTTTAATAAAGACTAACTATATTATTCATTCGGCTATAGAATTTGCCTCAATTTAATGAGGCGAATTCTATAGCTGAATAACGACATTTTGTCTTTTATTAGTATGTATTGTAGTGCTTTTCTTCTCTTGTACTAGCTTCTTTTCAAACTAAAATAGCACTCCATAGCAACGTTACTAGTTTTCTACCAAGACACGTACAGTTTTATTAAAGTCTCAGACATAAAGATTTTTCCTGAGACGAAGACATCAGATCTATGTTTAACTTAAACCTAAAGTTTTATATAAGTTCTGAACATAAGAATATCATATTTCTATCTATGAAAAATTCATAATGAATCGTGCTTTAAACTCTGTTTAAGAAAGAGCTGTCTAGACTATATAATCTCAAATCTTTATGAATAATATAAAATTCCGAAAGTATCAAGAAAATTCAAGTTATTTTGTGCTTTCGTATTAAAAATGTGCTGCTTGAAGTATATTATTCTTCTTACACTACTTATTAATTGTAAATAGAATCTAAATACAGTAAACAGTTTCTTTTTGATAATCTTTGATTCAATAGTTTTTCCATTCCTTTTCACTCTCAGAGAGAATATTTTTTAGAAAAATATTTACTATTATCTATTTTTTTAAATATTATATATATATATATAATTGTAACTTTATTTTTTTATAAATCTAAATCATAAGTTCAGATTGTGGATAAGAACTAATTTATTAAAAAAATATTACCACAAATCAACGTATTTATTAATTTCAGTCCTGACAAATTATAAAATAACATAAATCAAAAATAATATATTATATTATGTCTATAATGTTATTATTTATTGGGTAATTTAATTTACTTTTTGTAAAAATGTATTATGTTAGCATAATATATAAATAAAATATAGTAGACATATTTTATACATTTAGGTTCGGCTTTCAACCTTTCACTCCATTGAAAGTTGTTTACCTAATGGTATTGCAGATTGAGTTAATACATTACGCAGCTCTAGATGAATTAATGCAAGCTATATATTACTCACTGCCTTGCAATGTACTAACATATATTACAAATAAATTCACTTTGTAATATTTCGTAACGAAAAATATATATATATATATATATATATATATATATATATGTGTGTGTGTGTGTGTGTATGTATTATCATTTTTTCTATTTAGCATATTTTATTTATCATTGATAGTACAATATTTTGTCTAATTTTCTAATATTTTTAACCACCAGTTAATTTAAACTATTTAATCCTTTATCACTGTTAATTTAAATTGTTTCAGCAAAGAAAACTACACATTATTCAGTAAAACTATTTTAGTACTTTAACGCAACATTTTTAAAATTTTAATTTTTCTTATGAATATTTAATGCCGTTTTGAAAAAAATATTTTAATATTTATTTCTTTATTACATTTATAATATTGATAAAAAAATATATTATGTGAGAAAATATTTTCCGTTTAATATAAAAAATAGTATTAAAAATACCACTTTCTATATTTTTAAGTGATTTATTATATTTTTATTTCAGACAAGCTTTTAAAAGTAACCTGTTTCTGAACAACGGGACCCACAGCCCATTTTCATTTTTAAAACTCGACATAAAAAATAAAATTCATGGAACTAGAACTATATTATAATTCATTAGAACTGTTCGCAGTATTCCCTAGATATTGCATTTTAACTAAATTTAGATCATTCTGTCCTAGTAAGCCTCAAACATATATGAACCGTATAAGGAATATATAAATTCATCTTATACAAATCATATTTGGTTTGTATAAAGTGAGGGTGAGGGTCACTATCATCCATATATGATCGTTAAGCCTATAGAACGTGACCTACTTTGGCGTATAAGGATCATATAAAGTCACTTTATATGCCTTATAAGTTTAATATAATGTATATAAGGTACCCATATAAGGATTCTGATCCTTATATAGATTGTATAAGGAATATCTAAAACATTATACGAAAGATATAAGGTTAAAGTTTACTGCAGCAATAACATGAAAAAATCATATTTTATTATTCGCATTTGATATCAGGCACTCGAATAGAAATAAAATGTGATTTTAATTAAAAAATATATTCAAAATATCTTTTTAAATATAAATTTAAATAATAATTCATATACATATATATATATATATATATATATATATAGTACACATTTATATATTAATTTGAAAATGTAAACTCATTAAAAATATTTCTGTTTTTATTAAGTTCACATTAGGTTTTTAAGTTAAGGTTTTTAAGAATTGAATAATTATTAAAAATAAACTTTAAACAGTAAGAATTATTTTTTTATAAATATACTACGTGAACAAGAGATGAAAAGTCTACTCTTAATGACGAAATTATTTGGAAAATGCAAAAAATTGTATAATTGAAAAATATTTTAAGAAAATAGAAAATTGTAAAATATGTGATTCAAAAAGAATGATATTTCTCTATTAAGCATTATTATTTCAGTCACAATTATAATCGTAGTGGAAATTATGTTTTAACTGAACGTAGTGGAAATTATGTTATGGTTTATCTTTGAGTGCAGACATGAATTCATATCTTCAAAGAGCAGTTTCGATTTTCAACGTCTTCAGATAAATTTTGATCTGTAAGTTTACAGTCTACCAGAGAGAAGCATAAGTGAAAATCGATCGTAGAAGAATAACTCATACGTGGATTTCGTAATTCGCCCAGAACAATTAGGAACAACATATATAGACGAAAATAGTGTATTAGTTATGATTATATTATAAATATTACTAATTATTTGTGATATTATTACATTTGCAAAAGTCAAATTAATTTTTTTCTTTTTTTATGAATTAATCGGTTATTTTAACAAATTAATTCCTGTGTCACCCCACAAACCACACCAAAATTTTTCAATGAAAAATATTAAAAAAATTACTATTGATTATTTTTGATTGTCGATGGCAACGGCATCATCTGCAAACCACCAAGGGGCTGAAAAATGTAACCTTTTAAATTTGAATATTCTATATGTATACATCAGTACTTCTCACATCTAATGTTTCTAATCTTTAATATCTTTCTTGAAAATATCTTCAAATGTTTTTTTATTTCTATTGCTAGAGGTATATTAGAAGGCGAAGATCGTTTTGTCGGCTTAGAAGGTGATGGTCACTTTTTTTGAGAATCCCAGGGAATCATTTAGATTGACTACTTAACAAAGGGAAAAATGATAACAGGAGCCAATTATGCAACATTATTGGACTGTTTAAAAGAAGAATTGAAACAAAAACGACCAAAATTAGGGCATAAAAAAGTGTTCTTTCATCATCACAACGCACCATACAATCAACTGTCGCTATGACAAAATTGCACGAATTAGATTTCAAATTGATTCCTCATCCACCCTATTCTCAGAACTTGGCCCCATGCAACTTCTTTCTCTTCTTAAACTTAAAAATTTGGCCCCATGCAACTTCTTTCTCTTCTTAAACTTAAAAATTTGGCTCAGTGGAAAGAAATTCTCGTCGAATGAGGATGTCATCGCTGCTGTCAATGCCTGTTTTGCAGACTCGCTGAATGAAATTTATAGCCTTCAATGGACACTATGTTGAGAAATAAAATGGACTTTTTCAAAAAACGGTGTTTAACTTATTTTTTTACCATAAACCCATCAAATAACTCTCATATATATATATGTATATATATATATATATATATATATATATATATATATCTGAAGATTCAATTTTAAAAGATTAAATTTTTCTGTAGCTTCACGCTCTGATGATGATTCCGTTATCATCTAAGTTTATATAAACAACAATCTAAAATAATTTATTGAATATTTTTCATCAAAAAATTTGGTGTGGTTTGTAGGATGAAAAAGGAATTCATTTGTAAAAATAAATGATTAATTTACAAAAAAAAGAATAAATTAAGTTTGACTGTTATAAATTTAATAACGGAAGTAATAAGTAATGTTTATAATATAATCACAATAATTTATA
This sequence comes from Acanthacorydalis orientalis, assembly GCA_034766995.1. Taxonomy (NCBI): domain Eukaryota; kingdom Metazoa; phylum Arthropoda; class Insecta; order Megaloptera; family Corydalidae; genus Acanthacorydalis; species Acanthacorydalis orientalis. The sequence continues at coordinate 43,147,935 of CM068314.1, forward strand.
AATTTCGTCTCTACTTGTTGTTCGTAATTGTTCTGAGTGAATTCCGAGATCCACGTATGTGTTTGTTTTTTCTACTATTGATTTTCGCTTGTAAAAGTGAATTTGGCCAGTGTCAGAACCGTTTTGTCAATAATTGATTTAATGATATGTCATATAAAACAAGAAAAAAATTTTATTTCGTTTAATATTTTAGAAACCTCATATATACTTGTCATTATATATTAAATTAAATTATAACTTTTTTTTAATTGTAAGATATATGGAAGCATGCATCTTAAAATGTGGAGTTGAAAATATATATGTATAGTATTGATTAAAATTTTGAAAATCAAATATTAATAATAATCGTTATATATATATATATATATATATATATATATTATTTAGTATATATTTTCTATTAATAATATACTATTTTGGTCTCCATAAATTCCAAATGGATTCCGTTTGATTTAATTCGAATAAACAACAATGAAATTGAAACGTATTCATAGAAATCCTACGTATACAATTCATTACAGGAATACTACTCATTCTGTATTTAGCTGAGTATGACCCTTATAATCCATGCTAGTAGTATAAACCAAACTGTACGATCCTGTATTTTTAACATGATATAAAGCTCATAATGCTTTTCTCGTAGATATATGCAATAAATATCATATTCTACATGAATAGAAACACGTATAAATAAACACATTTAATAAATTTTGTGAACAAATGGGTATAAAAAAATTAAACGAATTTGAATTTGGTCAGTAAAATTATGAAAAATGAATTTAGATTTTCATAAATTAATTTTTCAATATTCTGAGCATCACACTTTTTCGTTTTTCTTTACCTCAGTGATATCAAAATGCTATAATTCCTATCGACATGCATATAAGCAACAATCAAAAAAGATGAATAATCAATTATTGATCTTTTTTAATTAGAAACTGTTGTTGCGGGTTGAAAGAGATTAGGAAATTTAATTATGAATGTAAATATCTGCACGGTATCAAATAGTATATTATAACAAAATCAAACATTTTCTGAAGCATCACATCTTCGACGCTTGGCACCAAAACTAGACGAATTTGATCGCAAACAATCTATGGAGTCTCAAATAATCGGTTCGTGTCTAGAAGGTCGTTCTCATAAGACTCCGCATCGACAACACAAAAATTCATTTCAAAAAACGGACTTTGACCAATGATATGTTGGACACTACTCTGTAAGAGTTACATATTTTAACGGAGTGTGTTCTTCACAAGAAGACCAAGAATAGGTTAGAAATATATAGGGAAATCACTAACGTCTTTGGTGATAACTTCGACGACGCCAGCCGAGTCCTGTCTTTCGTCAAGTAAACTGGACTTTTAATGTAATGTTCTTTTATACTGATCTTTTGCTTTAGTACGGTATGCCGTAAACTCCTTACAGCATCTTTCCTTATTTTAATATGTAAAACTCTTAAATCTATGAATTGTACTATACACTCGCAGTGTTTCGACATTACTGCCTTCCACTGTTCCGTCTTTGTGTGAGACTTCCACGATTTTTTATACTATTTATATGCGTTGTCCAATGAAGGTCAACAATAATTTTAACAGTTCAGTTACTCTGTGCTTATATCATCGAATTTATGTTTAAGCGATTCAAAATTAAAATCAAAAATAATGTTATTGGTATAAATTTATACACAGCGCCTTTGAGTTGCGCGTTGAATGATATTGACATTGGGATTCCGGGATCTTACCCAATGTCTTTTAAGCCGGTTTAAACAGGAATGTGGGTTGATGGTACGGAGTGTTGGGTAAGCTTAGAAGTTGGAGTTCCGGAAAAAAGATTCAAAAAACTAAGAAGGATTTAACAATTAAACATGGTACTTTTTAGATTTCAATCAGTGCTTCAAATTCAGGTATTCAATATGAGATGCGTTTCATTTTATATTCATGTTCGGTTGCTAATGTCTTTAGCGGTTGACTCGCCTATAAACCCCAAATGCCTATCATCTATCAAATATTTTTAAATACATTTTGAAAGTATCTAAAAATCTAACATTTTAATAAACACAAAAATGACCAAAACATTTCCTATGAAAAATATATTACTTTTAATTAAAATAGTTATTTCATAAAAATTGCATTTTTTAAATGCAATTTTTTATTACAATTACAATATTAACTGTATAATTTTTGATATTTACGTATTTTTATTATTCTATTTCTTTATTATTTTTTAACATAAAAACCTTCTTTTTTATTTACATTTTTCATTTGTATGCTAGTAAGAAAGATGTTTTTTATATTACCTGTGCAAAATTTACAGAAATGTGTTAGAAAATTGTTTGTTATAAACTATTTCTTATGTTTCAGAAAATATAAAATGAAATGTATAATATTTATTGTTTTTTATTCTTCTACTTACAAAATTAAAGTCAGAAGTTCTCTTCTAGAGAATTGTACAATATTGTTAAAAACTCGCCTACATTACAAACATATAAATTTTCGGATTTGTAATAAAATATAAACCGCTACTTTCGCTAAAATGGTAGTAATTAATATAACTTTTTTTTATAATATTAATAATAATCAATTTATCAATATATTTGGAAAAAAGTACATGTTATTTTAAAAATACCAGTCCAGTTATATTCTTCATATTATATATTGTAGCGTTCTAATCTTTTCTAAATACAAACTACACGTACATTCTCATATAAAAATTTGTAGGTATGTATATATATATACATTAGAACATATATAGCTACATAGAATTTTATACACATAGATTTTCATTCGCAAAGAAATAAAAATAAAATAATCAAACGCAATTTTAAAATCATTATTAATTTATTTTTTTTTAATTTTTGTTTATCAAAAAATATAATCAATTCCTATATTTTATTTAATAATAAAAATTTTATGAATAAATTCCTGTAAACTAAATTATGTAAATCATTTAGGGAAAATCAATGAAATTTCATTCATAAAACATAGCGCAGCAAAAGACAAACATTCTATGCTCGTTCGTATTTTTCTATACTTCTTATAATGAAAATATTTCATGTATGTAAATATTTGTTAAGCTGCAATGAATAAATTATGAATCAGTTTTTTGAAAAATCTTTTAATGTATATATGTCAAATTTCATTCATAAAAAATATGTGTTATATGAGTGTACGATATTCTTAGAAACAATTTGTGATCTTTCTTATTTTATTTTTATATATATTAGTATATATAGGTGATTTAATTCTTTCATATAGAAGCCTAAATTAAGTCACCTATATATGTATATATATATATATATATATATATTATTATATAATATCCTATATTTATAAGTAAAAAGAGTACTATTTGTGCAGTAATAATAATTATAATCAAATATTTCAACACATATTGTAATAATTCGAAGATGCAGTACGTAACATATATCTTCATGTAGACACACAAGTATATTCCTTTATACATAAAACATAATTTAATACAATATTAGTAAGCAGTATTATTCAACACAAGAATAATATTCAAAATCTGTTCTAGAACGAATCTGATGGCTTAACTGATGATACAAATTTTATTATATTCTGTATCAACACTTTAAGATTCCACAGAAATTATCAACGTTTAAAATTTCTATGATGATCATATAAAACTTTTTATTTACTAATTCATTACTATACTAAATATATAACAATAAACATATAATTGTAATATATAAATTCACTTTATAGTTATCCAATTACTTTTTTTTAATAATTCTGATCGAAATCATTCATTTTTATTTCATATCCATTTATGTCTCGAATATATTTATATATATATATATATATATATTAATTTTTTTATTGGACATTTCAACACACTTTAAAGAAATAAATAAACGCGTCCGAATTTCCTGCAACTTTCATGTTCCACGTATCAACATTCAAAAATTGTCATCCACATCCGTCGATTTATATTTAGCAGCGGTCTAGCTAATGACTTTGTTTTATAGAGAACTGCCGGAGCGTTTCCCACAGGACGCAAACAACTGGCAGCCTGCGTTCCAACGGGGATAGCCATCAGATGAAACGCAACGACTGTAGCGCGGGATGCAGGCTTTTCAAAATGGGGATGATATGGGTAGACATAATGGACGCCTCCGTTACGATACACCCACGTCGCTTCATCACACGCTAGCTGACAACATAGCGAACCAAAAAGTTTATGCCATACACGTTGAGATAAATACAATTTAATCCCGTCGAAATTTCAGTAAATTTAACGAAATAATCATACGGACTGGCAGGGATGATGAAATTAATTGATACTTTGATGAACTGTAATAGTAATTGAACGCAATGGACGGAAAAATGGATGTTTTATTAAAATAAACATATAGACAAATAGATTCAATGTTTGCAATTCTATTAGCTACTTATATATTCACAGAAATAGTATTCGAATTCAATGAACATTGTATAGAGGCTTATTTATGTATTTGCATATGCAAACGCTAAATAAACAAATTTACTAAATTTGTAAACAACTATTAAAAAAGCTGTGGAACTAAAACAAAAATAAAAATGCAACATCCCAACAAATATGTACTTTATGTACTATTAATCCTCGGCATGTGTATTTTTTTATGGGAAAATCGTAATTGATAAAATTTTCGACATTTTTACTATCAACATCTCCATAAAAATTTCAATTTTCATTTTCAAAAGATTATTCATATTTAAAATAATTTTCCTATAATGTTATGATAGTGTGGATGTATATACTTAATTATTATAAAATAAAAAAATTCTAATTAACAAAAAAGATTTTTCCTACTTTTTATTACAAATAAAATGAAATACATGTTAGAAACATTCATTTGTTGATAATGAGTCACTGGACGAATCTTTAACAACATTCCGATATTGTATTGAAAAATATATAATATTATTCTTATAATCAGTTTGAATCGTTTAAATATCCAAAATGGTTCTTCGTACTTTTCAGCATTATTTCAACAAGTATTAGTATGAGACTGTGGATTATCTTAAAAAATAACATCAATAGGATTAAAACGTATAATTAAAGTTTCATATATGCTGCGAAATGTTGTTATATTCAAATAAACTAAGTTGTTCAAAAACAAGTTAATTAGAATCAACATTAGGAAAATACATTTTCGGATTTAGTCGAATAAGAACATAACTAATACGTACATACATTCATATATATATATATATATATATATATATATATATATATATATATATAAATTGTAACTGAAATCGTCAAAAAATTCTCGAATATTTAAAAAAAATTTAACAAACCCTTGAATTGTTTTTCCTTATTAAGACATCTATATATTATAATATTACATTATTGTTCTGATAATTGTACCTAAAATTATTATTATAATTACTATGCTATTAGTTTGATTTCAATACGATTACTTACAAAATTAATAATAAATTAAAAAATTGATATCGGGAAGATATATAAACTTGAAATAAAATATTAGTAAAACTACTAGTATTATGATATTTGAGAAAATATTGTAAAAGTTTTAATAAAATCACATATAAATAAAATTTTCATATAAATTTTTATTGTAGTCAAAAGTTTCAGATAATTAAATTTATTGTTGAAATTTATTTCAACGGTACCAATGTTAACAATCAATTTAGACAAGAACTTTCGTATATAAATCTTATGATAACCCAAAGTTGCCAACTGTGGTGACATTATCATACAGTGCTATTACTAGTCAAATAACGTAGAACGAGTTCATTCACAACTCAAAATAGTCTATCCGACAAAACTTTCTTCCATTCAAACACTTGCGTACCTTGTATGTTATCATTATTTTAAACTTTCAATAACTGTCAACTTTCTGAAAATTTTGTTTTATCAAATTAAATATGCAACTATATTATATATATATATATATATAAAACAAATGATAATAATTAAATGCCTGTTTTTACTAATTCAGTACAAAGAATAAACAAAAGTGTTCAGAGACACTGAATCTTTTGAATTATAAGAGCTGCTCTATCATTCAGTGAATCCTCAAAAAATTAGTGTATATATATATATATATATATACACAAATAATAATAATAATATATATATATATATATACACACAAATAATAATAATATATATATATATATATATATATATATATATATATATATATAAATATATTTGTGTGTGGCCATAAATTAAAGAGACTCAAATTTTATTTATGGAATTTTAAGTTTTAATAACTTTTTGAAAAATATATTTTGTTTAATTTTTTCTCCTATTTCCAACGCAAAAGCAGTTTAAGTATAAATAAATGTTTATTGGTATCAAAACATTGCTCACCAAGGATATATGTTAATACTGTTGATTTTATACTTTGGAATATATATATATATATATATATATATATATATATATGTATATATATATATATATATATATATATATATATCTATAAAGTTATATACTATCGCCAAAAGTTTGGGTAATGCTTTAGATTTATAAAATGACCACATTTTAAAAATTACAGTACAGTTAAATAAATAGGTAAATAAATAGTAGTTTCATGTGTATACAAAATTTTGATAGAAGAAATAAAATATTTTAATTGAGTAACATTGAATAAATAATGGGGTATGGAATATACATGGGATAGTGGTAACATGAGAAATTTGTTTTATTATACTAACAGCCGCGACAGATTCATTAAAGGTAGTTCAATTTGTATCAATTTCAATACAACCTAATTGTATACAAATTATAGAAGTGCAAAAGAAATTAATATCGAAATAAGTAATACCAAAAAAAGTATTGTTTTGAAACTGTGGATAAATTCACGGTTACAAATATTTTTTTCACTTACTTTCACAAACTACTTTGTATGGAAACTAAAAATTCATTTATGACAAAAAAAAAAAAATTAACAGATGAATTTCTATCATCACACTGTTTAAAGAATTAAATTTCTTAATATTTATTCTTAATACATAACTGAAATGTTTATTGCATAGCATATATATAAACTGTAGTAAAATGTTATGAAGGGACCGGATACTTTTAGATGAAACAGGAAAAGAAAGAATTAAAGTTACTTGTATTGTAAAAGATCAGAAGATAATATTGCTATAGAAAATAAATGTATATTATGAAATTTATAGCACCGGAAACGAAAGACGGAAACGACGAAATGGACGGAAGTTACAAAATTTTCTTGTCTAAAACCATTATTAAAAGCGTTTAAGTTGAACTTGCTGATATATACGCATTCTAATTAAATAGCTTTTCTTAAACTCAAAAAAGTTTGTGGGTGATAGTTCTACTGATTCATCCGATCGTTTCCAAAAAAAAAAAGATCGCACATATCCAAAAATGATAAAATCTATATTACCAACGCCGAATCATGCTGGCAGTTTAATTATTGTAAGAGATGTTTTCTTTTATCAGGAGCTGGAGATCTATTTCGTATCGATTTATTCCATATCAACAAACAGTATAAATAACTTGAAAAACATACGTCACGATTTGATTTAAGAATTTTGGAAATGAATTCTTTTTACAGGAAATGGATATGATTCAATGATTAGTTTAAAGCGATACAGAAATGTTTGAACAGACTAAGAGCCACGAAAACGTTAATAAATATAGTTATCACATGAAAAAAACTCAAATGCGTCATCAGAAATGAAAATCCATGGTCTAACATAAATAAGGTTTTATTAAACTACTTAGACACAAACTCTACTGGAAGAAAAGAGATACTGGAAAAAGTTGTGGTTTGTGTAGAAGTGGAAAACTCAACTATAAAAGCGATTTTATGTAAATAAAATTTATTATAATATTAACGACTATGTTATTGAATTGAATTCAATTTGAAAAAAAATCATTTTTCAGTCAAAAAACTCGATCTCTTAATAAAAATTTCTCGTGTTCATAAATTATAAACCATATATATATATATATATAGAAAGAGAGAGAGAGAGAGAGAAAGAGAGAGAGAATGAACAAAAAAATTGTTGACATTAAATCTTTGAGACTTTATTAAAGAGATATAGGACCTTATACTTCCTCTTTTTAATAGATATGCATTTTTTATTTAATTTTGCATTATATAGACATTACATGACTTATCGTTAAATAAATGTATATTGTAAAGAAAATTTACAGGAAATGCTCAAAATTTCTTAATCTTTTAAAACTAAATAATATATATATATATATATATATATATGTATATATATATGTGTGTGTGTGTATGTACAACTAACAAAAATATTAATTGATATTTTAATACAAAATAACGCATTTCAAAGAATTTGAATAGAAAGCGAATAATAATAATTAGAAAAACCGACTAACTGGTGTGTCCGTGCTTTTCGTAGCATTTATAAAAGCTGAAGGAAAATGATGAAATATATTTTTCAGCGAATAAAATATAATTTCAATCTTGATACAATTACGTATAGCATCTGATTAAATTTTTGTCCTTTCAATATTCACGCATGTATAAATATAGGAATTCTACGTTTATAAAATCCAATTATGGAATTATCTTCTTTTTATTTTGAAAATCATTCGAATATTTTATAATTCGTGTACGGACTAAAATGAATCAAATAATGAATAATTAATCGATTTATCTCGAATGATATTTATTTCTACATGTTTAAAATATTTTGTTCGTATAATACATTGATGAATGGAAGTAATAAATATGAAATAAAAATAATACATTCAATTGTTTTTTACATTTAGTGATTTATTAACTTGTTTCAGCAGCTTATTAAATTTAATTAGAATATCACATATTATATATATATATATATATATATATATATATATATATATATATATATATCGTCGTATGTGTGTATATGTTGTCGACAAAGTATGACTTTACCCGGCCGCCGTTAGTCAAAGTCCGACATTATCTAGTCAATATATATATATATATATATATCCTGATTTATAAAATTAAAATTAGATTACCTTCACCTACACCTTCATCCTCACCTTGAGCACCATCCGCACCCTTTTTGACCCGGCCAAGTGCAGGTATACAGCCCTGAGTAAAGGTTTTACTTCGGACTTTGACTGTTTTCCTGATCATCAGACTTTGCCTACAACACACACACATATATGTATATATATATATATATATATATATATATATATATATACACACACACATATATATATATATATATATATATATATACATTATTTATTTAAATTTACTTTTAAATCTTGAACCTTGTTTAAATTAAAAACAGTTAATAAAAATCACTTTTCAATTAAATCAAATTCGTCAGCAGTCTTTTCTTCTGTCTACATTAAATAATAATATGTGATTATATTAACTATAATTTCTCAAAGTGGAATGAAATATTTCTTCTAGTAGTTACAACTTTTTCTAATAAGGTTTGGTTAAAAAAATAACACAATTTCAAGAACTAATTTCCGCTAGGCCACATTTCTTTAATCAAAGTGTTATTTAATTGACTACTGGTCATTTTGATAATTTCTGAGAGATGCACAGACTATATTTTTTAGAGTGCTAAGATGAAAAAAAATCATAAATTAATTTTCACTGTTCACAAACTATACAAAATACAAAAAGTTTATGATTAAAAGAAATATTGTTGTGAGGTTTGTGAAGATTAAAAAAACATATGTGAAAATAAATAGGAATATCTACTGTTCTAAGAAATGTGTTTCTACTTAATAGATATCTTACAATAAAAATATATAATAAAGATACTTTTCGTTTTGAAAAGTCATTTTCATTTTATTGATTCGAAACATTCATTATAAACTAGTAAATACTTTTCATATACAAAATTATTTATTCATAGAATATAAAATTTGCAACGATTTTTGATTTTCAAATACTTCAATATTATTTCCTGTAAATGATTAGTTATTTAAAATATGATGTAATATATTATATAGTAGAACATATATATATATATATATATATATATATATATATATATATATATATATATATATATTAAAATATTCATTAGATTCCGTAATACTGAAACATGTAAAATTATTATTTAATTTTGCATGTCTTCCTCACATTGCTTTAATTAATATTTTAAATAACAATAAAAAGCACATGATACTGAATAACACATGACGTTTACATGTGCGTATATACTTATATGTGCATATATATATATATATATATATATATTAAAATTTATATATTCCTTATCTTTAATCCCTTCAGTGTAACAAACTTTTTAGTGATTGTGCCTTTAGGATACCTTAAATTTTGTTTACCTTTCTCTCTCTGTAGCTTCCTTGCTATATCTACCTACATATATATATATATATATATATATATATATATATATATACATATATATATATATATATATCTAAACATATATATATAAACATGTATATTTTTATAACAATTGCTATTTTAAAAAAGTTTACATTTATAAAGCAGGTCATTCAATTTACTTCACTATAATAATAACAATATTTTTAAAACCATTTCATTGACATAGCATGGAAAATCAATCTCTTGCCTTTCTTGCATCTAAGTATGCTTTAAATAACTGATGTTTGTCGATAGATGAACTGTAGGTAGTCATTATTATGCTTAACGACTGTGGGCTGGTAAGCTTACAGTTCATGCATATAATATTACGTACCTATTATCTGGATCTAAATTTTTAAGTAGGTTTCAAAACATCGCTTTAAAGCTTACATTGTTCTTTAAAAGATACTTAAAATCTATTTGTGCATGTTTGAATAAAGAGAAAAGTATTATTTGAATATTCTATAATACTGTGATGAATTTCATTCAATAATAGTTCACATGTTTTAATTTAAATTTCTGTTCAAATTTTATGATATACTTTTAAGAGAGAAATTAATTTCACTATTCATTTAAGATGCAATTTTTACTAATTACAGGCTTGTTATTTATGATTTTTTGTAGTTCTATATTATTAATATTGACTATTATGGGATTGCGTGAACTATCTATAATGAGATTATATTTGAAATCCAGATCAAAGTGTTAAATGAATTATTTAAAAATAGAGAAGAAAATATTAAAAATTAAATTTAATATTTTTACCTGATTAAATATGTTTTTAAATACATACTTATTTTTATAAACTTTAAATGTTTATTTATGTAACAACATTGAAAGCATCATTATTTGCACTTGAGGAACTTGATTTTTTTTAAATAGAAAAGAGAAGTAAATAATTAAAATAATTTGCTCAAAAAAGGACAACAAAGATTTAAAGCTGATCGAATAGAACGTCAACAGTATTAATTAATTAAATTAGAAAGGACAACAGCTTTCTGAACGCGGAAATAAATAGATATTACGTTTTATTTACTTTAGGGGTAGTGTTCGAATTATAAAGGGAATCACTCAAGGTACGAGAATATTGTACTGTCGGATAACATTTAATCTGTGATCATAGATGTAAACAACTAATCTTGAAAGTATGTATCTTAGTATATAATTACTGTACAAAAATTATCTTTATAAAAAATTATTTTCAATTATAGTTATTGGAAATTTGTTAATTTTCATAAAATAACCTTATTTAATCTATAGTAATATATGTATTTTAATTTGAATGAAAATATTTATTTGTTCTTAATTAATAGTTATAATATATTTTAATAACTAAAACGTACAATAAGGCTGTACTGAAAATACAATATTAGACAAAACTATCCAATTTCATAAATAGATTCTTTTTTCACTCCAAAAATCAGAAATATTTTCTAGTGGGAATATTCAATAAATCATTATTAATCATTTTTAATTGTTGTTCATGAACATTTCGATGATAATTTAATCATCTTCATAGCTCTAAGTTACAAAAAAATCAAAAAATAGGAATGACGAAGAAAATTTGCAAACTTTTCTATAACTTGCCTCACTGAGTGTTTTTAAATGTATATTAAGGTTTTATCAATTTTTAATGAGAGATATTTATAGAGTTAGTTAATAATATTACTTATTTACTAAAAAGAAATAAATATTTGATGTTTAAATTATTAGCATCTGATATTTATTAAAAATGATACCACAAGTCGAACCTCAAACTTGAATTAGTCAGTGGCAGTTTGATATATTATCTATTTAAATACAACTTATTAAAACATGCGACTATTTTAAAATACTTAAAAGCACACTTTTTTATGTAGGGTTTTTTATATAGAATTCAAACTTATAATCTGATAATTTTATAAAATTCATTATTATGTCACTGCTCAAATCAATCAACTGGTTTCATAACATTCTGTGGCAATAATCATAAGTTTGTCTTAGTCGTTAAAGGGGCTTGTTGACTCACTTATATGTCAATTTCCAGTAAACATCATTTAGTCAACAATAAGTAACTTTTCAAATTGCGATTAAGAAAAACTCATGCATAGTCTAGCAATAAATAATATTACATTTATTCTACATATTACAGAATAATCAAATAGTTTGATATGGACATTTTGATATGAGGAAAAGAAAATCATATTACAGTAACTGCACTACAAAAAGTTTTAAATTCATCAACGTTTTGTTATTATTAAAAGATTCTAGAAACTTTAAATGAATCGTACATTTTTATATCGAACTCCTATGATTTTCAATTATATAGGTAGTAAATATAAATTTATAATTTCAATTCAAGTTTTCCATGTAGAAAAATAAGAGAAATGAAAATGTGTTTCCCTGTATATATTACCTTAAGATTTTAAAGAATTAAAACAAAAATTATAATAGGAAATAAAATGTTTATGAATAATTAACTGACTGTGTTGAATTTAAAAATTAGAAGCCATGCGAGTGCACTTGCGAACCTTATGATATTCTTGAACCACATATTG